>JAJOZX010001803.1:297500-352500 GCA_023014485.1 Bathynomus jamesi | reverse complement strand
ATGTCAATGAACGGTCTGTTTTAAGGCTGGCCATCCTATGATCGGTGGAAGAATGAGACGAGCGTATGTTTTTTTAATCGCATTTATGGTGATGATGACTAATACTGAAGGTATGATTCGTGGAGTGTTAACGCGTACAGCAAAGCTGTTGCTAGTAATTTCTTCTAGGGAGCTGAATATCCTTTTTCGTCGAACCCCAGGAATGTGACATTATCCAACTGCAGATGAGGGTCCTCCCACCCAATTGCTTCCCAGACCAAACGCCGCTTAACTTTGTTCATTTAGCAGAAATCAGTGCTATGATGTGCGCACGAAGCCAATATATATATTAAATGAATAAAATTGAATAAAGGGTTTATGTTCTTAGTAATAATAATAATGATTTTATATATATATATATATATATATATACATTTCAACTGCAAACAACACAGTATAATTAACGTAAAGAACGACGCTTGTATAGAAGAACATTCCGCGCAAGATGAGGAGAGAGAACGAACAAATGAAAAAATGAGGTAACCACCCGGGAATCGAACCAGGGATCTTCCGATTGCCGGTCAGATATGATAACCACTACATCATGGGCCTCACTCAATCAGAAGTCGTAATTCTCCTACATACGCGCAGAAACCAATGCCCTGAGGGGGCACCTCCCACATGCCGCACATATATACATTTCAACTGCAAACAACACACAGTATAATTAATGTAAAGAACGACGCTTGTATAGAAGAACATTCCGGGCAAGATGAGGAGGGAGAACGAACCCGGGTGGTTACCTCATTTTTTTCATTTGTTCGTTCTCCCTCCTCATCTTGCGCGGAATGTTGTTACGAGAACCTATATGCAAAACTTTACATTTGTCTTCGTTAAATTGCATCTGCCACTTATCCGTCTACTCCGTAATTCTATTTACATCGTCTTGGAGCCTATTTCTATCGTCCACATTAAGAACTTTACCGCCTATTTTAGTATTGTCGGCGAATTTTGACACGTTACTGGTCAAGCAGACATCTCTGTCGTTAATGTAGATTACGAATAGCAATGGGCCTAACAATGAACCCTGAGGAACACCGCTACCTACATCCAACCACCCCGATTCACTACCATTAACAACGACCCTCTGTTTCCTGGCACGAAGCCATTCCTCTAACCAGTTAGCTACCTGACCGTGTATACCGTGCACTTTAACCTTCGCAATTAATCTCCTATGAGGAACTGCATCGAACGCTTTATTAAAGTCTAAATAAATAACGTCAACCGCTTTATGCCTATCGTATTCGCGCACTGTTTCATTATAAAACTTTAACAAATTAGTTAAACAAGATTTATGGCGTCGAAACCCATGCTGACTACTATTAATCAAATCGCGACTTTCAAAGTGATCGATAATACGATCCCTAACTACGGATTCCAAAAGTTTGCAGCAGTGGAATCTCCTCGCTGAAAATGTTAGAGTGTGTAAGTTTCGTGACCGTCAAAAAGATTTTGTCCCAT
This sequence comes from Bathynomus jamesi, assembly GCA_023014485.1. Classification (NCBI taxonomy): domain Eukaryota; kingdom Metazoa; phylum Arthropoda; class Malacostraca; order Isopoda; family Cirolanidae; genus Bathynomus; species Bathynomus jamesi. Next base: position 351,000 of record JAJOZX010001803.1, on the reverse strand, counting down.
TCTTCATCATGGAAGGTGATCTTATAGCTTGCAACGACATCGATGCTCTGATGGCAGCTCTCAACATTATTCACAATCCTGATGAGTGGAGACTGTTCATTGATTATTCGAAGTTGAGTCTAAAAGCTGTTTTGTTGCATGTTGGCAACGTATTGCCATCAATTCCAGTTGGTCATGCAGTCCACATGAAGGAAACATATGACAACATGAAGCAACTTTTGAACTGCATAAACTATGACAAACATCAGTGGCAGGTTTGTGGTGACTTGAAAGTTGTTGCTATCGTCCTTGGACTGCAGCCGTTTTACACTAAATATTGCTGTTTCCTCTGTAAATGGGATAGTCCGGCTAGGACTTCTCATTACATCAAGAAGGATTGGCCACTCCGACACTCACTGGAACCTGGAACAAAAAATGTTCAGTACCCTCCACTTGAAGAATCGAGCAAGATTTTGTTACCACCCTTACACATCAAACTGGGCGTCATGAAAAATTTTGTTAAGGCTATGGATAAAACGGGGGCAGCTTTGAAGTACCTCGGTGGTAAATTCCCAAAGTTCAGTGAAGCAAAAATCAAGGAGGGTGTATTTTCTTGGTCCACAGATCCGCGAGCTTTTTAGAGATGAGGAGTTCGACCGTATCCTAGGTGGTGAGGAGAAGACAGCGTGGAATGCTTTCCGGCTAGTAGCAACAAATTTTCTCGGAAATACCAAAGCTGACAATTACAGGGAGCTGGTGGAAAGCCTGCTGTTGTCCTATCAAAAAATGGGCTGCAATATGTCTTTAAAGATACATTTCCTCCATTCGCACCTTGAATTTTTTCCGGCCAACTGCGGAGCAGTCAGCGATGAACATGGTGAACGTTTCCACCAGGATATCTCAGCGATGGAGAAACGCTACCAGGGGAAATGGAGTCCATCATTGTTAGCAGACTACTGCTGGACAATAACAAGAGATGCTCCAGAAGTTGAATACAAGAGACAAGCAAAGAAGCGACGGGTTGAATCAATATAAGTGACTTCATTATACAGGTATGTTACTAATATATGGTATACATATATGCAAAATGTGTAAATTAAATTTTCTGGGAAACTAGCCAATCGACTGTTTTTATAGTCATATTCGTTTTCAGCACTCCAAAATCCATAATAGAAAACACATTTTATCTCCGAAGCACATACTTTTTCCAAATTTGTAGACCAGTATAGTTGGACAGAAAACGAATGGGAAAGTGTAGAAAGTCTGGTACTGCGTGCTCTCCTTAAAGGAGGAGGCATGCAGTTGAGAATTCAGAAGAGCAATGTCCGTTATGATAGCGATAATAAAGAGAGAGAGAGTGAGGCAACACTGCGGCGAAGAGAAAGAGATTAAAGACAATCAGTCAGAGGCGAGAAATTGATGAGACAAAAAGTCTTTAATTCCACCCGGTCAAGTACGGCTGTGTGGGTTAAACACCCAACACATGAGAAGCATACTCCATACAGGGGCGACCAAGACCTCTGTACAGAGACAACAACTGAGTGGGGGTGAAGAAACCACGGAGGCGGTACAGCACACTTAACCTCTTAGTATATGTGATCTTTCCATGAAAGATCACGAGAAAAGAAAACGACAAGAATGTTAAGAAAAGAGGAAGGATTGAGTTGTGTTGTTGAAGGTAAAGGGATTGTCGTGTGGAAGAGTGTGACGAGTAGACAGATGGAGGAACCGAGTTTTTGAGGCATTGAAAGCCACAAGGTTTTCTCTTCACCAATCAGATATAGCAGAAAGATCAGCGGTCAGGTGTTCCATAGCCGCACTACGCGAATCATGGATTGACCGTTGAGAGGGACGCTTTGGGAAGCGGGTGGAGAAATGAAGAGTGGAATCATCGGCATAGGAGTGAGTAGGACAGGGTGTTTCAAAATTCTGGAATCATAGGAAATATTTTTCTTTACACATATATCATAAAATAATTGAAAAATAAATATATCTATGATTCCGGACTTTCGAAACACAAGTTAAGAATCATTGGCATATATGTTTTTCAATTGTATTATAATAAATGTTATAATGTTATAATATAATGTTTCAAACCAACAAAAACTCTAGGATGCATTCATGGCTGGTCTACCTAACCGTGTGTGTACTGGTGTATTGCGTATGTCCTCTATGGTGGCGGAGGAGAGCGACAATTTTACGTTGGTTCCGAACCACAAAAACCTTAATTTTACTACCTTAAACTATACCCACTCTATGAACATATGCATCTAATCGATTTTTAAACATGTTTATACTGTAGAAGTGCTACTAATTACTACTGGCAAACTATTCCAGCAATTTACTATACTATGCGTAAAAAGCTGCTATCTCGAACCTTCTCCTTGTAAGCAAGCTTACACCGGTTATTTCTAGTTCTACTATATTGTGCTATTTCGAAAAAGCTGTCTCTTTTTACGTTATCAAAACGATTCATAATTTTAAAAACGTGGATTAGATCACCCCTTCGCCTCCGAGTCTCGAGTGTAGTCATTTTTAACTCCTTAAACTATCCTCGTACAAACTGACCTAAGCGATGGAATCATCTTTGTTGATCGTCTTTGAACTCTTTCGATTTTGTCTCTATCCTTCTGCATATGCGGATTGTAAAATTGGATCGCGTACTCCAAATGAGGTCTAACTAATGGTTTATAAGAGGAAAAATAATATCGCACGAATTGTACTCAAAATTCCTATCTTTACAACCTAGCACTTTGTTCGCCTTATTGACCGCTGATGTCTTTGTTTAGCTACTTTTAAAACACCAGTGACTATAACTTCTAAATCTTTTTCCTGATTTACGCTTGTGAACTCCTTCCATGACATAATATACGCAAAATTACCGTTACGCGAATCTATGTAAAATTTTGCACTTATCGACGTTAAATCTCATTTGCCATGTGACTGTTCAACCTACGATTTTATGCAGATCTTCCTGGATTTTACCTCTATCTTCGTCATTTATCGCCCTACCATCCAACTTCGTGTCATCCGCAAACTTTAAAATTGTACTGACTAGGGCGACATCTAAATCGTTAATATATATAAGAAAAAGCAAGGGGCCCAATACAGAACCCTGAGGAACGCCGCTCGCTACATTAGCCCAAGAAGACTCCGCTCCATAAACGACTACCCTCAGTTTCCTACCTCGCAACTACTCTTCTATCCAATTTATTACTACACCCTGATTCCATGAACCTTAGTTTTTTCAACGAGTCTTTTGTGCATTACGGTGTGAAAAACTTTATGAAAATCTTAATACACTACATCAACCGCCCGATGACTATCTTAAACTTCAACCACGCTTTGAAAAAATACTAAAAGATTAGTTAAGCAAGATTTGTTTCGCCTAAAACCGTGCTGCGTATTTCTAATCAAGTTATGCATTTCCAAGTGTTCGGCTATACGATCCCTAATTATCGCCTCCAGTATCTTACTTGCAACCGACGTTAAACTGATTGACCTATAATTTCCCGCCACACCTTTATCACCTTTCTTAAAAATAGCGGTTACATTTGCTAACTTGAAATTATCTGGTACGCACCCCTCAGAAATAGACGCATTAAAAAAATTTGTTAACGGCACAACAATGCCTTGACGAAGGTCAAGCTTTTCACTCCACCTTAGACCTACAGTTTAACGTGGAATCCGAACCACGCCCCACCAGCAGCCCACTAGGGCTCTATTAGCACTAGGCCACCCAGGGTACCCATTTATCTACCAACCACTTTCTTTATTGCGTGGAAGGATGAACAGCTGGGTTTTGCTGAGCGCCGGCTGCCATCACCGGGTCTCGAACTCGGGGCCGGTGGATTTGTAGTCAGCTACGCTAACCACTACACCACCTTCTTTTAATTCTTTTAGTTGTGTGGGATATATGGAATCCGGCCACGATGATTTACTGATTTTCATTTTACAAATATAGTGCAGTACCTCCCTTTCACTCACCACAATATTATCTAAAGTATTACCATTATCGAAAGATATTATGTCTGTGACCGTAGGGATATTCGTTACATCTTCTATTGTGAAAAACTGACGTAAAAAATTCGCTTGTTCTCGGAAATTAGCTCATCGTTAGGACGCTCTTTACCGGGTTCCTATTATTGACGTATTGGAAAAATCGCTTGGGATTTTCGCTTTACGCCTTAGATATATAGTTATTTCGTAACCACAAGTTGTCTTTATCGCACTTATGTAGCCTATAAGCCCTATCTCTACTCTTGGTAAAAATTCGTTTTAACGCCCATTCGAGTATGTGTTTGAAAATATGTTTTTCTGGTGTTATTCGATGCATACTATTCGAATCTAACCACCAGTTTCCCCGGAAATGAATAGTTTAACCTAACTAACCTAACCTAACCAACCTAAAAGTACCTAACCTAACCTAAAAGTACCTAACTAACCTATCCTAACTAACCTATCCTAACTAACCTAACCTCTAATCTAACCAAATCTAAGCACCAACCTGCTTTAATCCGTGACCCTGTGAGGGTACAGAGAGGCTACACATTTGAAGAAATGGTGAAACCGTTTTTGTGGCCTGTAAGCTCTGTTGAAAAGATACCGAGCAAAATACTGGGGGTAATGTTTTTTTTGTTTCTTTCCCTCAGTACCCAACACTTGATGTCTTTGCAAATACGTTCAATGTTTTGATTGTGAACCCCCGTTTCAGGATCCACAAAATTATGACTATGGTTCAGTGTTTTATGTTCGTAACCAAGTTCACTCAAACGCAAATACGCGCACCACTCATCAGAATAAATAATACTACCTGGCCGTATATGTTTTTGAATAATAGGGATTAAGGTGCCACTATCGCGTTTATCAACCGGAAGAAGCACCAATTTCTTAGATCCGCGTTCAAATGCGCCAAAAACCCATTGTCCATGAATTGTACGACCACGATTGTATTTTGAACGGCCAAATTTGGACTCGTCAATTTCCACAATTGTGCCTGGCCCACCAATTGTCATTTGTTGCCCGAGTCAATATCCGCAAACTTCTGAACAATATGATTTCCAATTAACACAGGCTTCACTGCCCATTCCAAGTTCAAATTCAGCAAAATGTTGCGTGAGCGCCTTTGTAAGAAATGCATAAATGTACAGTAAACTTGTACTAGGACAAATGCGCGCGTTAGAAAGCCACGTACCTTTGAAAGCACTGACACAGAAATTACAGTACACTGTTTCTTACGTTCCTTACGGTCTTTCTCTACATGTCTACACCAAAAATAATTAGTATCAGAACGAAATTTGCATTCATTATTACAGTTTGGACACACAACGGTTGTTGGAATAACGCCATGCTGTCTGTATATATTCAAAGCAGCCTCATCGTTTTCATAAATCCTCTTTATAAGGCCACATAACGTAACAACGCACCCACCACACTCCATTCTTAAGCGAGACTGGGCAAGTAAAACATGGCGCGCATGGGCGAGTAAAACAACAGCGTGCATGCGCAGACCTACATCACCGTTATTATTAACTTCCCGAACAAAAAAATACCGTCATTGTAAAGCATTTGAACTGCTTTACAGGTAAATTTGACTAAAAATATTAAGTTTGAATGGGCGTTAAAACGAATATTATCCCTACTCTTTATAATATCCCCTACTCTAGAAGTAAACCACGCTTAATCACTGTTTCAAACGCTTCCCACATTATTTTTGCGTTGGAGGTCCCCATTACGTTTTTCCCAAATGACAATTCATTTCTAAATTTACAAAAGTCTGCGCGCTGGAAGTCGGATTTTAATCGAGTTAGGTGGTTTCGAGTGACTTACTGAGAGGACAAACTCTACCATATTGTGATCGCTATTGCTTAATGGCTCTATTACTTGAGGATCAGTAATAAGCCTCTTATCCTTAGTTATTACTAAATCTAAAATACTACCCAACCTCGTAGGTTCCCCAAACTTTTGAATAAGAAAGCTATCCTAGAGAAAATTAACTAAATGGTTATTTTTCACCTCTCTCTGCATTGTATCGTAATTCACGTTAGCGCAATTAAATTCACCCATAATTAAGGCCTGTTCACTGCCTATTATTGTCTTTAGTTCACAATATAACGCTTCGTCCGTATCAGCTGTTTGATTAGGGGCCTATATATAACGGCAACCTGAAGTTTGAAATCGTTCATTTTAAGTTCTGCTATCGTCGAATCTAACGGTTCTGGAAATCTAAATTTAATTCTATAGAGTTCGCAATATTATCTTTGATATACAGCATAACACCTTCTCCTCGCCTACACACACACACACACACATATATATATATATATATATATATATATAGAGGGTGTTTCACAACCGGTCTGCCATACTTTGGGGGTGATTTGGGGGAGGGGGTGATATCGAGTAAAAAAGTTAATACAACATAAGTGCTACAATATTTCCAACCGTTACGAATCTAACAGTTCTGGAAATCTAAATTTAATTCTATAGAGTTCGCAATATTATCTTTGATATACAGCATAACACCTTCTCCTCGCCTACATATATATATATATTAGGGTGGCCCCTATTTTTCAACTTTTGAAATTACTTGCTCCCAACCCCTAATCTCCTTCCAATATATAAAACAGTGCTCTGTGCAAAATTTCAGCTCAATTGGGCTATATTAAGGTGGCCCCCAAAGGCCCTAAATTTTCAAAATTCACCGATAATTGGTATTTCTAATATAAAACCTTTATAATTCATTTGCAAACTTTGTTTGGGAAAATAATCACAAAGCATAATCGAAAGTGAATTTTATTTACAACAAATAATTACGCCGCTTATATAGGCCGCAGGCGCAGAACTTTCTAGAACCTTCCAGAAGCGGTTTTTTTACGCACTTATGATACTTTTCAATTTCCGTGAATATCTCGTCCAATTTTGGTTTTAAGTAAATAATGGTTATAACTAAATTTATTGTAAATTGAATTCTCTTTCGATCATATTCTATATTTCTTTCGAATAAAACATTGTAAAGACGATAAAAACGGTTTTATATGAAAAAATATCAATATTGTTAAAATCTGAAACTTTAGGGCCTTTGGGGGCCATCTTAATATTGTCTGATTGAGCTGAAATTTTACAGAGAGCATTTGTACATGGATTAGAACAACTTTAGAGGTTGGGAGATGAAACATATTTCATTTCAGAAAATCACATACAACTAAGGGCCACCCTAATATATATATATATATATATATATATATATATATTATATAGGGTGTTTCACAACCGGTCTGCCATACTTTGGGTGTGATTTTGGGGAGGGGGTGATATCGAGTAAAAAAGTTAATACAACATAGGTGCTACAATATTTCCAACCGTTACGGAGCTTCGGACGTTTAAAGGTGCACGGAAAAAAATAAACGAGAGTATTAATCTGACGTATTTATTTCTACATTTTATAGATACACCTTATAAATGTTCAAAATGTCCTCCTCGGTTTTCAATGTACCGCCTTGTTCCTTCCAAACAAGAGTCCACTGCCCATTGAATCATTTCGGGGTGTCCTCGTATGTCAGGAGCGGCATCCATAATCCGACGCAAGAATTCCTCTCTCGTTTGTACTCTGGTTTTGTAGACCATCTCTTTCATAAGGCCCCATAAAAAGAAATCTAACAGGGTTAGGTCTGGAGATCTCGGGGGCCACGATATTGGATCAGCACGACCAATCCAACGATTCTCGTAGCGTTGATTCAAGTAATCTGTAACATGACGACCAAAGTGTGGTGGTGCCCCATCGTACTGAAGAACATCCTACGCCTTGTCTCCAAGTGCACAAACTCCATCAAAAGTGGCAATTCGTTCGTCAGGAAGTTCAGATAAATATCAGCAGTTAATCGTTGTTCCAAAACGAACGGTCCAATCAGCTGATCTCCAATTACACCGCACTAAACATTCATCAAGAATCGATGTTGAAAGTCTCCTTCAACGATACCGTGGGGATAATCGGCGGACTACAAGTGGGAATTTTTCTATTGTTAATTCCATCCCGAATGAATTGTGCTTCATTACTAAACAGTATGCGATAAAGAATTTGGCGAAGCATAACCATCCACTGGCAAAATTGAACATTTATCGTAATCAACCGGTTGAAGAGCTTGCACATTTTGCAAATGATAGGGATAAAAACCCTCATCATGTATGGTTCGCCATACACGCGATGCGGATTCACCAATTCGTGTAGAAATCCTTCGAACACTGGTAGTTAGGCTACGTTGTACTAAGTCCAGTATGCGCTCCTCCACAGCAACGGGCCGTCGTGCTACATGTTCTTGGTTACGTGGAACAATTGTCCCTGTTTCCCTTAATCTATGGTGTGTATCCCTAAACAATTGCCTCTTCGGTATTCGGCAGTTCAGAAAACGTCTTCGATATTCCTCAACTGCCGCTCTGCTGTTACCATTACAGAATCCATAAATGAAATGGATATCAACGTATTCAGCTAGTGTGAACTGTTGATTCATTTTGATTGTTCACCTCAGCGCAACACAGTGTCTCGTACCATAGATCAGAACCAACTGAAAGAAAAAACTGAGGATTAGTAGTGGTAACTTCGTTAACCGAAACTACCACCATTGCTGCCATCTATCGAATTACACACAAGTAGGGATTTGTTGTTTGCACATCTTAAAACATCCGTAGCTCCGCAAAGGTTGGAAATAGCACCTATAGATGTTGTATTAACTTTTTTACTCGATATCACCCCACCCCCAAATCAGCCCAAAGTATGGCAGACCGGTTGTGAAACACCCTGTTTATATATATATTTCTTACTATATAAATACAGGGTGTTTATAAAGTCCATATCTATTTCGTTGAATTAGCTGTTTTTATTTATTTTTGTTGTAGAACCCTGTGTAAATGAATGTACAAGAACGGGTGATGGTGGTGACACTTCGGATTAAAGGAAAGAAATGCAAAGAAATTAGAGAGGTTTGAAAGAACATTTCACAAGCCAGGTCCTACAGACAAGACAATTCGTGATTTGCTTAATAAATTTAAAAGAACGGGATCTGTTCATGATGAGTCAAGATCTGGACATCCAAGTGTCTCTGAGCATCCTGTAAATGCGGTACGTAATGAACATCCAAGCATGTCAATTCGCACCACATCAAGTAGACTCGGGATACCCAAATCAACTTCATGACTTACATGAAGACGATTATCCAAACCGAAGTGCAATGTGTGCCGATCGTGTTGAACACATTCAGGCTGAAAATTTAATGAACCACATTCTCTTCGGTGATGAAGCAACTTTCCACACGTGGGGAAAGGTTAATCGCCATAACTGCCACATATAGGCTAATGAAAAGCCAGTTGATTTCTATCAATGGGAACGAGATTCTCAAAGTTATTGTCTGGTTGGGTATGACCAAATCTAAGATTTATGTGCCCTTTTTCTTTGCTGAAGCTACAGTTACAGGGCTTATTTATCTGGACATACTTCAGCAATTCCTGGAACCCCAGCTTCATTCAGATGGTATTTTAAACACCGTCGTCTTTCAACAAGATGGGGCACCTTGTCATTACGCAAACATTGTTCGGGAGTACCTAAATGAACAATTTCCAGATCGGTGGATCGGATGTGGAGGCAACAGGCCCTGGGCGGCTCGATCTGCTGACCTAACGCCCTTGGATTTCTTTGCATGGGGCTTTAACAACTCAAACGTTTATCAAACGAGGGTTACAGATCTGCAAGATTTACGTGCTCGTATCGGAACAGCAGTTACAAAAATAACCCCTGTCATGCTCCAAAATGTGTTCCGCAATGCTGCTGACCGATTCGAACTCTGTAGAGATACTGATGGTGCTCATGTAGAATCATATGCTTAAGTATTCATTAAATGTATGTCTTCTATTATATTGTTATTGAGTTTTACCCTTTTTGCTACGTTTTCCCTGAAATAGATAGGGACTTTATAAATACCGTGTATAGGGTGGGCAAAAACAAAGGGAGACCTCGAACTTTGGCTGAAAAATCTAAAATTATGGTCAGATTTCAATATTTTTACCAACCCCCACAACTAAGTAAATTTCCTATACGGTGAGGGAATTTAAAAAAAAACTCATGAAAATTACGGATTTATTGAACATTTATTTATGCCACTTGATATTCTCCATTTACACTATTACTGCATTATCGGGTTAATTAAAATTGCTTTAGTTATCGCAAGATTTTTCTGGAATATTCGCCATAAATCCAATTTTTCAGCTAAAATGCTAAAAGATGGCAAACAAGCCATAAAATTACCTAGTACTAACATACTAAAATTTCATAGATCTATGTACCGAATTTGCCGAGATATGAAGGATTTAAAAGGCCTCCCTTTGTTTTTGCCGACCCGATAATGCAGTAATAGTATAAATGGAGAATTTCCAGTGGCAGAAAGAAATGGTAATAAATCCGTAATTTTCATTAGTTTTCTTTGAAATCCGCTCCCCGTATAGGAAATTTACTTGGTTATGGGGTGTGAAAAAAATATTGAAATCTGACCATAACTTTGAATTTTACAGCCAAAGTTCGAGGTCTCCCTTCTTTTTGCACATCCGATATATACTGTATAATTCTTAAACTTCGGCAACATTCGTGGCTTTTTCTCAAATTTTCAATCTGTTCAACACCACTTCTCCTCCTCTCAACCTCATCTTTTTTTCCTCACTGAAAGTCAGGTGTGTGGGACGACAGACAGCAACCCCTTTTCTGTCCCCTCTTACTTTCTCTGTACACAATTTCACTCCAAAGGTGGATGTTGCATTATGTACGCAGTAACCTAACTTGTTCTCGTATTCCCGAACTCAAATCTTCCGAATTCTATACCCTCTGGCTACGGCTTACATGCCAATCTCAAACTAAATACATCTGCGCTGTTTACCTTTTCCCTAATTCTACTTACTATCCAAAATTCTTTGACTACCTCACTTCCAAAATAGAATGCATTCTTTCTTGCTCTCCCTTTGCTGAACTCTCCATTTCAGGAGATTTCAATGTTCACCATCATCTTTGTCTTTCCTCCCATTTCACAAACATCCCTGGTGAACTATTATTCGTCAGCAAGACTCTGTACTGAACGGACGTATTTCTTGAGCTCTCTGATATTGCTTCTACTTTTGCATATTGCTAATAATTTTACTTTTGGAAAGTTTTGAATTTTATATACTTGCGTTTATATTCATATTGTTATAGTTAAGTAATTGAATATTAGTGGTTTTTAGCGATTTAGAAGTTTTTATAGCGTGCCGGCTTAATTTAACTTAAACTTGTGACGGTTATAAACTAATTTATCTTACGCGATGCCGTCGCAGAAAGCGTCTTGTGTTAAGTGTGGGGTAAACCGGTGGCATACAGATTTTAAAGATTATAACGGCGGTCCTATGTCGATTACCGAGAGATCAGTTTGTTTCATTGCGATTTAAGGGAGGAAATAGTTGACATAAAACGCAGTGTATGTGAGGTAACGGAAAGACTTGTAACGCTTGATGAGGGCAGGGGTAGGGCTACGGTTGACGAAAGCCGAACCAATACTAACGTTGAAGACGTTAGTAATTTGAAGGGTGAGGTGCGTAACCTAGTTTCTAGATTAGGTAGCTTGTCGGGAAGGTTGGATAGAGTTGAGGAAGGAGTTAGGTTGGTCCGACAGTAGTAGATGGGGAGGGATTTAGAGAAGTTAAGGGTGGAGCTAGCCGCGTACGTTAGGTGATAGGAATCCCCCCCTATCGAAGTTTCGAACCCTTTCGCCCATTTGGAAAGGGACGTGAATGAGGGGGAAACTATTTTAATTAGGGACTCTTTAGTGCGCCATATGGAACAGAATTCGTTGAACGGCATCCAACCAAGAGGAGGAGGTTCTGTTTCCCAGGGGCCAGGGTTGACAGAGTTAGAGACGAAGTGGATAGGATTGACGTTGCCTCCCATCACTCGATGTTGGTGACGATGGTAGCGAGAAACGACTCGTATAGGCCCGATACAAGAGTGCCTGACCTTTTGGAGAGATATAGGGGGTTAATTAGGTCCCTAAAGGCGAGGTCAGATAGGTCTTTAGTTCTAGGTATTAACCCTAGGCACGGTGTGGGTCTTAGGAATACGTCTAAAACGATATTTTTTAACACTAAATTAGAAGAGATTTATGCTGAGGAAAATGTACCCTTCGTAAAGCTGTGGTCAGAATTCAGTGATCCTAGCCTTTTTACAAAAGATGGGGTGCATTTTAAAGAAATAGGTAATGTTAGGCTAGGTAGGTTAATAGACGAAAACGTGCGAAAGCTGTATAGGTCGAAGCCTTCTTTAAACGTTGTGGGTCCGGGGAACGTGGGCCCGACGTGAAAAATTGTTCGAAACGCCGGCCCGTGCTAAAAAATAACTTAAACGTCTTTCATTGTAACGCGCTTAGTATTAGAAATAAATTAAATGAATTTAAGGCGATAATTTCTTCCGGCAACTACGATATAGTTCCTATCACTGAAACGTGGTTAAATACCGTGACTCCGGACTTGTTGAGGGAATTTGATATAGCGGGTTTTAAACGCTTTACTAATGATAGTTTACATAGGATTGGTGGCTGCGTTTTGCTGTACATTCGTAATTCCCTTAGGGCTATCGAGGTTAAGATAGATTTTCCGGCAGCAATTAATGCGATATGCTTTGAAGTTAGGGCGCGTAGTATTAGTTTTAATTTTGTTGTTTATAGACCTCCCATTCAACCCCTCGATACCGATACTAGATTTTACTCACTTCTTGGTAACTGTATTGATAATTTGACTAATATAATTGTCGGAGACTTTAACTACCCTAATGTTAATTACGAGACTTTTACTGGTAATGAGGAGGGTTTGAGATTGATTGAGTTCATGGAGGATAATTTTTTACGACAGATGGTTACCGAACCAACGCGCGGTGACAATATTTTAGACGTGGTGATGACGAACGGCGAAAATATAGTCGAAGGTTTAGAAGTAGGCGAGAGTTTAGGATCTACAGATCTACAGAAGTTAAGGCTAACAAAGACCCTAAGATCCACTCTACGGTTAGCCCGAGAGAAAGGAAAGAGTAGGGGGTTAAGAGAAGAGAAGAGAATAAGGGGTTAAGTAAGGAGCAACACCCATCACTCGCGGGTTAACATTCATTCAGAAAAAGAGAAAAAAGACTCACCATCATCATCCGCCGGCCACTGCCGACAAGTCAGAAAAATAGTCGGAGAGAATAGGAGAGGGGTGAAAGATGAAAAGAAGTAAAATAAGAACGCTTCCAAACCATGCAAACACAGTCTTATCTCACAGTCATACCATGCAAAATACAAACATGCAAGAAAAGAGAGTTAGAGACATGCAAAGTAAGGAGAGGATAAGAAAAAAAAAAGTAGGTAAAGTTAAACAAAAAGTGGGTTAGTTTACTCCAGAGCTCCTGTGACTGTTTTTTTATTTTAAACAACGTTAATATTTTTAAAATGTGTGTCAAGACGGTTCTTAAACATATTAACGCTGGTAGAATGAACGACTGACGCGGGAAGATTATTCCATTTATCAATTACTTTAAACGTAAAGAAGTTTTTAGCGATATTAGTAATGAAACGTCTGCCGCACAACTTAAATCCGTTATTACGAGTATTACTATTATCGAAATTGAACAATTTGTCAAAATTTACATTATCGATGTTATTAACGATTTTGAAAACTTCAGTAAGCTCCCCCCTTAATCTCCTAGTTTCGAGTGAATACAGGTCTAACTCTTTAATCCTATCTTCATAAGGCTTGTTGCGCAATGACGGAATCAATTTCGTGGCACGACGTTGAACCCTTTCTAACCTATCAATATCCTAACGCAAGTATGGGCACCAAAACTGAACTGCATATTCTAAATGAGGCCTGACTAGGGACTTGTAAAGGGGCAATATAATATCCTTCGATTTAAATTCGAAATTACGCGCTATGAAGCCTAACATCCTATTAGCTTTTGCGCAAGACTCCAGGCACTGGTTCCTAACCTTTAAATCCTTAGATACGCGTACGCCTAAATCTACTTCCTCGTCAACGCTCGCTAACTCCCAATCATCCATCGTGTACGTGTAATTATTGTTGCGAGAACCTATATGCAAAACTTTACATTTGTCTACGTTAAATTGCATCTGCCACTTATCTGTCCACTCCATAATTCTATTTACATCGTCTTGGATCCTATTACTATCGTCCTCGTTAACAACCTTACCGCCTACTTTAGTATCGTCCGCGAATTTTGACACGTTACTAGTCAATCCTACATCTATGTCGTTAATGTAAATTACGAATAGCAATGGGCCTAACACTGAACCCTGTGCGACACCGCTACCTACATCTAACGACCCCGATTCACTACCATTAACTACGACCCTCTGCCTCCTAGCACGAAGCATTCTTCTAACCAGTTAGCTACCTGACCGCGTATACCATGCTCTTTGACCTTCGCAATTAGTCCCCTATGCGGAACTGTATCGAACGCCTTTTTAAAATCTAAATAAATAACGTCAGCTGCTCTATGCCTATCGTATTCGCGCACTATTTCGTTATAAAATTCTAACAAATTAGTTAAACAAGACCTATGGCGTCGAAACCCATGCTGACTACTATTAATCAAATCTCTACTTTCTAAGTGATCGATGATACGCTCCCTAACTACGAATTCCAAAAGTTTACCGACAATTGACGTTAAGCTAATGGGCCTATAATTGCTAGCTACTGCGCGGTCGCCTTTTTTAAAAATAGGCGTGACGTTAGCTAAGTTGAAGTCTTCAGGAATAATCCCCGTTTCGAGTGACTGATTAAAAATCTTCGTTAAGGTGCCTACGATAACGTCTTTCAAATCTTTCAAATGTCTGGGATAAAAAGCGTCAGGGCCTGGAGCCTTGCCAACTTTTAGCCTATCGATATAATGCGCAATCTCAGCCTTGTAAACAGTTATTTCATCCAAAACAGTCTCGCTACTAAATGGAACGATATCGTCCACGTCGGGGACATTATTTACGTCTTCTACGGTAAAAACTGTCGCAAAAAAGTTATTGGAAATACCCGCCATCGCCTGAGCGTCAGAAACCAAAGCGCCATTAACATCCACTAGAGGCCCTATGTTATCTTTTACCGGCTTACGATTACACTGCCCAACACCAATTTTGCTGATTTAATTCTAACACGTATTTAGGTAACTTTGGTTGCTGATTTAAAAAATCACCTTAGTTTTTGCCTATCACGTCAGGTTTTCGAGCAATCAAATACGGTTATTTTGGAGATATCGCGTTTTGGCAGGGTTATGCCCAATTTTTTTTCTTTTCAAAAAATAAGTTTTTACATACTCAGAATCAGCATGGAAAAGTAAACAATTGTGCAGGGAGTGAACTTTAATATACAATGGTAATATTGACACATAAAGTGATTAAAAGTGTTTAAATAAGCAAAAAATGAATCCATATTAAAACAAGCACGGGACCAGTTTTCTTAACATTGTCTTTTTCTTGTTTTCTTACTTTTCAGTGCTGATAAATTTTCTCTTATAAGACCTCCTAGAATGAGAGATGTCAAGACAATCTCTTTGCAGGCTCCAGCAGTAGTCAGCCATCATATGGGTATCCCATCTTCCTTGGTATCGTTCTTCCATCACTTCGATCTCTTGGTGGAACCTTTCACCTTGCTCTTCACTAACATCACCAAGATTTTCTGGAAATTTATCCAGATGACTCTTGAGATAGTGAACTTTAATGCTCATGTTGCAACCCAACTGCTGAAAGTTTACAAGTAAATCCTTTACAAGATCTTTATAATTTTCAGACTTTTTGTTTCCTAGGAAGTTCTTAACTACTGCCACAAAAGCATTCCAAGCTCTTGCCTCCGTTTCGGTCATTGAGTTACTGAACTGCGGATCTTTCATCAGTTTTCTTATCCACAGATAAAATTTTAATTGCAAAACAGCTGTTAACAGGTCTCAAAAATCATCAATTTTGATAAGCGCCCTTCATGGATCACCCAAAAGAGGCATATTGCATTGCACGAAAACCTGATGTGATGGACAAAATCTAAGGTGATTTTTGAAATCAGCACATCAATATTATCCAGAAACAGGTCTTAAAATTAAATTCGCAGCTATAAGTATCTCTGAATTACGCTTGGCATTCCTAACTGATCTTTTAATCTGACGTCTAAGCTCGATATATCTATTAAAGTTAGCTGCCGTGCCATTGCGCTTATTAAGTCTATACGCTCTATCACGCTCGTTTATGAACTCGCCTATTTCCCTTGTCCACCACTTGGACCTACCATGATTTCTAGCGCGCTTGGGCCTACGAGGAATAAACTCCCTTTCAAAGTTCCTAAAACTTTATTTAAACGCCACCAATGCAAATTTGTGTCAATGCCCATAAATAAGTTATCCCAGTCCACTACTCTCATCCTATCCGCAAAACTACCAAAATTAGCCCTACGAAAATCAGGGACTTCTATTACGTTACTATCCTAAGTGTTTTCTATCAATAACTTAAACCTAAGAATTTGATGATCACTACATCCTAAACTCTCGCATACTTCTAAACCTTCGACTATATTCTCGCCGTTTGTCATCACCAAATCTAAAATATTGTCACCGCGCGTTGGTTCGGTAACTATCTGTCGTAAAAAGTTATCGTCCATAAACTCAACGAATCTCAAACCCTCCTCATTACCACTAAAATTCTCGTAATTAATATTAGGGCAGTTAAAGTCTCCGACAATTATACTATTCCGATTGTCAATAAAATTACCAAGAAGTGAGTAAAATCTAGTATCTGTATCGAGGGGTTGAACGGGAGGTCTATAAACAACAACAAAATTAAAACTACGCGCCCTAACTTCAACACATATCGCATTAATTGCTGCCGGAAAATCTAACTTAACCTCGATAACCCTAAGGGAATTACGAATGTTCAGCAAAACGCCTCTACCAAACCTATGTAACCTATCATTAGTAAAGAGTTTAAAAACAGGTATATCAAGTTCCCCCAACAAGTCCCGAGTCACGGTATTCAACCAAGTTTCAGTGATAGAAACTATATCATAGTTGCCGGAATAAATTATCGCCTTAAATTCATTTAATTTATTTCTAATACTACGCACGTTACAATAAAAGACGTTTAAGTTATTTTTTACCACGGGCCCGCGTTTTAAACTATTTATCACGTCGGGCCTGCGTTCCCCGGACCCACAACGTTTAAAGAAGGCTTCGACCTATACAGCTTTCGCACGTTTTCGTCTATTAACCTACCTAGCCTAGCATTACCTATTTCATTAAAATGCACCCCCATCTTTTATAAAAAGGCTAGGATCACTGAATTCGGACTACAGCTTTACGAAGGGTACATTTTCCTCAGCACAAATCTCTTCTAATTTGTAATTCAAAAATATTGTTTTTGACGTAATTCTAAGACCCAACCCGTGCCTAGGGTTAATACCTAGAACTAAAGACCTATCTGACCTCGCCTTCAGGGACCTAATTAACCCCCTATATCTCTCCAAAAGGTCAGGCACTCTCGTATCGGGCCTATACGAGTCGTTGCCTCCTACCATCGTCACCAACATTGAGTGACGGGAGGCAACGTCAATCCTATCCACTTCGTCTCTAACTCTGTCAACCCTGGCCCTTGGGAGACAGACCCTCCTCCTCTTGGTTGGATGCCGTTCAACGAACTCTTTGTGCATGTGGCGCACTAAAGAGTCCCCGATTAAAATAGTTTGGTGCTACTGTAGTATGCGGTCTACCTACGATTCGGCGGTCTACCTTTTAATTATAGCTTCTTATCTTGTTTACTAATTGTTTGTTTACATCCCATTGTCAATCGCCCTTGACGATTGGTTAGGTTTAGTCATGATATTTTCGTTAGTTTTAACGAAAATATCATGATTAAACCTAACCAATCGTAGGTAGACCGCATACTACAGTAACACCAATAGTTTCCCCCTCATTCACGTCCCTTTCCAAATGGGCGAAAGGGTTCGAAACCTCGATAGGCGGGGGGATTCCTATCACCTAACGTACGCGGCCTAGCTCCACCCTTAACCTCTCTAAATTCCTCGCTATCTACTACTCTCGGACTAACCTTAACCCCTTCTTCAACTCTATCTAACCTTCCCGACAAGCTACCTAAACTAGAAACTAGGTTACGCACCTCACCCTTCAAATTACTAACGTCTTCAACGTTAGTATTGGTTCGGCTTCCGTCAACCGTAGCCCTACCCCTGACCTCATCAAGCGTTGCAAGTCTTTCGGTTACCTCACGTACATTGCGTTTTATGTCAACTAATTCCTCCATGAACTCGCAAAATTCTTCCATGAACTCGCTATTGATAGAAAACACTAAGGACTAAGGATAGTAACGTAATAGAAGTCCCTGACTTTCGTAGGTCCAATTTTGATAGTTTTGCGGATAGGATGACAGTAATGGACTGGGATAACTTATTTATGGGCAATGACACAAATTTGCGTTGGGACGCGTTTAAAGAAAGTTTTATGAATATCGAAAGGGAGTTTATTCCTCGTAGGCCCAAGCGCGCTAGAAATCATGGTAGGCCCAAGTGGTGAACTAGGGAAATAGGCGAGTTCATAAACGAGCGTAACAGAGCGTATAGACTTAATAAGCGCAATGGCACGGCAGCTAACTTTAATAGATATATCGAGCTTAGACGTCAGGTTAAAAGATCAGTTAGGAATGCTAAGCGTAATTTAGAGATACTTATAACTGCGGATAGTAAACATAATCCAAAAAAGTTTTTTGAATACGACAATAATCGTAAGCCGATAAAAAATAACATAGGCCCTCTAGTGGATGTTACCGGCGCTTTGGCTTCTGACGCTCAGGCGATGGCGGGTATTTTCAATAACTTTTTTGCGACAGCTTTTACCGTTGAAGACGTAAATAATGTCCCCGACGCGGACGATATTGCCCCATTTAGTAGCGAGACTGTTTTCGATGAAATAACTGTTCACGAGGGTGAGATTGCGCATTATATCGATAAGCTAAAAGTTAGCAAGGCTCCAGGCCCTGACGCGTTTTATCCTAGACATTTAAAAGACTTTATCGTAGGCCCCTTAACAAAGATTTTTAATCAGTCACTCGAAACGGGGATTAATCCTGAAGACTTCAAATTAGCAAACGTCACGCCTATTTTTAAAAAAGGCGACCGCACAGTAGCTAGCAATTATAGGCTCATTAGCTTAACGTCAATTGTCGGCAAACTTTTGGAATCCGTAGTTAGGGAGCGTATCATCGATCACTTAGAAAGTAGAGATTTCATTAATAGTAGTCAGCATGGGTTTCAACGCCATAGATCTTGTTTAACTAATTTGTTAGAATTTTATAACGAAATAGTGCGCGAATACGTTAGGCATAGAGCGGCTGACGTCATTTATTTAGATTTTAAAAAAGCGTTCGATACAGTTCCGCATAGAAGATTAATTGTGAAGGTTAAAGCGCACGGGATACGCGGTCAGGTAACTAACTGGTTAGAAGAATGGCTTCGTGCTGGGAGACAGAGGGTTGTTGTTAATGGTAGTGAATCGGGGTTGTTGGATGTAGGTAGCGGTGTCCCACAGGGTTCAGTGTTAAGCTCATTGCTATTCGTAATTTACATTAACGACATAGATGTAGGATTAACTAGTAACGTGTCAAAATTCGCGGACGATACTAAAATAAGCAGTAAGGTTGTTAACAAGGACGATAGAAATATGCTCCAAGACGATGTAAATAGGATTATGGAGTGGACGGATAAGTGGCAGATGCAATTTAATGTAGACAAATGCAAAATTTTGCATATAGGTTTTCGTAACAATAATTACACGTACACGATGGATGACTGAGTTAGCGAGCGTTGACGAGGAAGTAGATTTAGGCGTACGCGTATCTAAGGATTTACATGTTAGGAACCAGTGCCTGGAGTCTTGCGCAAAAGCTAATAGGATGTTGGCTTCACAGCGCGTAATTTCGAATTTAAATCGAACGATATTATATTGCCCCTTTACAAGTCCCTAGTCAGGCCTCATTTAGAATATGCAGTTCAGTTTTGGTGTCCGTATTTGCGTGAGGATATTGATAGGTTAGAAAGGGTTCAGCGTCGTGCCACGAAACTAATTCCGTCATTGCGCAACAAGCCTTATGAAGATAAGATTAAAGAGTTAAACTTGCATTCACTCGAAACTAGGAGATTAAGGGGGGAGTTTATTGAAGTTTTTAAAATCGTTAATAACATCGATAACGTAAATTTTGACAAACTGTTCACTTTCGATTATAGCAATACTCGTATTAACGGATTTAAGTTGCGTGGCAGACGTTTCATTACAAATATCGCTAAAAACTTCTTTACGTTTAAAGTAATTGATAAATGGAATAATCTTCCCGCGTCAGTCGTGAACTCTACCAGCGTTAATGTGTTTAAAAACCGTCTAGACAGGCATTTTGAAAATATTAACGTTGTTTAAAATAATAAAAGAATTAGCAGCGAACTCTTCTGCTGTTAATCGGGGATGAGTCTGTTGACGACTAATTCCAGCTTGTGACATGCAGCGTGATATATGCAGGAAAAAAAAAAATTAGACTAAGACGAACTTAGATGTAGCTTTTCGCGTATACTAACCCACTTTTTGTTATACTCTTTATATTTTTTTCTCTTATCCTCTCCTTATTTGCATGTCTGTAACTCTTTATTGCATGTCTGTAGTTTGCATGGTATGATAGTGTTTGTGTTAAGAATGTGTTGCATGGTTTGTAATGCGTTCTTATTTTACTTCTCTTCATCTTTCACACCTTTCCGGCAGAGTGGGCTCTACCTCTACCTCTCTATGGAGTAGAGGATCGGTCTGCAACAGGTGGAAGTATGTGTTGCTTTGAGTTAAGAATGTGTTGCATGGTTTGTAAGCGTTCTTATTTTACTTCTTTTCATCTTTCACCCCTTTCCGGCAGAGTGGGCTCTACCTCCCTATGGTGTAGAGGACCGTTCTGCAACCTTTCCTATTCTCTCCGACAATTTTTCTGACTTGTCGGCAGTGGCCGGCGGATGATGATGGTGAGTCTTTTTTCTCTTTTTCTGAATGAATGTTAACCCGCGAGTGATGGGTGTTGCTCCTTACTTAACCCCTTATTCTCTTCTCTTAACCCCCTACTCTTTCCTTTCCCTCGGGCTAACCTTAGAGTGGATCTTAGGGTCTTTGTTAGCCTTAGCTTCTGTAGATCTGTAGAACTTTTCTATCCTAAATGGCTTACAGCATACTGTACAGCACCCAACTCGTATCTCCGATCGCCTTGGAGATAGACCCAAAATTCTGGATCTGTTTCTTGCCTCTCATCCTTCTTCCTCTGTTAAACTTTTTTCTCCGATTGGCTCCTCCGACCACAATCTTGTATCTGTTTCCTGTCCTATCGCCCCAATTCGGCCTTTGGATCCTCCAAAGAGGAGGCGCCATTGGCACTTTGGCGCCGCTGATTGGGAAGCCCTTAGGCCAGTGATGGCGAACCATTGATCCGCAGGTCAAATACTGACCCACGAGGCAATTTTTAGTGACCCACGAGCTCTTATTTAAATAAAATATGACTTTAATTTTTAATATTTTCTGCCTTACAGTTTTAAAATTATTTTATTCTCCCACCGAAATAAACAGCTGATATACATTGAAACGTTTTTAAACGTATAATATACGTTTAAAAACGTGTATGTATGTATGACAACTTACAATTCATCCAATGCCCCCATACTATTCAATTTGAAGATCTTCAGGTATCAGCTTTTCATTCGCTTGACATTGGTAATTTAGAAATGGAATTAGTTGACTTCCAAGAAAGTGCAGTATGGAAGACTAAATTTATTGATCTTAATCTGAAGTTACAGGAAAAGGAATTGGAGTCGTCAATTTTGCGTGTAACCAGAGAACAACAATCAATAGAAAGTAGAGAATCTTATTCTTGCAGAATGGAACTCTTTACCAAATTCTTTAGCATCAATGAAAAAGCTAGCATTCGCTCTGCTAACAATGTTTGGTTCATCTTATTCAAGTGAACATTTGTTTTCCTCCATGAATTTCGTCAAATCCATCACTAGGACTCGCCTTGGCACAGATATGAGTGCTGCATGTGTGAGACTAAAGACAACTAAATATAAACCTCGGATCAAAACATCAGCAGCTAAAATCCAAGAAGTTTCTCACTAAAAATAATAAGTAAATAAATTATTGTGCCCCAATTTCGTTTTCGTAAAAATCAAAAGTAACAAAAATGACCCGCCAGCAAAAAAGGTTCGCCACCACTGCCTCAGGCAGTACTTTTGTGATTTCCTATGGAAGGATCACCGCTTCCTTGGCCGGGCCCTTCTGAGTGTGCCGAGCACATCACGGAGGTGATTCTCTCGGGCATGGAGACGAACATTCCACATTCTATTCCAACTACAAATGCAAAAAAAATTTGGTGTAACTTTACTTGTTCTTATGCTATCCGCAACAGAGAGGAAGCTTTCAGAAGGTAACGTCGACATCCAACTCCTGACACTCACTCAGTTTATATTTCTGCCCGGAATCGTGCAAAATTTGTTCTTCGACTAACCTTCATCCGACAAAAATGTAAAAACCTATCCAATTCTAATTCTTCTCCCACTTCCTGGCATCTAGCTAAGAATCTCTTCAACAATTTTACATCCTCTTCTTTTCTTCCTCTTTTTAATTCCGATGGCTCATTTGCCGTCTCTTCTCCTGTCAAAGCTGAATTCTTCTCTTAATTATATGCTTTCAACTCAACCATGAACGATTCCGGTGCTGTTCCTCCATTCCTCCTCCCTCTGACTTTATTATGTCTGAAATTAGAAACTCTTCAAAAGATGTTCTTTCTGTCCTATCTGGACTCAACTCTAGGAAGGTGTACGGTTCTGATGGTGTTCCTCCTGTTATTCTTAAGAACTGTGCTTCTATGCTGACACCGTGCACAGGAAAATTCTTTCGTCTTTGTCTTTCATCTGGTACTTTTCCTTCATGCTGGAAGTTCGCTTTCATTCAGCCTGTCCCAAAGAAGGGTGACCGCTCTCAATCCTCCAGCTACCGTCCAATTCCTTTGATTTCTTACCTTTCTAAAGTTTTTGAATCTATCCTTAATAGGAAGATTCTTAAACACCTCTCTACTCACAATCTTCTTTCAGATCATCAGCATGGGTTCCGCAAGGGACGCTCTACTGGCGCTCTTTTTGCATATCTCTGACTTTTGGTCATCTTCCTTTCGGGATTTTCGATAAAACTTTTGGTATTGCGCTAGACATCAAAAGCTTTTGATGGAGTCTGGAACAAATCTTTAATTTCGAAGCTGCCCTTCTTCGGTTTCTATGCTTCTATCTGTGCCTTCCTCTCTAATTTCTTTACTGTCCGATCTATAGCTGCGGCTGTTAGATGGCCACTGTTTTTCACCTAAAGCTATTAACAGTGGTGTTCCTCAAGGTTCTGTCCTGTCGCCCACTCTTTTCCATTTATATATTAATGATCATTTAATTCGCACTACCTGTCCTATTCACTCCCTTGCCGATGATTCCCCTCTTTACTTCTCCACCCGCTTTCCAAAACGTCCTTCTCATCAGTCACTCCATGATTCGCGTAGGACGGCTATGGAACATCTGACCTCTGATCTTTCTTCGATCTCTGATTGGGGAAGAGAAAACCTTGTGGCTTTCAATGCCTCAAAAACTCAGTTCCTCCATCTGTCTACTCGTTGCAATCTTCCACACGATAATCTTCTTTCTTGTAACAATACACAACTCAATCCTTCCTCTTCTCTTAACATTCTTAGCATTTCCTTTCCTGGAAAGATCACATATACTCTGTTTCCGAAACAGCTTTTAAGAGTTTAGGTGTGCTGTACCGCCTCTGCAGTTTCTTCACTCTCGCTCTGTCTCGCGCTCCCTTTCTCTTCGCCGCAATGTTGTCTCACTCTCTCTTTACTATCGTTATTATAATGGACACTGCTCTTCTGAACTCTCTAACTGCATGCCTCCTCCTTTAAAGAGAGCAAGGAGTACCGGACATTCGACAGTTTCTAACACAAGGGTTAATCGGTATTTTCAATCTTTCATCTACTCAACCGGTCAATTCTGTAACAATCTTCCTCAATTCATCTTTCCTTTGTTTATGACCTCAAATCTTTCAAATGCAGTCTTTAGGCCTCTCGAAAGCCCTTGACGTTTAATTTTGGTTCTCTTCTTCTACTGGGGGGAGGGACGTTTTTGCGGGCATTCGTCCTTGGCCCCTCCTTCATGCATAATAAAGGGTGTTCCACTTAAAACCGGCCCGCTAGAGTACTCCAGCGGGCCGGTTTTAAGTGGAACACACTTTATATATGGTGGTGTCGTGGTTAGCGTCGCTGACTACGAATCCATCGGCCCCGGGTTCGAGACCCGATGGCAGCCGGCGTGCAGCAAAACCCAGCTGTTCATCCTTCCACACAATAAAGAAGGTGGTAGATAAATGGGTACCCTAGGTGGCGTAGTGGTTAAGACGCTGGGCTGCTAATGGGGCATGGTTCGGATTCCACGTTAAACTGTGGGTCTAAGGTGGAGTGAAAAGCTTGACCTTCATCAGAATGAACAATTCTGGCGGAAGCTAACCAAAGGTTAACCAAAGGTGTGTGTGTATATATATATATACACAACAACTCAGAATGGTCCGCTGAGAAACTTGTATGTTAAACCAAGACCGTGCATGAAACAAGGAACTCTTCTGGAAAATTACATCCACTATAGTTCGAATAAGTAATGATAAATGACAAATATTATAGTTTTTTCTTTTTCATGATGGAAAGCCCAACGTGGGCACCGGGTTACTCGCAAAGACGCTCCCCCCCAAAGTATACAACAACTCAGATTGGGTTCCTGAATGGTTCATCATGAAAAAGAAAAACTATAGTATTTGTCATTTAGCATTACTTATTCGAACTATAGTGGATGTAATTTCCCAGAAGAGTTCTTTGTTCCAAGCACGGTCTGTGTTTAACATATAAGTTTCTCAGGGGACCATTCTGAGTTGTTGTATATTAAACGGACGTGTTATGTGCCTTGAAAAGTGGACGCTCAATGTCCCGGTTGAGGTTTAAGTTTTGTTTTTTGGCTGAAAATACAATAGTTACCCCTTTTTCTTTGATGTATTCAATCCGACGTGAATGCAACGAGTTTCTTGCGTATATTGAGGTTCTGAATGTAGTAGGCTAGGTGTAAGCTGTAAACCCTAGATCCTGTCCCAAAGCTGGATCCTATCTGCTTTGCAGATAGCTGGTGACGGAAGCTATATTTTAGGGCGTCTTTGCGAGTAACCGGGTGCCCACGTTGGGCTTTCCATCATGAAAAAGAAAAACTATAGTATTTCTCATTTATCATTACGTATTCGAACTATAGTGGATGTAATTTCCCAGAAGAGTTCCTTGTTCCATGCACGGTCTGTGTTTAACATATATACTGTATATATATATATACATATATATATATATATATATATACTGTGTGTGTGTGTGTGTGTGTGTAGACATTAAAAATATTTCCTATGGTTCCGGACTCTTAAAACACCCTGTACTTTAAAGGTTTTAGTAACACACTCACTCCTCTTAGTCCCCTCCCTGGGTGTGAAACTTTGAGGGGGCTGTCCCCCATAAACGTCTATGCCACGCCTAAGGTATTCTGCATCAAATTTAGTATACACATCAACGGAGAACCAGGGAAAGATTTAGTAACACAACCACCTCTCACAGTCCCTGCATGGCATCATTGAAAGTAAAACTATAGAGAAAGAGTTATTCACTAACCCTTTTGCAATTTAGTCTTTGGTCCAATTCATCAAGGCTTGCTCTCCCATATGTTTGACCGACACGAGAGAGCTTTCGTTTGATGCTGTTATTTTGAGTCGAAAATTAAGTCAGATTGTCCCTGCAAACGAAACTTGAATAATTCAATATGTGTGCATAAATTTATGCCGTAGTTGATGTAACCAACTTAAAAAGGAATAATATTAAAATACTGTCATCAGAAAAAAATCTGCTTTTGAATTACTATTTACTGATAAGAATTCAAATGGATATTCCCATCGCCCTTTAAATGTTATTTTTGGTTTGTTATCAATTTAATATTCCAAATAATACTAACACCGAAAGCACCCGGATTGCGCTATATTTTGAGTCTCTTATACATTCCAGTTGTCCACAAAAACGAATAATTAAAGGTCATAGAGTATCTGATTCCGTTTCATAAAGGAAGATAGAGTAATTTAAACATCATTATTCTGCTCAACATATATTACTGCAAGTGCCAATATATTGATTCAGTCTTGTTTTTGAAATATGATGATTAGTAAGGAAACTATGACCAAAAATATCTCCAAAAATCACCATTTTTTGTGTGAATAGGGGGCTTATTTTTCAAATGGAGGGCAGGGACCGTAAATATTACCCGATTGTCTTTTTTTTTGTTTATTCATGGTTTTTGGTCAATTTGTCACAATATAAGAGTTAAGCACCATAACTTTTCAAAAAAAGTCCAAAAGTGACACACCCTAGAGGATATAAACATGTTGAACTTCTGTACGTGAACTTTCTCTTGTATCAGAAAGATAAAGTTTCCTTAAATATACAGTAAATTAATATATACAGTACTGTGCAAAAGTCAGAGACCACTGTCGATCTGATAACTAGTAGATAACCTCTGGTTCATATTAACGAATAACTAAGTTAGTACTTAAGTGTATAAAGTTGTATAAGCTGGATGACCCTCTCGTCTGCATAAATTGGACTTGAGGTTTGATTCATTATATTACTTATAACGCATGTGTTTAAAGATCTAGCGAACTATTACTGATGGATCTGCGTAAATGCTCCTAAGCTATTGTTATATCAATATTTACAATTAAAAGTATTGACATATTCACTTAAATTCTGCAAAACAAATTTATCCAAAACGTTTCTCATTATAATCCTAATTCATGCTGTTATTTTTCTTTCACAGGCTTAAGAAATGACAAAAAGTAAAATTTTTGATGAGATTAGATATAAAATAATACATTTGCATGGTGAGGGACTGAGTCAAAGAAAACAATGTTCATATATATATATATATATATATATATATATATATATATATATATATATACACACAAAGGGTGTTTATAAAGTAGGGTGGATCGATTTTACATTTTTTTCGATTTCCATATTCTAATAGAGACAAAAACTTGCGCATGCATGAGAAAATAGCCTCTGCAAAATCTTAGCTTAATAGGTAATCATCTTCTGCCCCCGGCAGAGCGATGAAAATCATATTTTAGTAGTCAAAAACGTATTTTTCTTATAATTTTTAAAATATTTCAATATGCATCAAAATTATTCCTAATAAGTTAATAACTATAAAGTCGATGAAAAAGACCTCATATGATCGTTTTTCCAAGCGCGTTGTCCTACGTTAATATCTTTTGCCCCCGGCAACAACGTCAAATGTTGAAAAAATAGGTAATTTATATACATATTTTCAGATCGGCTCTTTGTCTTAAACAATGCATTTATATATTTCCCATAGCATTTATATCGTTGCTTAGGCATGAAATAACACACACGCAAAATTTTATGACTCTAGGCTAGGGTTTAAAGGTCATCTCTGGTGAGTGCTGCCAGAAGCAGCTGCCACTGACGCGCCAGTACGCACTGCGCACTGCGCAGTTCCCTCAGTTGCCTTTTGACAGCGTCGAAGGCAGGTGTGTATTTTGCAGCTGGCTCCTCGAGTCCTCAGTGTGTGTGTGTGTGTGTGTGTGTGTGTGTGTGGCTCCTCACTCAGAGTCCTCAGTGTGCTCAATCTCTCTGCTCATATCCTTGTTTGTTTTTCTCATAACTCTGTTTTTTTCGATTTTATTGCGTAACAGAACAATACAGTATTCTTTAATCTTTACAGGATGGCTACCGCTACAACTAGAAGATCGGTTACGTGTCCAATATTTGGTGCTGGGAAAGATTTGAATTTGCGATGTTTTCACACATGTGAAGATGTGATGCAATACTACCATCATGTGAGAACTGAGTTGAGATCATCAAAGAAGGAACCTCCATTCAAAGACATCGCCGCTGTGGTCACGTAGAGACTGGAATACTTGTGGAAATTAGCTTCCATTCCAACAGTTTCGACAGCACGGATAAATCAAATGTTGAAAAGTTATCGTGATAAAATGGCTAACATCATCAAATCACTGAACGCGAAAAAGAACGAATCGTTACAGAAAAATCTTGAGGCCTTCAAGAAATCAACTAAGACCACCTTATTTGACATATCGGCTTGTAAATGCCCTGATTTGACAAAATGCAGCTGCCCTCGTGAACGACGAGTACCACTGAAAGAGCAACAGTTTTTACTCGACCAAAGAAGTGATCGCAAAATGGCAATAGGAACTTTGGATGTTGAAACAACAAATAAAAACGAGATGACTCTTGCAAGAAGATTGGCGATATTGAAACAAGAAGGAATAGCAGAACATCAAGAGCCGTCGACTAGTAAACGACAAGAAACTTCTCAAGAACAACCTTCTTCGTCAGCCTCTAGTGAAACCGAGGATACATCTATAGAATCATCGTCATCGTATGAACTAACACCGAGAGATAAACATGACATGAAGGAAAAACACGAATGAAACTTCAGGTACTTGCTGAAGCTTGTGATCGTACGGGCGTCTCAGACAGAGCTGCTTCATTTATTGGTTCTTCGTTGTTAGAGGATGTTGGCTGGATACGAGAAGATGATGTCAGTTCAGTGATTGATCGAAATAAGATAAGAAGAGCCAGAAAAAGAGTTCGTTCTGAGCATCAGCAAGATGACAAGATCACGCTACCATTACAGGGCATTTTCTTTGACGGACGTAAAGATAAAACAATGACAAAAGAAGAAATAGACAATGTGAAGCATAGAAGGACTGTGGTAGAAGAGCATATAGTTTTAGTTCAAGAACCAGAATCCCAGTACATGGGGCATTTCACTCCTGCATCAGGTTCTGCCACTGCAATAACATCAGGTATCATCAACTTTCTAGAGACTAACAATATTAGCACGGACGACATTGTGGCTAATTTTATAAAATTAGCAAGCGAGGAGCTGTACTTAGTACTTATCGTACTTATAACATCGCATTAACGTAATTATAATCCACATTTAGACTTTTCTCGGGGACAGAAGATATTACTCTAGAGTCATAAAATTTTGCGTGTGTTATTTCATGCCTAAGCAACGATATAAATGCTATGGGAAATATATAAATGCATTATTTAAGACAAAGAGCCGATCTGAAAATATGTATATAAATTACCTATTTTTTCAACATTTGACGTTGTTGCCGGGGGCAAAAGATATTAACGTAGGACAACGCGCTTGGAAAAACGATCATATGAGGTCTTTTTCATCGACTTTATAGTCATTAGGAATAATTTTGATGCATATTGAAATATTTTAAAAATTATAAGAAAAATACGTTTTTGACTACTAAAATATGATGTTCATCGCTCTGCCGGGGGCAGATGATGATTACCTATTAAGCTACGATTTTGCAGAGGCTATTTTCTCATGCATGCACAAGTTTTTGTCTCTATTAGAATATGAAAATCGAAAAAAATGTAAAATCGATCCACCCTATTATAAAGTCCATATCTATTTCGTTGAATTAGCTGTTTTTATTTATTTTTGTTGTAGAACCCTGTGAAAATGAATGTACAAGAACGGGTGATGGTGGTGACACTTCGGATTAAAGGAAAGAAATGCAAAGAAATTAGAGAGAGGTTTGAAAGAACATTTCACAAGCCACGTTCTACAGACAAGACAATTCGTGATTTGCTTAATAAATTTAAAAGAACGGGATCTGTTCATGATGAGTGAAGATCTGAACATCCAAGTGTCTCTGAGCATGCTGTAAATGCGGTACGTAATGTTATCATGAACATCCAAGCACGTCAATTCGCACCACAACACGTAGACTCGGGATACCCAAATCAAATGTCCACAAAATTTTGAAATCGACGTTCAAGAAGAGAAGTTATCACATTCAGGTGCTTCATGACTTACATGAAGACGATTATCCAAACCGAAGTGCAATGTGTGCCGATCTTGTTGAACACATTTAGACTGAAAATTTAATGTACCACATTCTCTTCGGTGATGAAGCAACTTTCCACACGTGTGGAAACGTTAATCGCCATAACTGCCACATATGGGCTAATGAAAAGCCAGTTGATTTCTATCAATGGGAACGAGATTCTCCTAAAGTTACTGTCTGGTTGGGTATGACCAAATCTAAAATTTATTGGCCCTTTTTCTTTGCTGAACTACAGTTACAGGGCTTATTTATCTGGACATGCTTCAGCAATTCCTGGAACCCCAGCTTCATTCAGATGGCATTTTAAACAGCGTCGTCTTTCGACAAGATGGGGCACCTTGTCATTACGCAAACATTGTTCGGGAGTACCTAAATGAACGATTTCCAAATCGGTGAATCGGACGTGGAGGCAACAGGCCCTGGGCGGCTCGATCTGCTGACCTAACGCCCTTAGGTTTCTTTGCATGGGGCTTTATCAACTCAAACGTCTATCAAACGAGGGTTACAGATCTGCAAGATTTACGTGCTCGTATCGGAACAGCAGTTACAAAAATAACCCCTGTCATGCTCCAAAATGTGTTCCGCAATGCTGCTGACAGATTCAAACTCTGTAGAAATACTGATGGTGCTCATGTAGAATCATATGCTTAAATATTCATTAAATGTATGCCTTCTATTATATTGTTGTTGAATTTTACCCTTTTTGCTACGTTTTCTCTGAAATAGATAGGGACTTTATAAACACACTGTGTATGTATGTTAATCCTTCCGTCTATGGCCTAGAGCGGTTCCAGGATGACGGGCGTTTTGGTTAGGTGGCAGCAACGGATTGTTACCTTGGAGTAGCTGGTACCGTGTAGGAAATCGCAGTAGTTTATCTTATACTACTCTCCGATTTCTTTTTGTTGGGGATCGGAGGATTCTGTGAAGCTTACTAAATTCTCTAAGGTTCCCCAATTCTTCTTGTAATGTATCGGGAGATTATTTTTCTCTATTTTAAGACTAAGTTCTCTGAAGAAAGCAAGGCTCAAAGGAGAAGACAAAGAAATTCTCTAACTGTAGTTTGCTGCTATAATGTTACTGGGAATGCTTAGCCTGTAAGTCAGATCAGGGAAATTAGAATGATAATTTGGAAAATTGTTTGACTTTATACACCTAATTTTTGGTGACATTATTATTTAATGGTGACCTTTTTTTTTTTTTTCAATAGGCTGAATTATTTAGCAAAATATTTGAAGATAAGGTAAATATTTTAGCTGTAGCAATGTTTAAACAGATAAGCAAGATATTTGAAAATGAAGCCATATTTTTATTTTAAACCGCATATTGACACATCCGATGTTATCATAATCTGCCGAGTTAACCAAAAATGAAAATCAAAATATGCATTTTATTATGAATTACAATTAAACATGCATATGAGCCAAAATTAAATCCTTAAAACTTAAAATTAAGTGTTAAGCAAGACATGACTTCATCTTTTACAACGAAGATAGAATGTATAAAGAAAATGAACATTGCAGAATTTAACACGAATACATTATTGAGGTAAATCCAAAAAAAATTATTAAGTAATTTAAAAACAAATAATTCATTAATTATTCAGCAAAAATAAAATAGAAAGAAAATAAAAATTCTTACCCAAATTTGCGTGTCATATAGAGACAGCGTTACGCGAGTTTGGACTCTATATG
This sequence comes from Bathynomus jamesi, assembly GCA_023014485.1. Taxonomy (NCBI): domain Eukaryota; kingdom Metazoa; phylum Arthropoda; class Malacostraca; order Isopoda; family Cirolanidae; genus Bathynomus; species Bathynomus jamesi. The sequence goes on along the minus strand of JAJOZX010001803.1, from coordinate 319,185 downwards.
CAAAAATGAATATAAGCACATAAGAATATAAGAATTATTCATTGTTCATTTTTACATAATATATTAAGGTGGTCCAAAAATGTGAAAATAGAATTTCAATCATGGCTGTAGCCGCTCTTGTTAGGTATCGCCCATGGAATATTTATGTCAAATTTGATGTCATTTGGGTAATATTTAGGGTTCGCGTGAAAAGTCGACTTGTTATATATTCGAATGAAAAAATGGAAAACCTTCCATATTCTTGTAAAGGCGATATATTAAGAAAAGGAAGGTAGTAAAGAGGAATTTTATTATACTAGGCAAGAAAAATGACTAAATGCATGACATTTCAATACCGTCCGGCTAGGTTTGAATCTTGAGGTCCGATTTCCGAGGTGCTGGCTTGAATCCCTTTCCTTACAACCCTTTCCAGCTCTTCGTCTTCGCTGGCCGCTTCATGTTTTCTGCCATCTTAGTCTTCACCCCGTCATCCAAGGGAGAGTCGAAGAGGGCGAGTCCGACCAATTCTTCAGCCATGTACCAGAGGTGGCGGTACATAGCCTTCAGAGCCACGTCAGCCAAGCGACGGTCAAGGTAAGCTGCCAAGGCGGATATCAGGGAGAGGTCGTTGGCAGGCGCCCTCACCGCCAGGGGGGGGCTCGTGCCAAGACTTGCAGTAGAGTAGAGCAACGAAGAAACAGAGGTCCGTGATGCCCTTCTCTTCCCTGGCGGTGAGGGTGACCTGCTCTCTGAAAAGGAAGATCTTCAGCGCGTAAATGGCTTTTGCCATCCACTGGGCTTGGTGCATAACACCCGGTGCCCTTCAATTTCCATCCCCCGGAGGAAGACGAGGAACATTTGAAGGAGCTCGGCGTAATCTTCCCTTGGGAAGGAGGATGCAAGGACCACCCTGCAGTACAAGATCATCTCTTCCCAGAGGTCAGAAAGGGGGCCTGTGAAAAGCTTCTCTTCCGCCGACTTAAATGTGGCCTTCTCGATGAAGGGTCACTGCTGTTTGAACCACTTGAAGAGAGATATTTCTGGTCCTTCAGAGGTGCCAAAGATGAGAGAAACATATCTGCGACCACAATCTTGAAGATGTGGTGGTGGCATGCCACCATTATCAGCTCTTTTCCAAGAGCTTTTCGAATGACAGTACACGTCCCCGTCTTCAGTCCGGTATTTGATGCCGTGGTGTCGGGCACTAGCCCCGGGATGTGGTCCTTCAAGCCCCAGTCATCGAGAGTTCGAAGACAGGCTTGGGCCTGCTCCTTGCCTGTGCCTCGGCCGATGAGCGGCATTCCGAGCAGCTTTTCCACCCTACATACCCCGCTCCCCAAGATGGCGATATGGTCAACCTTCTCCTGGCCTCGGACGATGTCTGGCAGGAGTTTCCTGTCCTAGTGGAGAAGGAGAGGCACGCCCAGTGAGAAGGTCTCCTTGTCGGCTTTGGTCACGGCCTGACGGGTCGTCATCCGCACATGCCGCAAGGAGCTGCGGGACAAAGAGACCTCGTCCAAATCCTGCCCGAGAGCCTGGGCGGCCGCACAGAGGACGAAGGTCCCGCTCCGGTAGCTGAAGTTGACTCTGTCTAGAGAAAAGGCGACCTCCGGGGTGATAAGGACGAGGGTCTTCTTCATCTTGGGGCGGGATGGACCGGCCGCGGACGTCGATGGTTGGAAATCTAGCTCCGAGTCCGTCGTCGCTGCGAGGGAGGAACTCGAACTGCTCAATGTCCCGAGTTGGACAGTGTCATTCGCGTCCTTTACTAATGAATATGAAGGCACAGATAGACGAATAGAAACCGAAGGAAGGCAGTTTCGAAATTAAAGCTCTGTGCCAAAATCTATCAAAAGCTTTAGCTATGTCAAGCGCAATAGCAAAAGTTTCACAGAAATCCCGAAAGGAGGATGACCAAGAGTCAGAGTGATATGCAAGAAGATCGCTAGTAGAGCGTCAGTAGTATGGGCGCAAAATGGTAGAGTGCAGTGCAATTTCAAATGTTGCAAGAGTGCCAACCCCACCCATTGTTGCAAGGTGTTGCAAGAGTGCCAACATCACCCATTGTTGCAAGCCTTCCCATAGTGCCAACCCCCACCCCCTTGTTGCAAGGCAGCCCATAGTGTCAACCCCCTTATTGCAAGGCACCCCCTAAATGGGGGAGGGGGGAATGTTGCAACTTGGAGGCGGAGTTATCCCCCAAGCTGCAGTGAACCCCGCGGGGGGAGACCTCTTTGGGTGATAAAGTGGGACGGCCTCACCCCCCAAATGGTTATACCTAACCTAAGAGAGAGGAGAGAGAGGAGAGGTGTTCGCCCGGCAGGAGCCAAGCGCATATTAAGATCTCAGCCGAGCTGCCGTTGTCTTAATATGTTCCTAACCAGCCAGCTGGCTTAATCAGCCAGTTGGCTTATCTGGCTGAGTTTCCAGTTTGTACTATTTATTTAATTAAAGCATATATTCTGACTATATCCGACAGTTGACTTAGAAGGCGTAAATGGCTTGTTCAGGTTGAGTTGCCAGATAGCAATATTTATTTAATTAATGCATATATTCTGGTTTAGAAATCCGCTTTAGAATCCAGCCAATTGATATAATTAAATACCGTGTACAAACAAAAAGGAATAAATAAAACACTAATACGTCATTCTGTTTATTTAGGCGAATTAATGGAAATTGGAATATTTACATTGGAATATATATGATCAAAAATAATAATAGCATCACGAACGGGGAAGGTATAATGAAAAATATACAAAACGTTGTATTATCAATATATTAGTACAGGAAAATACTATAGTTATATTAAATAATTAAATATATTGAAAATATAATATACGAAACGTATAATCAAATGCATATTAGTACAGGAAATATATATATATATATATATATATATATATATACATATATATATATATACACACAATTAAATAAATAAATATACATCCTTATGTTCTACGGGTATATTAATAATTAAAAATAATAATATACGAAACGTATAATCAATTGCATATTAGTACACGAAATATATATATATATATATATACATATATATATATATATATATATACACACAATTAAATAAATAAATATACATCCTTTATATTCTACGGTGCAAAACGCTAAACTCACACGTAATAGAGTCTACATCCACATCGATATTACTCTGTACTACGTGGTAAAACCGGCCAAGCAAAACTTCACCGTTTAACTGATACGGAGGGCTATACTCAACATAAATGGCTTTCATATCATTCAATACTGTTTTTGTGCCTACTTTACATCCGGTTGGCAAGTTATCTTTAAGCACGGCTAGAATACAATCAAAAGCACGCACAAAGAGGTCTTCATTAACCACACCATCATTATTAAATACAAGTTTATAAACAAGCTTTTCCAATCGAGGGTTTTTTCTTAACGTCCCCAGCTTTTCAATCGTGAACTCTTCTGCACTCTGCATAGCGGCAATTGAAATAATCTTCCAAGTCGTAACGACAGCTATTCATTATATAGAGGTACAGCTCTTCAGGGTGAACAGTGTAGGTGAGCTCAGCCCTGTACTGCTCAAGTGCTTTGCACCAAAGTTCAGGATATTTGAAGAATCTAAACATTTTAAATGTGCATCCAGCTCAAGACCATTCTCGCCTTGTTCATTCCTACATTCGATAAATCCGTCAAGCAGAGCGGTGTATGCGTATTCAAGAACCGTGTCAAAATAAATCATATCCGTAACACGAGCGTCTAATATAGGCTTCAGCTTGCGGAATCCGACGATTTCAAACATTCTGTCGAGGATGAAACGGTTTCGCGTAGGGACAAGAACGTTATTCGTTATTATCAGATGCGTTCTTCCACATCAGTCGTATATCAATGCATGGTTGTTCGTTATTTATACACAACGTGCAAACAACGGCATATGAGGGGCCGTCACTGATCTGTTCTCTTCTTGTAACTACACCTGTAGGTATTTTATAACTCCTCTCCCCACTTCTCAACTACTGTATCACGAAGACTATTCATTTCCTCAACACTTAAATAAATAACATTAGGTTTACCAGAGTTTGCTTGCCTGCAAATCGTTTCAAGTACATTGTTAATGGTGCCGGTTTCACGCCTGAACACGCGCAATGATTCGTCACGGAGACATCGTACGAGGCGTTGAGAATGCTTCTCAAAGGAAGTTCCATCGTATTCGTACGTCCACTCGGTTCAAACTCTGAGATGACTGAGACGCAGGTGGACGGATCGGCTCGACGGGCGGAGTGAGTCACGCTGTTGAAACGTGTAAGGGCTTCTTCGAACTCGTGTGTTTCGTGAGGTACACGGTTGGGTGGCTCGCTGGGGGGAGCGCGTCACACTGCTAAAGCGTGTACAGGCTTGTTCGAACACTTATGCTCTTGGAGAAACAGAATTTTCTGAAAAAATATCGACTTTAATGTTTTATCACTCACCAGACGTTCATTTCCACAAACTAAACATCTTCACAATCCGGCGCACTATTTGTGAGAAACATATGTCCATATTTGTCCTTTGTTTTAACAAGGGATACTCGTCTCTAAAGTCTGTTAAAAACTCACACAACCCATAAGCAACAACCTCACTACAAACCTCATCATGATATATATATTAATATAGTGGTAAAAATACTTAAGACTCTCAATGATGACAAGATTTACATTCCCAACTGTAGGGTACGAGTAGTCGGTATGGTGTAACATGACATAATATCGCTTGTCATACCACTCATCAACAAGACTCACTATCCATAACCGTTGCTTATCTTCTGAACGTGTTGCTTCTTCTACTTCGCGGTATATGTGAGCCTTTATAAAGATTAGGTCTATAATATACTTCAATACATCGTCGGTACTACGAAATCCTACAACGCCCTCGCCAGAATACCCGTAGAGTATTTGAACATCTTGATCCTTCGCACAGCTCAATGTAGCCTTAAAAGTGGCAAAGGAGGGGGGAATAGGGAGTTTTTCAGTACCCACCACATCTTGGCACTTTGCCGAATACCACTTCATAAATGTTAAACACGCAATATTAAAGGTAGCCATTACTATTTTTCTTCTACGCGGGAGAATACACGTCAGAGCTCAAGGGTATGCAGAGGTCAACTGAGCACGCAGGGATAGAGGCATGGTCATGTAGCGGCATGACTCACGTTGCCGTTCTTACAGTGGGCGGGGCTTAGCTTTTTACTGTACACACACACACACACACACGCAAAGGAGAAAATGAAACGCTAATTGAAACACGATTTATTCGATAAACGAAATATTCAAGGTATATATATTTACAAACACGTGCAATAAATAAGTTAACAATAGGCATATCAAAGATTATGGTATCCAAAGGGCACGGTATCATAGGTACCAGGCACCTGGTAACGTTTCCTATAGGTGTTACGGCATACCTTTTTTACCCCTAAGCTCCTTCACGCCCCCGAGCTTCTGCGACCGAAAATTGTGGGTGCCTACAGTCAGTTGGGGTAGCTGGTCATCCTCATCTTCAAATCACACTAGTTTTCTCAACGAATCAAAGTTAACGACCCGCCGATTCGCCTGGTTAAGCGTGATACCCTTAGTCTTCACGATATACTTCTTATCATCCCCAACCCTCACCCGTACCCCATAGGTTTTTGGCCCTGTTGACACAAACGAGTCTGCGTATGCGATGTCTCCATACTCATCCTTGATCTCGTCAGTTAGCTCTCCTAGGAACTCCCAATAGCGGGCATGTATTCACCTTCCCTCGCTGTGAATATCACGCTATCTGTGTCAGCGTACAAAACCCGCCGCCCAAGAGAATGCAAAAGGCCCCAAAGTTTGATGCGTGCGTAGGCTGTTGTGAAGCTGGCTACAGGTATGTTTGTGACCCGTGAGGTATCTGTAGCCAATTCGGTATTGTTGTACTTTTTTATGTAAGTATTACCTACATTCACAATCTCCATGACCTCTTTATCGGGAGCGTTGGCATAATCCCAGACTTCACTATAACTTTGTGCCAAATGAACGATGCCTTTCCCAGTATTCTGTGCAAATTTTCCACAAAGACTGTTTAGACACAACTTTGCACTAAAGCGCTTGCCAGAGTTCTTTAGAATTTGGGATTGGTCAAGGTGTATACCTTCACGGTCACGGTAACGCTAAATATAAGCCGTTTTTTCATCTTCGGTATCAACCCCTCGCGGTTATCCTGACGCCTCAACCTTATCCTTCAAAAAAGCGTTTATATATGGTGTGAAAAGGTTGGGTAGCTTCTGAAACCTCCACACCTCATGTATCTTCATTACTCTATACCCATGGCGAACGGCTAGGGCCGGCTCAGGGCTTGTATATACACCTCTGATCTTACGCTGGTGGGGTGTATGGTCACAATCACCTTTGTTCTCTTCTGCGCTATTCACGCACAGGGGAAACATGAGCATGTGATCTATAACAACGGGCAAGATCCGCATCCATAAATCGCGAGGGGGGAGCACGTCTACGAAAGAGATTCCAAAGTAGCGCTCATTTAAGTTGGCTGAAAACTGCTCGATGGTTGGTATGGTGGGACCCACCATTTTTTCAGGTGCACCTACGGGGTATGGCTTGTTCTTCATCACGTCGGGGTATAAATAGCAGAAGTCGTAGTAATGGATTTTCACACCCTTCGTAGGCGGAAAGTATAGCTTGAAGGGATTTGTACGCCCTACGAACAAGCTATCATCGCATTTGAGAGGATCCAGCACCATTGAACGTTTGATCGTGTTCATTTCTTCACGGTACTGTCCATCTGCTTCCATCCGTGCATCATACTCATGCTCCCATAAGAGTTTGTGAGTGAACTAGGTGCCTGTAAGTTGATCGCGAGTGCGGGTCCGTCCACGCAAGACTGTCGGCAGGAGATCTACCGTGGATATCTCCTACGATTCCACACTCAGGACGGGGGCACCCGTGCCACCAGCAACCGTTAAAGGAGTACACAGTCTTCTCACCAGTGGCACGGTTTTCACTTAGACCATCAACCCAAAAAACACGACCATTGACCTTAACGGGTACTTCACCCGTGTTGCTGGCATGCTTTATGCATACACCTGTCTGCTGCTATAGGTGAATGAGCCAGTAAATACCCTTGTGCCCATAACTTCGGGGGTTGTTTCTGTGGATAATGGCTAAGGTGTCTTTAGGCATGAAGTTATCCTTGAACACCGTAAAACATAATGAGGCGATGGTGGTTGCGACTTACAACGGATCGCATTTGAAACGACATATGTACATCCTTCTAAAGGCCTGGAAACATAATCTAAACACGCGCACATCATTCACGCAATAACGCTCACATTCATCAGCTATATTATAAGGATTACATTCATTAAAACTGTTGTAGTGTGAGGAATGTTTAAGGGAAATATCCTTTTGAAACTTCAGTGGCTACGCTCATCACCTTGGGTAGCTTTGCTAATTTACAAGGTGTGAATAATAAAGTGTCTTTACACTGTACATTAACTCTTATTTGCATCTGTATTAGTTTGTTGCCTCTTTTCAAGGGATCACCTGTAAATATCTCAGATGACTAGTGCTAAAGCAACCCCTTATAAAGGAACTGTGTGTCAAATTTCGCTCCGTTATGGGCAAGAATATGCACAGTCATTTTTTTTAACTTGTCCGCTAACTTGACAATATAGGACACAAAGAGTTTCACAGGGCTATCTTGGGCATTCGTTTTAAAAACGTTTGTCCGTTTTCCACATTTGTGACACTCATCACACTCGATCTCCATACACTCATCACAGAGAGTCTGGCTCACAAGTAAATGTGGAATAACCTCTTTGGTTTCAGAGTTCGTGTATGTTTCGAGATCGTAGTACACAGTTATACAAGGGATGTTTTAAGACTTAGCGTCGTTCATATAACATACATGCTTTACTCCAACCGCCTTATATTTCTCATGGCATGTAGAACAGTGAATTTCATCACATTTATGCTTGAAATTCCCCCAATTATCCATTATATGAAACATACCACATTCACAGATTCTCATTTTCCTGCACGTGCCAATTGATTTATGGAGTTCAAAACAGTTATTATTGGAAAATGTGCGTGTACACATATCACAATCCCTCTTCTCAGCTTCAGCTACACGTCTTTCACATTTAGTGCTTCTACACTACTCACATATCATGTGGCAATCATTACAATGTTTCACTATATCATCCGCAAACTCGATACACCCCTTACTAAGGTAGGTTGATTTTCCGCATTCTCTTAGATATCGACTTTGGACTAGTCGAGATAGTCAGGGCTTAATATGGTAATAACTGACAACAAATTTCAGATCCCTAGCTTTAACCGTTTTTTGAGGAAACCGTTTTAAAAATCGTCAAAAAATCGTACCGAAAAATATCGCATTTTCGCAATTTTCGGCCGAAAAAATCATGCTATTTTCATAAAAAAATCCTGAAAAAAGTTACAAATTTATTGAAAAAAAGTAAAAAAAACATGTACAGAGTCAAATAGACACATTTAGTTCCCAAGATCATCATAATTTTCATGTAAGAGCCCTTAAAAGCAAAGGAAGGCCTCATCTGGCGGCTTAGGGCTTTGGTCAGAATGTGTTTGTGCCTTGATTCGAGTCCATAAACAGTATGGGAAGCTTCAGATGTCAGCTTCACGGCCCTTTCAACACTCTGAGAATGTGAAGGCAGATCAGGCAGCTCCAGCTTGGTGCCATTCAGCAATGCTTCTTGAAGCTCCTGGTCAGAAAAGTCTTCTGTGAGAGCAGGTTCACAGATGCCACTTTGAGAAAGGTTGATTAGTTCTGACCAGTGGGTAGCTTCAATGTTGATGGCTGTGATTTTCTTCAGCCTCTTCTTGGCAGGCTTCCCACTTCTGAAAGAATAATAATTAATTTATTTTTTATTCCACTTGAAGATTTAATCCCTGTTAGTCTCAGAATTGCTGATTTAATTTAACTTAAATTAAAAAAAAAAACCCGAGTTCTATAAATCCCCATAATTGAATTTTTTTTCAGAAAGAAGGTAAGATTATTTCCATTATCAGAGGGGAGGGGGGAATTGGGATAAGAAAATGTGAAAAAAAATTCGATTATGGGCATTTATAGAACTCGGGCCTTTTTTTTATTAAATAAATCCCCATAATCAAATTTTTTTTTCACATTTTTTAAAATTAATAAATGCTTACCTGATGGACAGAATTTTCTTGAGAGCAGCTTCTCTCACTTCCAAGTCATCAGACTTCATCATGGAGTACAGCACATTCTCGGGCAGCAAGGCAAAAGCATTGTACTTCAGGTTCTTGAAAGCAACACCCTGGATTTCTTCAGACTGCTGCTTGATCCTCTGGATCATGTTGAAGATGTAGAGCTGCTGATTGTGGAACTTGCTGTCCCTTTTGATCTCAAACCAACTGACTGCATAAACTTCCACAATGAACTTGATAGCCTGGTAAAGCTTATCCTGTAGTTCTGGAGGGTAAGCACCTCTGGTCCACAGACACATCAATCTAATTGCGAAAGTCAACCATCTTGCATAGTTTAATGGTCCAATTTTCCAGGCAGCAAATCTTGGGTTGACTTTGCCCCTGGAAATTCCAAGCACATACTCGAAAAGAAGCCTCTGGTCGCAACTGAGATCATTCAGTGTCTCCTCAGCAAATTCCATGTCATCCTTGGGGCCACTGAGTTTGGTGAATTCCACTTGTGGCAGATCTTGGTAGTCAATTTCACAGAGTTTTCCCAGCGGACCAGTGAAAGCAGTGGGACTTTTGGTACAAGCATTGAATTTCCTTCCATTTAAAAGGCACCTAATCGCACTAAGTTAGGCCAGTTAAAAGTTAAAAAAATAATAGCATTACCTTCTTACTGGGAGGACAAGTGCAGATTATGTGCTGTGTTTGACAATTTTCTTTCTTGCACTTCACAGCATTGTTATCACAGGGACGAACAGATAGCTTACAGGTGCAAGTAGAAATGTCAAAAAGTTTATCCAGCTTTTCCTCCAGATTCTGCTCCTGGACTGTAGAAAGAGATTTCTTGTTTATCTCTTTTGCTTTCTTGAAGCACACTTTATCCACCAATTTCACTACATAATATTCCTCATACAGGGGCAGCCGCGGGTTCACTGACTGCCAGATCTCAATCACATCCTTTGCTATCATTTTAGCAATATCATAGTCTTTCAAGTCCGGGTGGCTGTTTTGGAGGAAATAACTGTACTGAATAACTTGACGGAGGGTAGGAGGCTCTGTTTTATCGAAAGGGGAAGGCTGGCCACTGAATTTTTTGGCACTATCACTTCGAGTTAACACTGCAGACTTCCGTTTTTTACCCATTTTTATGAAATATCTGAAAATAAACACAATTAAATGAACGCATCATAAAATAACTTAATTTAATACACATTTTATAGGTAAATATCATAAAAAAATACAAAATAATACAGTAATAAACATCTATAATGCATTTACAATAAGTTTCAAGCATCGTTTTGTTAAAAAAGGCGAATTTTAATTGATTATTTTGATGAAATAAGGTCCGATATTTTGTTTGTTTACATTGCGCGAATGCCGCGCGCGCGATTTTACGCGTAAAATTCGGCAATTTTACAACTTAAAAATAATTAACAATCCTCAAAAAATACAATCATTTTCACAAATATGAGTTAGTGCAACGTTTTTTGTGCATTAATACCTTTCTATCTAGACTAGTCCAAGATCACAGTTCCAAAATCAACCTACCTTACCCCTTACACATATCATGATGTCGTCCATATTTTCGACTTTTATCATAACTCGCGTAAATGACCCTTATATTACGGGTGGGGAGATACGTTGCCCCTGACAGTCCTAAAATAAGTAGGGGCCTTGTACGATTTCTCACACAGCTTTTAAAAAACATACACAGTTCTACGACGATCATCCAGTCCAAATGCAACTATACGAACATTCATTTCCTGTTCTACCATTGTCAACTCTTCAGGACCCATATCACAGTCAAACTCAAGTTTACAGCCTACAGCTTGTTCACGGGCACGCTCCACTACCGTAGGCATCCAAATTTTTTGGCCCGTGTATTTAGTACAGTAAACATACGAGCTAAGACTACTGCTATAAAGCCACAACGACGATCGAAGTTTATATGCCGTCTATAAATAGCCTGAGAATTGAAATCAAGAGTATAAGGTGTGGCGCTATGACCCGCAACACGGAATACACGGTCAATATTTACCGTGAAGTTGTCCATATTGAAGGCTATACTACTTTGAGAGGCCTGCATTATACGGCCTAATATATACTCTATATCTTCAGCTGCCAAACGTCTGAACGGTATTACTACCCAAAAATCATCTACATCTCCGTCATCTGACCCGAATCCGAAGGCCAGCCTCGTCCTGACCTCACGTTCGTCGCGGTTCTTAAGGGCAAACTCTACAATACGTTCAACTATGCGCCGTAGTCCGTGTTCAACACTAATGCTATACATGGATCTAGGATCAACCTTGATATATACCGATTTCTAGCCAAGGCCGGGGTGGGGGTAGCGGTGCGCACCAACTCGAATGTTATGCCATCCTCAACAGAACGGGAAGCTGCTGTGAAGGATGTACCCGGAATTGAATAAGTGGTTATATTTGAGGAAGATACTATTGTGGTGGGTTGTTTCTTAAGACGTTGAGGGTTGGGGCTCTATTACTGGTGGTCTAACAACCGGAGTAATCCTGGCACGCTTTATACCCGACGTGGAGGGTTCTTCATCACGCCTCCGCTTTGAACTGGCGCGTGCTACAGGTGTAGCTGGTGAGGGATCGTCTGCGGGGATGGGATCTGTAGCTGTACCGTCAACGGGCTCGTCTATGATATCGAGGATGGGGTGCTGTACATCGTCGTCATTAACGGTTCTGTGGAAGAAAACAAAATATAAGGGTCATCACTTACATATTTATTATATTTTGTAAATGGCCTACTTAGGGGTGTGACGTGTTAGAAATGGATCCTGTAGAAAAAATCAGGTTCACGACCCCATCCACATGTATTATATCTGGACCTACAGGATGTGGTAAAACTGTGTTTATGCTTAAAATCATTAAAGAAAAGGGAGAGATGTTCTCAAAATTTGTGCATAAAGTTATATGGTGCTATTCGACGTATCAATCAGTGTTCAACGAGTACCAAGATGAAATCTTTTTCCACAAGGTGCTCTATGACGTTAATTCGTTAAAGGGAAATGAGCATACAGTCATTGTATTTGACGATCTCATGTTGGAAATGGATAAAACGTTTGCCGAGACATTTACAGTATTCTCCCACCATCTTAACATAAGTGTGTTCTTCATCAATCAGAATCTATTTTTCAAAAATAGATACATGCGCGATGTGTCGCTAAATACACAATATCTAGTCTGATTCGCGCAACGTAGAGATGTATCACAAATTGGGGTATTAGCCAATCAAATGTTCCCGAATCAGCGTAAGGAGTTTTTGGAGGTTTATAAAGAGGCCACAAACCAGCGTTATGGATATTTGCTTTGTGACCTTCACCCGCGAATCACGTTTAGAGTGCTTCTAAGAACGAATATATTCCCAAGCGAGCCTGAAACGGTGTATATTCCAGAATGACAAATAGGCTAAAGAAATACCGTGAATTAATAAAATCTATCAACGATTGCCCCGGGCACTGCAACAGATGTTTGTTAAAAATATCGACTCTGACTTTTTAAAATGCATCTGTGAAATCTGTCTTAATGTTATAAAATGTAATGTGCCAATGAAACCCTCTCAGAAGACTCGCTTACGTCGTTACAAGAACATAATACGAGCGCTCGCTCATAAAAATCAGACTGTGGGTAGGAAAAAGCGCTTTATTGTACAAAAAAAGAGGATCATTCCTACCCATCTAATTTTCAGTTTTGGGTCCTTTACTGACTAGATTAATATAATGAAGAAGGTGGTTTTGATTCCGCACGAGGTGTATGCTTCATTGCAAAGTTTAAAGACTCCAGACACGGTTCTAGAACTCTGTAAAAGTAGGCTTAAAAGAATGGAAAGCGAGTTGCTAGCCCTATTAAACAGTGAAAAGTCACCTGATGAGAAAAGGATCTTGTACCAAGAGGCTTGCAGAAATTTCTTCATGAGTACGAGGATTATAAGGATACTACAGAGCTACCCGTGGTTATTAGGCACAGTGCTAGTAGTGCTGAGCATGGCGACACAGGACCTGGCCCCAACGTTAGAGATGACCAACCAAAGAGCAACAGAAGACAACTCATCGAACATGTGCTAAAAAAGAAGAGGACAAACGGTCAGCCTTATCTACGTGTCTCTAAAATACGCAAATGGCTAACATATTAAGTAAACGCTATTATGGCATTTCTAACCCCGCCTCTTATGGTGGCGTTAATAGACTGTACAGAGGTATTTACGGTGTAAGGAAAAAAGATGTTGAGAGATTTTTGCGGGAACAGGATGCTTATACACTTCATAAACCGGTGAGAAAAAGGTTTAAAACGGCCAAGACAACAGCTGCATCGATTGACTCTATTTGGCAGGCGGATTTAACAGACATGCAAAGATATTCAGTGTATAACGATGGCTACTGCTACATCCTATTCATAATAGAGATATTCTCTAGAAATCTGTGGCTAATTCCCCTGAAAAATAAATCGCCTAAAACAGTTGCTAAAGCGACCAAAACGTTGATGTTGAAAGAAAACAGGATTCCTGGTTATTTTTGTACGGATATGGGGAAAGAATTTATAGGTCGCGCTTTTCAGAACATGCTGACAGAGTTTAATATCAGCTATTGCACTACCATTTCTATGCATAAAGCCTCTTTAGCTGCAAGAGTTGAACGTACCATAAAGGAACGCATGCACCGCTATTTTACACATAAAAACACATACAGATATATAAACGTTCTCGGTTCATTGGCTTCATCATACAACCATTCACACCATCGTACGATTGGCACAACGCCTAACGAGGTTTTCGAAAGAGGTACGCGCCCAGAGGTGAGAAGAGATGGAACACCACCACCACCATCACACTCTGCGCGTTTCAAAATCAATGATTATGTAAGGCTGTCACGTTCGGGAAATAAATTCGCGAAGGGATTTGAGCAAGGTTGGACACGTGAGATTTTTAAAGTTAGGGCTATGAGGCCTAAAGGTACGAAAATGATGTATTACATTGAAGATTTGAATGGGGAAGAAATCTCAGGAGGCTTTTACCACGAGGAGTTGCAGAAAGTGGCATTTAATTTAGGAGAAAATGTGTTTAAAATTGAGAAAATTATAGGAAGCAAAGGCTCAGTAAAGAGAAAAATGTACCTGGTGAAATGGCTATGGTACCCAGAAAGCTTCAACACCTACTGTATATAAAAGCTGATGCAATAATGAAGCTTAAATAGTATGCAATATGGCTCCTAACCATTTCTACGTCACACTCCCGTCCTCTTCTCTGTCTGTACATCCTAACAACACCCTCGCCAACTTGGTGACAGAACTCCACGGACCCATTGAATTGGAGCGTGATTCGTATGAGGTGGGGTTATGTGAACTCCAGTTAGCCACCAAATTTTAACTCTTGAAAATGAACAAATAATATTTCTGATCATTAGAAGATACGACGAGTGCGAAAAATTAGGCATAACCTTAGACAATACTATGCGCTGAGTCCTGTTCGGTGAGGAACGGTACTATAGCACAAATGTATCGCTAGGAATCGGGCATTATGATACAGCCATGGACAATGCTGTAAATCGGAACTGTCCTTCTTTGATATGCCCCCACTCAGGTCTCTATTGAGCATAGCGACTTTATTACAATTAACCCATTAAACACAATTAGTTCGCCCAGTGCCCCTATAGAATTCGTGATACCTAGCTCAGGCCCTTACTTTTTTGACCCGTGCTGCATGCACGTGTACGCTAAACTGCGTATAGCCCATTCTGATGGAACGGACTGCGGTGATAGTTACGCTGCCTACCCTGAAACCAACTTTTTACACTCCATATTCAGCCAGTGTGAAGTGTGTTTAAACAAGGTTAACATCTCGGCAGGAACGGAGTACTACCACCTACGATCCTATCTGGAAAATGTCCTCAACTTTTCAAAAGAAGCGAAGGACACCTTTTTAACCGCTGAGGGGTCTTACCACACTAAAGATGAAAATGGAATAAAGGATAAATTTAAAAATTCTAAAGAAAAGATATATGAATGTTTTGGACGCCTGCATACAGACTTCACATTCCAGGAGAAGTTGCTTATGAACGGGGTGGATATGAAGTTGAAGCTTACCTGCACGATTCCTGAGATCTGCATTAATCTGGGGTCTCATCAAGAAGAAGGCGCGAAACCCGTTGTGATACACATCATGGAGACATATTTGCGTATAAGCCGAGTGAAATTAATTCCCCGAAACAAATAGAAATTGAGAAAGGCTTAATACACGCCACAGTAAAATACCCAATTAACAGGGTACAGATCAAACTGTATACGGTCCCCGCAGGGTTGGCCTCGAAGCAACTAGAAAACGTGGCCCCTGGAGTCCTACCTAAATGGATATTAATTGGAATGCAAGACCACGCCTCGACGAATGGAAAACATAAAAAGAGCGCCTTTAAATTCGAGAATTTCGGCCTTAAAAATATTACTCTATTCGTAAATGGCCTCGCTCTGGGAGGGACCATGATTACGGACTACTCATTAGACGCTGTGTTCACCCTCTGCGCGAGAGCATATAGTAGTCTGGCTCATAATACTGGCGCCTGTGACGAACTTGGGTTTGGTGTAACGCAGAAAGAATTTGTCGAAGAATTTAACATTTATTAATTTGATATTAAGCCTGACTTACCTGCTGGGGCATATACGCATTTAAATCCACAGCAGAGTGGGAATATCTCAGTCAGGTTGTTATTTTCCAAGCCTATATACGCGCCTATAAGTGTACTCGTGTACCTCGAATCACAGGCACTAATAGAAGTTGATCGTTTCAGGAACGTGATCACAGACTTTTAAAATGGACGCGAATACACTCCAGAGAGTAATGAAAAGTGACCGTTTCACGCGCTCAAAATTTATCGGTGTGTTTGCAAAGAATGAAATATTGAAGCTGCCAAGTACGAGAAACTGGTACGGGATTATCGTGAACACCGACATTGTGGGGGTGAGGATATTCATTGGTTTGCAATCTATTTTAAAAATAGGGTAAGAATATACTATTTTGATTCACTCGGATTTCAGCCATGGAACGATTCGGTAATTGTTCAATTTATCGCGCAGTTACACGTGCCTGAGATTGTCTGGAGCCCCTATCGCTTTCAAGGATATTATAGCGAAACATGTGGATTGTATTGCATTTCATTTCTCATGCACATGTCACGTGGGAAGGGATTTTTGATTTTTTTTAAATTATTCGATTTGTGCGACACAGACATGAACGATAAAAGTGTATGCAGACAGATAAAAAAAAGGTTCCCATATGTTAGCACCCCCTGTAATGTGTAAAGGTGTATATCTGTATTGTGTAAAGTTGTATATACATTTGTAACTGTAGCCATTAAGACTACTTTAACGGACACTGGTCCCGCTTTGTACATGTTTTCTGCCATTTAATAAATGAAAATACAATGTGTTTTGTTCTTAACCTCAAAAATACTTACATTATCTCCTCTATGACGTGGCACTCGCTGGACAGAATGTGTGCCAATACCTCGACTTTTGTCACGGGGTTGGTTGTGCGGAGAAGCATCCATATTATTTGTGCCCTTTTCATCAAAAGTAGCTATAACACGGCCTAGCTCCGCTTCGGTCCTTTAAGGTTAAGTAAAATAAAGAGCTACAACAAGAGAAATGCCACGAATTTAAATGCAGATAATTCTTACAAGTTTTGGTAATTTAAAAATCCTACAGTGGTGCTGAATTAACGAGAAAAATATTATTAAAGCTCCACCATATACAGTACTGGCCAAATTATTAGGAATTTTTTTAAAATTTCATTTTTTGGTATAAAATGTTAAATTAAACCAATTTTAAACGTTGAAAAGTTATTTATTTCTACACAAGAATACATGGTCATTATTTAGCAATAGTTTAGTACTTAGTTTGACTCACCTTAGCTGCCATAATGGCTGCGACACGCTTCGGCATGCCATGAATCAATTTTTTGCATAATTCTTTAGTCGAACGAAGCGTGTTTGTTCGTCAGTTGTCGTTTGGTTGTCGTGCGATGCGGGTGTGTTTCTCTTTCTTTTACGTGTCATTGTAACTACCGTTTAATTTAAATAGTGTATTTACCCAATTTCGGCAATTATTTGTTACAGTTTTTAAGTGAATTTGAAAATGGGGCGAAAGAATGACTTGAGTCCACGGAAAATTGGGCAAATACAGGTTTTATTAACTTCTTCTACATTTAAACAAAAGGAAATCGCTGCCAAACTCCATGTTTCACCACAGTCAGTACTTCGTATTAAGAAAAAAATGGTATTTGGAGAAAATGTAGGCCCCAAAAGGGTTGGAAGATGCGGCAGAAAAAGGGTAACGACTCCAAGAACTGATAGACAGATTGCAATTTTGTCTCTTAGAAATAGAAGAGCTACTTGCAAAAATTTCCAGTAGTCTAGCGGCTGATGGCATCAATATTAGTCGTAGAACAGTCAACAGGAGGCTTCTAACTGCCGGCTTCAAAGCCTACCGCCCAAGGAAGAAGCCCAGGCTCACTGAGGCTATGAAGAAGGCACGTTTTGCATGGGCAAAGGAACACATTAACTGGACTAGTGAGGATTGGGAACAGGTAAGAATAATATTTAACATTAAATAGAATGTTAATACAGTAAATACAGTATGCATAGAAGTGTATTTACAGTACGTGATAAAACTGCAGTAAAAATATCTGTAAAGCAGCAAGTCATACTGTACTTCGTTTTAGCTGTACTTCATACGCTATGCACTGACTCTTTCACAGGGCTTTCTTTGATTGCAGGTGGTGTTCTCCAATGAGTCAACGATTGCCGTGCTTGACGATCGTGTTCAAAGTGTAAGAAGGAGGCCTGGAGAAGAATTTTTGCCTGAGTGTCTGATGAAAACGGTGAAATTTCCACAAAAGATCATGGTTTGGGGAGCAATTTCTGTGCATGGAACTAGTCGTTTGAGCATTGTTGAGGGGAATATGAACCAAGTCAAGTATATAGAAGTACTAAGAAGACGTCTACTGCCTCAAATAAGGGAATGGTATGGTAATAGACGTTGGATTTTTCAACAAGACTCAGCTCCATGCCACACGGCAAAGTCGGTTAAAAAATGGTGTCATGAAAATAGTGTTCGGTTGCTCCCATGGGCTGGAAATTCTCCAGACATGAACCCAATCGAAAGTTTATGGTGTATTTTAAAGGACGTAATCCATGAAACGCCGATAACAACAAAACACCAACTCATAGAGCGACTTATTCAAGTCTGGTTTCACTCTACACGTATTAAGGAATTATGCAAAAAATTGATTCATGGCATGCCGAAGCGTGTCGCAGCCCTTAAGGCAGCTAAGGGGGGTCAAACTAAGTACTAAACTATTGCTAAATAATGACCATGTATTCTTGTGTAGAAATAAATAACTTTTCAACGTTTAAAATTGGTTTAATTTAACATTTTATACCAAAAAATGAAATTTTTAAAAAATTCCTAATAATTTGGCCAGTACTGTATATATATATATTATATATATATATATATATATATATGCCGAAATATTTGCGAAGGAAACAGACAAAAACAAAATGGGATTAATTTTACCTTGTAGAAAAAAATTCAGAATAAAAGGAAATAAGATTGCTAATTATAAACGAGAAAAAATACATCTTTAAATTATCGAGAAAAATATTATTAAAGCTCCAACATATATATATAATATATATATATATATATATGAAAATTATTTCACGAAAGTAACAGGTGAAAAATATGGTGCTCAAGCGCTTTCGTCTAATGACATCCTCAGGAACACTGAAGTATATAAAAGGTTTCCAGCCTATATATAGGTTACAGAAAAAAATAAAAAATAAATAAATACATACACAAATATATATATATATATATATATATATATATATATATTTGTGTGTGTATTATTTATTTATTTTATATATATATAATATATATGTTGGAGCTTTAATAATATTTTTCTCGATAATTTAAAGATGTATTTTTTCTCGTTTATAATTAGCAATCTTATTTCCTTTTATTCTGAATTTTTTTCTACAAGGTAAAATTAATCCCATTCTGTTTTTGTCTGTTTCCTTCGCAAATATTTCGGCATATATATATATATATAAATAATATATATATATATGGTGGAGCTTTAATAATATTTTTCTCGTTAATTCAGCACCACTGTAGGATTTTTAAATGCAATAAACGGAGAAGTAAAAATAAAAATTAAAAATTAAAGGATTATCAGAGAGGCATACAGATTTGTAAGCAAAAAATATCGATTTTTAGCACAAGATCAAATGAATTATAAAAATACAAATTCATACTGGAAATCTGCCCGGGTTTTAACACTCTGCCTTTTATGATTAAGTTTCGATGTATATAAAAATAAAATGAAAATTAAAAGTTAATAAAGTAGCATACAAGTTTACCAAAGATTTAGCGTTCTACCCTTCTTATCTAAATCTGTTTTGAAGGAATTCAAAACAACAGGATCGAGTTGAAAAAGACCTTTGCTTATGTTGAAGTTATTTGAAAGTTGGATAATGGCAGACTCAAGAATATTTCTATTAACAATGTTGCTAAGGTGGAATAAAACTGAAGCATTATTCCAATCAATACAGTGGGATAACTCTGACAAATGGACAAAAAGGGCACTGGACAACTGTCCTGTTCTAACGGAATACTGATGCTGTTTTATACGTGTGTGCAAATCCTTTCCCGTCTGACCTATGTAAAAGGAATCACATTGTTTACAACCAATTTTATAGATAATGCCTGAATTATTGGTAGGGCTATTTTTTACTATGATATTTTTCACAATATTGTTATATGAAAATACTACATTAATATCCAAAAGTTTAAGTACATTAGCAATGCCTAAAAAGCCCGGGAAAAATGGAAGTACTAAAATATTTTTTGACAAAGTACGAGTGTTATTATTGACACGATAGAAAGTTCGTTTTGCCTTGTTGAGACAAGATTCCATAAACGCAGATGGATAACACAGATCACTTCGAATACCGTTGATTTATTCCAATTCGACATCGATGTATTCCGGACTGGCGATCCTAAAGGCGCGGAAAAACATTGATGAAAAAATGGCCTTCTTAGTGGGGGTGTCATGTCCCGAGTAAAAGTGTACGTAGGACAAATTGTTTGTTGTTTTCCGATAGATACTAAACTTAAAACCTGGGCTTTCCCTTTGTACACGCACATCCAAAAATGGGATTGAATTGTCTTGTTCCACTTCTAAAGTAAACTTAATGGAGGGGACTTGATAATTTAACTGAAGGAGGAAGTTATCCAGACAAGGCTAACACCATAGTTATTATGGACAAAGTGGACTACATCGGAAAGATGAACGAGCTTCTACAGGACCACGTCACATACAGCAAACTTAGGAAGAACCCGCAGGATGACGTCATCAAATCATTTAATAGTGGCTTGAAACGCATTCTCAAAGATCATAAGGACTTAATTCCGCTTTTCATGTCCACTTCACCTTCTCTGCCCTACCTTTACGGTCTTATTAAAACCCACAAACCTGGCAACCCTATGCGCCCTATTATTAGCTCCGTGGGCTCTATTACATATAAACTCTCCACATGGCTTGTCAAAGCCTTGTCCCCCATTCTCGGAACTATCTCTGATTCACATGTAAAAAATTCCATGGATCTTACTGAAAAATTGAATAATGCACGTACTGAAACTAACGATAGATTGATCAGTTTTGACGTTTGTTCATTGTTTACAAAAGTGCCGATTGACGATATGCTTCACTTTTTCTCCCAAGAATTACATAAGTATGACCTGCCACTACCTTCACACATTGTTTTGGATCTTATTAAGCTTTGCATCAAAGACTGTAAATTCACTTTCAATAACGAGTATTATCAACAAGTTTTTGGGATGGCCATGGGCAACCCCTTATCGCCCCTCCTCTCCAATATTTATATGGAGTTTTCGAAATTACTTACATTCCGAGAATCCTGGGGGTTGGCATCCCTTGGTTGCGGTACGTCGACGATATTTTGTGTATCTGGCCCATGAATCGTGACCTAGATAACTTCCTCCTTCAGTTAAATTATCAAGTCCCCTCCATGAAGTTTACTTTAGAAGTGGAACAAGACAATTCAATCCCATTTTTGGATGTGCGTGTACATAGGGAAAGCCCAGGTTTTAAGTTTAGTATCTATCGGAAAACAACAAACAATTTGTCCTACGTACACTTTTACTCGGGACATGACACCCCCACTAAGAAGGCCATTTTTTCATCAATGTTTCTCCGCGCCCTTAGGATCGCCAGTCCGGAATACATCGATGCCGAATTGGAAAAAATCAACGGTATTGGAAGTGATCTGTGTTATCCATCTGCGTTTATGGAATCTTGTCTCAACAAGGCAAAACGAACTTTCTATCGTGTCAATAATAACACTCGTACTTTGTCAAAAAATATTTTAGTACTTCCATTTTTCCCGGGCTTTTTAGGCATTGCTA
>JAJOZX010001803.1:282500-292500 GCA_023014485.1 Bathynomus jamesi | reverse complement strand
CATTTGGGACACTGACCTCAATAAGTAAGGCACTCCTTTCACTCTTGTCCCACACTACTATGTCCGGTTTTACTGCAGAATTGTCTATAAAAGTGGCTGTTGGAATTATTGTGTCATAGTATATGGTATAATGGTTGTTTCCAGCAATTGGTGCAGTTGTGTGTTCCCATACATTTTTATTACATTCTAATTCTAATGCTATCATGATCTTCCAGTGAATATATTTACAAATTTTATTGTGTCTGGCTGTATAGTATCCCTCTGCCAGGAGCACCCTGCAGCCTGATATTAGATGGCCAACACTTTCTACCTCAACATGACAGAATCTACACCTGTCATTATTACTTATTCCAGCCATTTTTTTAAATGCATTTGTTAGGAGTGCAAGATCTTGGGCACCCATTATTAGTCGCTCTCCGTCATACTGCAGAACTCCTCTCCTTAACCATTCCAATGATCCTTCTCTGTTGATATAATCCCTCTGTAATGATAATATTTTCCAGCAGCTCTTTGATGTTGTTCCCATTCTTCTGCATGCTTGGCCTGTTGTTCCTGGACAAATCTTTTCCGACTTTTCCTAGCTATTAAGGTGGCTGGTATTCTTTCAGTTTCTACTTCTTCTGTCATATTATTACCTCCAAAGTGCTGAGCCAGTTTGGTTATGGAAGTATGTTGCGTTACCCTTGTGTTGTGGTGTTCACGGACCAGAGCTATTGTAGGACTACTCGAACTTTTCAGATACTGCCCAATGCTGATGGTCGATGATTGGTGCAGCTGGTTAATCTCAGTCAATCCCATTCCTCCCAGTTTTCTTGGTAGGTACAATCTGGGAAGACACTGGTTCCGGTATGTTGTTCTGTTTAGAGTGAGGATCTTTCTGGTCTTAACATTCAGTTTATTTAGTTCTGATTGTGGCCAGTCTATGATCCCTACACTATAATTGATAACAGGGATGGCGAGTTGTTTTATGACTGTTATTTTGTTCTTTGATGTAAGTTGAGTTTTCCAGATCTTTTTCAGTCTTCGTACATACTCTCCACTGATTTTCTCTCTCATTTCCCGGTGTTCTAGATTTCCACTTTCTTCTATCCCAAGATATTTGTAGGAACTATCCTCTTCCAAGTCTTTAATCTCAGTGTCTCTTCCTAAATTGATGTTATGGGTTTGTATTTTCCTGTCCCCTCTAAGTGTACACTTAGCACACTTGTCTAATCCAAACTTCATTTTGATGTCACCGGAGAAAGTATGGACGATCCTTAATAGGCATTCCAGGTTTTGGTCAGAGTTTGCATACAGCATCAAATCATCCATAAACAGTAGATGGTTCAGTACACTTTCAGGATTTCTTCGCCTAGTTTGACTGAGGTTGTTGCCCTTGTTATTATTGCTAAGTAATTTTCTAAGGGGGTCCAGGGTGAGGCAGAATAGCAAGGACGATAAGCTGTCCCCCTGGAATATACCCCTCATAATCTTGACATGGGAAATGGATATTTTCCCATTTTCATGGGTAAGATTGATGTTTGTTTGCCATTTTGTAATCTGGTTTGTTAGAGTGCTAATAATGGTAGGGGTGGATTTTGTACAGTTTAAGGCATTCCAAAATCCACGAGTGTGGGACACTATCAAATGCCTTCTGATAGTCTATCCATGCCATACTAAGGTTTCTGCCTCTCTTTTTACAGTCTTCAAGGATAGTTTTGTTGATGAGCAGCTGATCCTTTGTGCCTAAGCAGTTTCTTCTACATCATTTCAGTTCTTTTTCCAGATAGTCTCCAGCATCCAGGTTTTCATACATACTGTCTGCAATTAGGCTTGTAAAAAGTTTATAGGTGGTGGTGAGACAGCAGATTGGGCGGTATTTATTTGGGAGATTTGTCTCACGAGTCTTAGGGATGAGGGTTGTATTTCCACTTGTAAGCCATTCTGGTGTTTCTTCTACTCCCTACAAAATTCTGTGAAAGACGGCAGTATAATGGTGGTGTAATGCCGTGACCTGTTTCAGCCAGAAATTCGGGAGCTTGTCTAGGCCAGGTTTTTTTAAAGTTGGAGAATTTTGCCAGTTAATACTTTCACTGTTTAGGTTATGTTATGTTACAGTAGGTTAGGCTATATTTAGGTGCTCCTTTAGTATGCGGTCTACAAATTCTGCCGCGCTCTACTTTTTTGAAAGTGCAGTCTACAGGTTTTTTTCGTTAAATTTGTGCCTGCTCACGCATTCTGCCGCTCTTTTTTTTCGCTAAATGACTCACTCACATGACTTAGACCCTATTTGACCTTGAAATTCAAAATGATTGTTTAACATCAGTCGCTTGAGAAATTTGAAGCAGTAAAGTTGTAAACAATTCAATTGCCGGTGCTACTATAGTATGCGGTCTACCTACGATTGGTTAAGTTTAGTCAAGATATTTTCGTTAAAACTAACGAAAATATCATGACTAAACCTAACCAATCGTCAAGGGCGACTGACATTGGGATGTAAACAAGCAATTAGTAAACAAGCTAAGAAGGTATACTTACATTTAAACTTTTTGTGTTTTTAACTTTTCAATAAATTTTTTTCAAGTAAGATTGTCATTTCAACCTTCTTTAACTACATTTAAAAAACAAATTGGTGTAGACCGCATACTAAAGTGTGAATTTGTCTGTAGACCGCATACTAAAGGAGCACCTATATTTATTATTATACTGTAGATATATAAATAGTCATTATACTTATGATGATTATATGCATTCTTAGCTGCCAGCTTATTGCCTAGGCCAGGGGTTCCCAAATTGTGTTCCGCGGAACACTTCTCACGGTATACAAGTGTTCCGCGGAACACCAATTTGGGAACCCCTGGCCTAGGCATTAAGCTCAATGCCGGATTTCGCTTATTGCTGCTAATATATATATTATTACTTTTTTGCAAATTTATCTTAAAGTAAGATTACACAATTGTTCAATTAAAAATGTTAACTTCAATTATTTTAAAGGAGATTTACCATTTCATGGTCTTTAAAAAAGGTTATTTACATTCCTTCAATCCTATTGTCGTGGATATTCAGAATTTTTAAGGTAGTCCTGTTGGGAGTATTTTAATTAAAGAAAAACTTATCTTAATTCAGACGAAGTTGAGTTAATACTTATTCTCAAAAGTTAGTATAAACACAAATTGAGTTTTAAATAAATGAACATATAAATCGTAACTTACATTTAATAATCACAATAATCATAGAATCGAATATAAATTTTACAATGTCAAATAACCTAAACTCTTCTGAAGCTAAACGAGCACCCATTCAATTTTTCTGATCACTTCCTTTTGATTCCTCCCAGCTGGTTGGTTTTGAATGCTGACAATTTAGTGGGTTCGTCTTTTACAATGAGTAAGTAATTAATTTTAATAATATATAAATATATACTTTCTTATTCTAATGAGACTAAATTTGTGGTAACAAACTGGAATATATGAAACTGCAAAAAATTGTCTGTTTTGAATTATGTTTGGCAATTTTACAAAAACTTTTGAATCTTTGTTTTACTAATTTTCCTCTTTATTTATTTATTATTTTTGAAAATATATTTATTTATTTATAACATACTACCCATAACAATTTTGAAAAGAACACCCGCACTTCCATTTTACCTTTAACTAATTAGCTGGAATAAAAACAGTTTATCAACAGGTTTCATGATAGTGATAATTGGAGCCATTTTTACCCGAAAAGGAAAACTAAATTATTAATTAAATTAAGGAATCTAATAAAAGAAAAGTAGTCGTAAAAGGAAAACACTTTGAAAGGAGTTTCAACTGAAATCACAATCCTCAACTTAGATGTCCGTTTATGCACAATTCGAAATCCACACTGATCGGAATGCTCACCTTTAAAAAATGTGATGTCTACGAAGAGCATATATCACCTCACTAACGAGGGATGTATCATGTCTGTATTAAGTACACACACGTGCACACACACACATACACACACACGTACACGCGTGCACACACAAACACACACACACATATATATATACACAGAGTGTTTCATAACATGTGGGAAGAACTTTCAGGATGGATTCAGGACCTGAAAACAAAGAAAAAAGCTCACATAAACATATGCCCGAAATCACTTTGTTTCCGAGTTACAGCCCGTTTGGTGTTCCAGCAATTCTTTCCGCAAACTGTTTACAAACACTGCTTGCCGACAATGTTTGTGAGTGTGTAAGAGACTTATTTCATGTATGGCCTTGCTTATTGTTTCGTACACTATGACATGTTTCAATATCGTTGAGTGTAGAGCCATCAGTCAGTCAGAGGTGCATCGCGGTGTTTCACTCTTCATATTCGTACTTCTTACTGTGAATAAGTGCAGTCTTGTGAAAAAAAACCTTAACAGTTTTTGTGCTATTCAATGATAGTGTGCATTTGAAGTGAGAATGGAGGCTTATTCAAAAAGAGAAATAGCAGTCCTGCATCTCATGTATGGATTTGCCGAGTGTAATGCGGCCGCAGCAAGACGCCTGTATGCGGAAAGGTTTCCGAATCACCGTCTGCCAGATAAGACCTTTCAGAGAATAGACGAGGGTTTTGGTGATACAGGATCATTCAACAAGCGAGTTTCAGATGGTGGTAGACCAATCAGCGCAAGAACTGTTGAGTTGGAGGAGCGGGTCCTGAATCGCGTGGAGGAACATCCTGGTGTCAGCACCCGAAGGATAGCAGCAGCAGAGGGTGAAAGATACACAACTATGTGGAGAATTTTACGGGAACAACAGCTTTACCCATATCACATTCAGAGAATATAAGGTCTTACTGAAGCTCATTTCCCACCAAGAGAAGCTATTTGTACTTGGTCCCTTCAACAGTGTCCTCGCGAGCCTCTTTTTATATCCTCCTTGTTGTTTTCTGATGAGGCTGCCTTCGAAAGAAATGGCATGATCAGTTTTCACAACACTCATCACTGGGCTGAAGAGAATCCGCATGTCATCATCAAGTCAAGGCACCAACAACAATTTAGTATCAATGTATGGGCAGGACTTATTGCCGACGACTTAATCGGTCCATTTGTTTTGCCTGGAAGATTAACAGGAGAATTCTATTCCAATTCTTCAAGGAATGATTTAAGCGATTTACTAGATGAAGTTCCCATTGGTGTCCGACGTCGTATGTGGGTTATGCATGACGGCGCTCCGCCTCATTTTAGTCGAGGAGACAGAGACTATTTGGATGACCATTTTCTTGATTAATGGATAGACCGTGAAGGACCCATTGCGTGGCCTGCTCGCTTCTCGGACTTGAATGCTTAAGATGTTTAACTTTTCATAATTCTACTTAAACTATGAATACATCGATATACAGTGTATATATATATATATATATATATATATATATATATATTATATATAGTATAACCTCGTTAACCTCGTTGCTCTTCCGTGTGTTGGTCTCTCTTCACACGAAGGTCAAACTGGTGGCCCCGCCTCTAGGTCTGGCTTGGTGGAGGAGCGAGTTGCCTCCTTACGCTCTCCACCATATAGAGCCAGGTACACCCGGCTCAACTGGTACCGTCCTAAGCCAGGCATCTGGTCTTCTCTTGAAGACTTCAACTTTGACCCCTGTAACGTTTCTGAGGTTCTTTGGAAGCTGGTTAAAAAGTCTTGTCCCCCTGACAACCAAGTTATTTTCCTTCAGTGTTGAGGAGGTCCCTTGTCGGGCCTTTAATTTGGGAACACTACACAGTCTGCCTTTCCTATTTTCAGAGTTGTTTGAATGGTAATTGGGCTTAGTTTAGGTTTGGTACCAGTTTTTCGATCATTTTCCATATGTAGTGTAGATTATGGTGTACCTCTCTTCTTCTTTCCACAGATTTAGTTTACGTAGTCTTTCCCAGTAGTTGAGTTCTTTGCAGCCATCAATCTTGGCTGTGAAATGTCTCTGCGTTTCTTCTAGTTTAATAGTTTCTTCCTCTTTATATTGGGACGTCAAAACTGAGCAGTATTCAAGTTTTCGTATAATCAGTGTTTTTAGCAGGGGAATCATTACTGTCCTGTCCCTTCTTTTGAACGTTCTTAGTACCTGTCCCGCGAATCTTTTTTATTTATTTATCGCTATCTGATTTTGTGTTTCGAATTTCGCATCATCGGTCATTATTACCCCTAGAGCGATCGCTTTCGTGCTTCTCTGAATTTCCTGTCTATCTGGAGCATAATATGCAGTCTGTTTAAGTTCCTCTTTTCTACCATATCTCAAGAGCTGAAATTTCTCCGTGTTAAATGTCATGTTGTTTCCTTCTGACCGTTTGTATATTTTGTTAGTGTCCCTCTGCAGGGCCTCCACTTCATTTAGTCCTGCAGATGTCCGTCTGGGTGGTAGAATTTGCATCTGTCTCCAAATTTACAATGACCATTATTATAGAAGAAATTGCATATTGTGGGACGTTCATATATACATTGTCCTCTTTTAAATCTGCAATTATCTTTTATATAATATCTGCATATAATTCCTTCCCCATATTTACTCGGGGCCTTTGTTTTTTGCTCCTTATTGAGGGACAGTTTCACTCCGTTTTCTTGAATGCCCTCTTGTCTTTTCCTATTTGTGCTATTTGTGTTAATGTCTTTCGTTGCCCTTATACTATCTGTTGTCTTTATACTCTCTTTCGAGGTTTATACCTCTTTCGAGGTTTCGGCCTCGTTGTGTGACGGTATTTGATTTTTTTCTATTTCGCCTTTCTTCGTTTCTTTTGTTTTCCTCTGTTCTTTTTCCCCACTTTCATCTTTCGTTTTCTTCTCGTAGTCTCGTTCTGCCTTAAATACTGTAAAAGAGTTTATTTCGGTCATGCAGTTTTCGCCGAAAAATGTTATCCCATTAAGTTGCTTCACGTTCGTTATAAGGGAGATTTTTTCATCTTCCCATTCTTGGCATCTAAAATAAAAAAGCAGCTGACATAAATCGCACCTCATCGCCTTTGTCTCATCTGTTATATCATTGCAGAGACCACACAGTTGCAGGAATTTATTTACCATTTCCATGTTACTGATAGAGAGTAAGCGCTGGTGCACAAAATTGACTCAAAAAGGGTATTATGGGAAGTATTGGGTGGGGGTTGACTCAAGCTGAGTGAGGGAAAGTTCTCCGTTACTCCGGCGGATGGTGGATGTGGCATGCTGTATACTTCTCACTGATTAGTGCTCGCGACTGTGGCTGCGGGGGATAATGTGGGGTTATTTGTAGGAATTTCGATAGGCAGCTAATTGTCTCACAAAGAAACACTCGGAAAAATGCTGTATAGATTAATTCGCTTCCTTTTTATTTACTTTTCTTGAAATGATATATTTTTACTTTTTAAAAAGAAATACAACTACTGCATGCATTATCAATTAATTCACAATATTGGCTCGTTTAAAACTGATTAATTGCAGGATTTTTACTATAGTACCGCTTTTATTCGGACTTCGATCGAAACACGTGTAACGGTCACACCAGCAAAACACACATTTCTTTATGCCACTGAAAATTCTCCATTTACACTACTACTGCAATGTCGGGGTCGGCAAAAAAAAAAAGGGAGACCTTTTAAATCCTTCATATCTCGGCAAATACGGTAAATGGAACCATGAAATTTTAGCATGTTAGTACTAGGTAATTTATGGTTTGTATGCCATCTTTTAGCATTTTAGCTGAGAAATTGGATTTATGGCGAATATTCGACAAAAATATTGCGATAATTAAAACGATTTTAATTAACGTAAGCCAACTGCAGGAGGTTTGGACAAGCTTCTCAAGAAAATCGATATTATTGTGTACCGCTCGCGCCTTCTTTTGAGAGAGTAGTGTTTCAGGGATTGTAATCGAGACCAGTAGTCTTCACCTTCCGTTTCCTCTATCTTAGACGTAAAAGTCCTTTGTATAGCTTCAATGTTCGCAATGTCTCGTTTTCTGTATGGGCTTGTGAGTACCGTGCAATACTCAATTATTGGTAGGACTAGACTCTTCTCTAATTTGAGCATGATGTTTGCTTTTCTGCTGCGGAAGCTCCTCCAGATGACTCCAATTAGTTTTCTAGCCGTAGTAATTTTGATGTTATAGTGCTCTCTGAATTCTGCATCCGACGACATTATTACTCCAAGATCCCTGACATGTGGATTTGGTGTTATCTCTTTGGCTTGCATAGATTTGTACCCTGTTTTCTCTGCTCCTTTTTGTTACCATATCTTAGAAGTTGGAATTTTTCTTCGGTGAACTTCATATTGTTGTCTTCTGCCCGCTGGAATAATGTTTCAATGTCATTTTGTAATTTTCTTATGTCACCTTCGTTCAATATTTCCTTACATATCTTTGTGTCATCTGCGAAGCATGATACAATACTGTCCTTAATATCTGCATCAATATCTACAATCATTATTATGAACAGCAAAGGAGCTAATACTGTCCCTATGGGACAAAGCTCACGACTTCCGAGACTCTGTTTACCACCAATCTTTGTGTTCTTTGCGTCAAGAAATTAAATATCCACCTTCCCAGTTTTCCAGTAAGTCCTGTATTCTTAAGTTTGTGTGCTATGATTCCATAGTCACATTTATTGAAGGCTTTAGCTAAGTCCGTATATATTACATCTATGCTTTGTCCTCGACATAATGTTTCCAATATTTTATGGTGGTCTAGTAGCTGTGATACGCATGATCTTCCAGCCCTGAAACCATATTGATTTGGGTTGTACAAGTCTTTTTCTTGTAGGTAGTACAGTGCCCGCGAAAAGTATCCGATCACTCAAGAAAATACAATATTTTCCCTTGATATTCAGAGACACGTAATTCACTTTCTATTTGTTCTAGCGACATCTGGTAACTTTGAGGTTGCTCGCTGATATGAGAGCTATCCAACGCATTCTCAAATTAGTGTTCTGGTAGCCTTCGTTGCGGGTGGCTGTGTCTCAAATTTGTCAGATTTCACTGTTTTCTGTAAATTTCTTGATATTTTTTTTTTTTTACAGAAAGTGGTGTAAATAAAATTTATATATAATGTGTGCTAAAAAACAACTTAAGAGTGATTGTCGAGGTGCTATTGTTGCTTTGCATGCATGTGGGAAATCACAGAGACAGATAGCTAAGGAATTAAACATATCCCAAAGTACCGTTAATTTATGGGTTTCACGGCTAAGAACAATGGTGGCCTAACCACGCCAGTCCCTAAAAAACGATCTGGCAGACCGAGAAAAACAAATTCGCGAACAGACAAACTTATGAAACGTTTAGTATTGAAAAACCCAACAATAACTGCGAAAGAAATAAAATTTAATATGAATAATTTGTTATCTGGTGTTTCTGAACGAACTATCCAGGAGCGGCTCCAAAAAGAACTCGGATTACCATCTCGCCATGCTGCTAAGAAACCGTTCATTAATGAAAAAATGCGTAAAAAACGTGTCGCATTTTGTAAAAAAACATTCATTGGACTGTTGATGACTGGAAGAAGGTTTTATTTAGCGATGAGTCGACATTTTTGACATTCAGAAGTTGTCCAAAAAAGGTTCGCCGGCCTATTGGCTCAAATAGGATGGACCCTAAATACACCCTAAAGACAATGAAACACCCTCCAAGTGTGATGGTTTGGGGTTGTTTCGGTTACTATGGGCGTGGAAACTTATATTTTCTTCCGAAGAACACAACTATGAATGGTGCACGGTATTTAGCAATGCTACAGGATAAACTTCCAATGGCAATGGCAATCCAAAGGACAAAAACATACATGCATGATGGTGCACCATGTCACAGGGCCAAAATAGTGACAAAATGGATTACTGACAATAAATTTGATATTTTGGATTGGCCTGGTAATAGTCCAGATCTCAATCCGATAGAAAATCTGTGGCTAATAATAAAAAATAAGGTTGAATGCCACGACACTGGCTCAGTCGAAAAATTACAAGAGGCCATCAAAAAGGTATGGTGCAAGGAAATATCAGTGGAAGTTTGTCAAAACTTGATTAAATCCATGCCAAAACGTCTAGAACAAGTCAT
>JAJOZX010001803.1:222500-277500 GCA_023014485.1 Bathynomus jamesi | reverse complement strand
TTGTTCCTGTATGACGACATCGATACTTTGTAGTTTATCACTTAATATTTTTCTGATGTTGTTATCTTTACAATTACTTAATTTTGCAGTCACTCTTTTTCTCTTTCGGAACAATGCCCTCTTTTGTCTTTCGAACCTGCTTCTCTTTCCTCTTTGTTGTATCTTTGGGACATGTTTTTCCACAATTTCTAGCGTCTTCTCCTCTAACGTCATTAGCATCTCTTCCGTTGTCTTGGCCTCGAAAATGGTTTTCCAATCTATTACTTCCATGCTGGATGTCACATCTTCCCAGTTTATAGCTTTGGAGTGAAAATTAAAAATTTCGAATTTGCTTCTTTCTGTTGTGCGTGTTCTTTCCTTTCCTGTTGCCTTTATATTAGTTGTTATTTCAATGATATTGTGGTCTGATATCATAGTTGGGGATATTTCTACATTATCAATTAGATTACTGTTGTTTCTGAATACCAAATCTAGGCAGTTGTTTTTTCTTGTGTATATATGTATATATGTATGTATATATGTATATATATGTATATATGTATATACAGGGGGGGGCCAAAAATCACCCGACAGTTGAAAGTAAACTATTAATGAATAACTGTCGGTCGACTTTTGGCCCCCCCATATATATATATATATATATATATATATATATATATATGTATATGTGTGTGTGTATATATATATATATGTATGGGAATGAACTCAGAATGGTTCCCTCCTTGTGTATCATATATATGTATATATATTAGGGTGTGTCAATTTTGGGGGTGAAATGACTAAATTGAAAATCATGTGATTTTGTAGCAATTTAATGTAATCATTTGGCATACAAAATAATATCTTTTCTTAAAAAACAATAAAAAATAACTCCTACCTACATCAATTTTAATTCAAAAATTCCATTTTTCAGTAAATTCGTAACAAAATAACAAATGTGCGCAAACATCCTATCAACATTTAAAGTGGCAATAAGATATCATTCAGAGTCTTTATTTGAAAGTAACCAATGCAGTCATGTCCTTTTTGCTGCAGTTCCTTGACATCAGCATTCGGCTTGCTACTTGCGCTTTGATGTAGCCTTCTCGCCTCTCGTGACTGTAAACTTGACTAGCTGCTTCTGTGACCATTTTCACACATCTCTCCACGCTCTGAGTGTGAGGAGGCCACTTTGGCACTTGCATTGTGGCCTCTTTAAGTTGTGTTAAATCTTTGTTTGTTATACATGTTGTCAGTGGTGGCTCCAAAACTTCCGAACTCAAGTTAACTAATTCTGACAATTTCGTGGCATTGACGTTTATCGGAGGTACCTTCCTTGTCTGAACAGAGCAGTCTCCCAGCTGGTCATCATCTAGTGAAGTTCCTCTAAGCTTTAGAATGATTTCCACAGCCTCAGTTCTCTCTTTGGTACATTGGCTGCAGAGTATTGCTTTCAAAACTGCCTCTGGCCTAGCATACCAAGCGGACCTTCTCACCACAGGTAACACGATGTCTACCACTACTTTCCTTTGGGTTCTCAGTAGCTGTAATTGAAACAAGATGTGGTTGGGCCCCTCCATCCACATTGGATTAAGTTCTACATTGAACCAGTGAGGAAGATAAAACCCAATAATAAATTCAACAATCAACATCAAATTCTGTAGCATTTTGCCCTTCAGTGCATGTTTGGAATCCCAAATCCTGCAGAAACGAATCGCTGTAGTTAACCAACGACTGTGACTTACGGGTCCAATCTCCAAGAGAGTCAGATTTTGAGGCAACTCTCCTGATCTGATTGCTTGAACAATACGATAAGCGTAAGATTGATCCGTGCTGAGGTCTTTGATAACTTCTTCAGACAACACTGGAAGGGGAGGGCCTACTTCGACCTTTGGAAATTTTGTATTTATTTCTAATTCCGTTGCTTCATCTAGCATGTTGCCAAGGGGGCCTGACCACTTGTTGTTGCTCTTTGTAGGACCATCAAGTTCCTGGATGAGACGACGAAGAGGTAGTTCCCCTGTGTGCAAATCACATACAATCCAAACAAGCCTTCTTCCAAGTTTTTTCTCTAAATGCGTCATAACACCGCCCTGCCATCCAGTGTTCACCGCAGTTGAGTCTCCACCAACGGCTGCAGTGAACTGTCAAGTCTTCTTTCTTGAAGCCAACATATATTTGATCAGCAATTGCCTCTGCATGTTTCTTGCCTTCTACTTTTGCTTCAGGAACAAAGTGAAACAATAGCGGCCACCAGGTTCGGAACACACAGAGTAGTGTTCTTCTTTGAGACCGGGAAACTTTCTGTCCATTCCCTCTACCTCTAGGAGAACTTTTGTCATCTCTTCTTCCATCAAACAAAAGGCAAGAGAGACCTTCCTCCTTCAAATCCTTTTCATGCTGATCAGATATTTCCTTCATTATTTTTTCTTGTGCACTTCTTATTTTATTATGATCTACCACTAAGGATGTATCCTCTCGGCTGATGAGGCCTGCATCTATCCAAGCGGCAGTGGCAATCTCTGCAGTCTCTCGTAGCCCCGTATGGTGGCGAATACTGGCAAGGGCAATGTTCGAGATGTCTTTAGTGTTGTATTTCATTCTCTTCGGCGAAGGTTCAGATGGCATTTTGGAGCTATCATCTGATGTTGCTTCTTTCTGTTCATCTGAAGAGCTTTCAAAGAAGTGAGAAACCTCTTGATAGAGCTCTTCATCTCTTTGGGTGGCTTCTTCACTCTTCTTTTTCTTCCTTTCTTCCCTCTCTCGGATCTTCTCTTTTTTCTTAGCAATAACAATCTGTTTTTTGGTTTCTGAATAATCTGCCGAACCAATCTGCATACTTCCTTGGCCTCCTGCCTTTGTTCTCTGCGCCTTTATGAAAGCCAGCTCCAAAACAGGGATCTTCTTCTCACGAGGACAGCGACAATCAATGTGAGAGTGAGGTTCTCTTCTGCATGAGGGAGAACAATTGGCTTCAGAACACAACTCTATGGGACACTGGCAGTTAAAAATGTCAAGAAGAGTATCAAGTGTGTGCAGAAATTCATTTTTCTTTGCTAGTTTTCCTTTACCAAGTGATGTCTCAACTGCTTTGTGCCACAGCTTTGTTAATTTTAGCTCAATAGTTCTATACTGATTGAGTACAGGTGGTTTGAATAACACATTAGCTTTTTTCCACAGATGCAGAAGAGGGGGAATCATGTCCCTTATGAGCTCTTTCTCTGTGTAGTTCCTTCTATCCTTTGTATTTTGTTCACGAAGGAGTAACCCTAGTCTCAGCATGTCTCGCACTGTTGGTAGTTCTGATACGGGAAGGTCCTTGCTTGTACCGACTAACAGGTTCAGGTGGAATGACGACTGACCTCTTTTCTTCAATTTTGGCATCTTAGGAATATCTGAAAAGAAAGAAAAACATTTAAGTATTTTATATCAATTACGATGTTTCAAAGTTTAGTCATTCGATGTTCTAAAATTCAATAAAAAAATATTTCATGGGATTACAACATAATTAGACAGAAGAATATGATAATAATAAATAATTGTAATAATCAATAATCCATACTTACAGTTAAACTGTAGTATTCGTCTAGAAGAATAACTATGAAGTAGGTACAAGAGCAATAACAGCAAACCACCGTCTATGACATCTAAGAGGAAACTGAGGACTGAGAGTGAGGGACAGTTCTATTCATGTTGTGACTTGTACATTGTACAACAACTATATGACCTTGAAAACACTCCATATGCGATCAGTGGGATAATTCTGTGACAGATGAATAGTTAATCAATTTATGTCCTATTATTTACTAAAAGAGTCAGTTTCTGAAACTTTAAGGTAAAATTTATGTAGGTAAGGGCTATTTTATTTCATTTTGGTTGGCCAATTTCAAGTTTTGACATGAAAAGACACTATATTTTCACTACCAAAATTGATTTGAAAAAAGTTGACAAAATTGACACACCCTAATAGATATATATATATATATATACAGGGTGAGTCAAAAGTAGCGCCCGATTTCTGTCAGTTGATTGTTTGCCATTTGTATTACAGTGTACAAGAAGGTAGAAATAAATGAATGACATGTTTATCTAACCATTTATTCGGGGGAAAATTATTACAGAACTGTACCAAGCTGTTTTACTTGCAATTTTCAAAGTGCCCTCCCTCGTGATCGATGCACAATCTGACAGCCGGAAAACAGAAATCGGGCGCTACTTTTGACTCACCCTGTATTATATATATATATATATATATATATATATATATATATATAATGTATATATATATATATATATATATATATTAAACGACGTAAGAATAGAGGAGCGTTCTGCAGACGAGGAAGAGAAATAACGCTCCTCTATTCTTACGTCGTTTCTATACATTAATATACTGCGTGGTTATTGCAGTTAAATGTATATATATATATATATATAATATATTAATATATATATATATATATACATTAGGGTGACAACTTCTTATAGGGATAAAATTTGAAATTCAAAAACATTTGCCGGCCATTTGTCCAATGCTGCCACTATGAGAAAACACCGTAGACGAAATCTCATGGAATTCGGAAAACATTTAGGGGTGCCTCGAGTCACATGAATGAAACTGTCGCGCGGAAGAAATTTCAAGAATGAACGAGTTTCGACAACGCTTCAAAAACAAAAATGTTTCGAGAATGCAAGTGTATTATATAATTTAATAGAATTGTTTCCTTTATTTCAT
Source organism: Bathynomus jamesi (assembly GCA_023014485.1). Lineage (NCBI taxonomy): Eukaryota > Metazoa > Arthropoda > Malacostraca > Isopoda > Cirolanidae > Bathynomus > Bathynomus jamesi. The sequence goes on along the minus strand of JAJOZX010001803.1, from coordinate 272,786 downwards.
ACTATAGATTATGCAAATCGATTAATTTATTTCATTAAATTAAAATTTTCATAAATAAATCGTTAAATAATATGATGTGTATCATTCTTTGGATGATCAGCTTTTGGTGCTTCAAGTTCATTTTGCATACGACTGCCTGACTGAAAACAACGCTTAGAAGTTCTCTCCCGATTCTTTTAAGATATCTAAGGTAATATTTTTTATTTTGATACATTGATTATATTCTTATTGGAAATTGTTCTAGAAAAGTTTCATTAATTGTTGGCATAGTTTGATGTTTAAATTATATAAATTTGGAACTGAATTTGATTTCCTATGATAATATATATATACGAGTATATAAATATATATACACAGGGCCGTCGAGAGGGGGGGTCAGGGGGCCAGTTCACACTCAACGAAGTGCTCACTGTTCACTGGGACGGAAAAATTCTACCAGACGATGAAGGTGGTCGGTGTGACCGACTAGCCATTTTCGTAACCGGAGTTGATACCGAGAAGCTCTTGGGTGTACCTAAGCTGACATCAGGAACGGGTGAGGTCATTGCCTCGGTGGTACATGCTGCGCTCAAAGAATGGAATGTGTCAGAAAAGGTATCAGCTATGAGCTTCGACACTACAGCTTCAAATACTGGTTACTTGTCTGGGGCATGCGTAATTTTGGAGCAGAAACTCGGCCGCCGACTCTTATACCTTGCATGTCGCCATCACATCCTAGAACTTGTCGTTGAGAAGGCGTACATGGAATGCATGGGACCATCATCTGGTCCAGATATCCTCCTATTCTCCCGCTTCAAAGAGACGTGGAATACAATTTGCCAAGATCATGGCCGTAACTACCTATGAGGTCATCGAGGTCCGGACCTCGGTAATTATTTCCTAAAAAAAAAAAAGAGACTGAACCGTTCTCTGTGTATGAAACGCATATTACCGCTTTTCTTTTGAAAAGAGGGAGCGTCGAGCGTTTGTGTTTTGTGTTTAGTGTATAGCTTGGGTTGTGTTTGTAGATGTCATTTTGGTCTGAATTTTGCTCGTCCCGCCGCGCTCGAAAAAAATCTGGACCTCACTAATTTCTAAACCCTAGTTACGGCCCTGGCCAAGATAAGTACAAGACCTTGTCAGACCTTCCATCGAGTCTGAATGAGAATCGAGAAGAACTGATCGCTTGCTGGAATCTATATCTGACAAAACATCAGCCGAGGGATGATTACCGTGAATTCTTGGAGTTGTCGATTACAATCCTTGGAGGTAATTTACCTAACTTTAGGTTTCGGCGACCTGGAGCACTTCACCGAGCACGTTGGATGGCAAAAGTAATTTATTCATTAAAAATCCTGCTGCTTTCCCATCAGTTCAGACTTACAACTCATGAAATGTCTGGCTTAAAACGATTTGTATTTTTTGCCCTGGAGTTATATGTCAGCGCGTGGTTCACGGCCAGCAGTCCTTCATCTGCTCCCGCGAACGATTTGAAGCTTCTTCAAGACCTAGCAAAGTACCACGATGAAAAGATCTCAGCATCCTGCCTTAGTGTCCTCGGTCGTCACTTATGGTACCTCAGCGAGTACTTGATTGGTCTCGCACTCTTTGATAAAGGTATCAATGCAACGACGAAAAAGAATATCGCTCGATCAATCCTCGAAAAAGAAGCTGCTGAAGATCCTCCAAAGCGAGCCCCAATACCTGCTGTTTCTTCCATTTCAACAAAACAGCTCTCGGACTTTGCCTCGAAAGGATCAAAGCTTCTCTTTGAACTTCTAAAAATTAATGATGGTTTCTTGTCCAAGCAACCAGAGACCTGGCCGGACGACGAAGATTTCAAGACTGGTTTGACTATAGTTGAAGGACTAAAAGTCGTCAATGACATGGCAGAGAGGGGAATTGCCTTGATCCAGACCTTCAATACAAAGATTACGAAGAATGAAGAACAGCGCCAACATCTCTTGCAGGTTGTTGAGGATCATAGGAAGTCTCAGCCTGGTACATTGAAAAAGGGGTATGGCTTGAGGAAAAGCAAGAATTAATGGGTGGTCTACAACTGAATGAAAGACACCCTGGAATATATTTAGTAAATATATTATTTACTTATTACGATTGGAGTACGCCTGCACTTAAACCTTATGAACTAAAACTAACGTTTATTTACATTAATTAAAAAAAATTAATTTATTTTTACTAGGTAATGAATAGTTAATTTTTGTTATAAGGAGAATTATTTACCTCACTTGAGACACCCTTAAATATTATCTGAATGACCTAATATTTACAGTACATTGTTTTCTCATGTAGTAGCAGCATTGAACAAATGGCCAATAAAAAACTCCAACTTTCGATTTTTATTGTCACCCTAATATACATACATATATATATATATATATATATATATATATATATATATATATATATATATATATGTATATATATATATATGTATGTATATATATATATATATATATGCATGTGTATATATATATATGTATGTATATATGTATATTAGGGTTATGACTTTTTATTTTTTGTCATAAATATTGTTTCCTGTATCATCAATCGATGAACGTTTGCTTGAAAACAATAAAAAAGGGCCTAATTCTTCAGAATTAAAAAAAAATGTCACCCGAAAGCAAATATAGTATATTAGTATATTCGAGACAGCTGCATTGCACCATTCTAGATTGGTTACCTAGTATTTTCTTGAATATTCCGGAATATTCAAGAAATACACGTGTCTGCCTTAAGCCACGCCCTCTCTGGCCTCTATATAAGTGTTGCCGCATGAGGGTCTCGCGCATTCGCTCCTCAGACAGTGCTGGTGAACAGAACACATATCACGTACAATTTATCATTAACGGAAAGTACTTGTTCCAAGTGAATTTATTTATCTCAGGTTATCTATCTTACAATGTCGCATAAGAGAAGTGCTATTGAATGCGAAAAGGGCAAAGAAACTTGGACGAAGAATCTGGTGCAGTTTCAGAACTCACACAAAAGAAGAAACGTCTCATCAGAAATGCCACCTCTTTTCGAACGAAGCCGCTTGCTTCTCCAAATACATATTGCTGGAAGATACCTGTTTCTAGGCAACAATGTAAAAAGTAGAAAAGACCGGGCAAAGGTGATTTGTAATGAAGTCATTCAATTATGGGCTAAATTTAATTTCCCACATATGTCTAATCAAGTTGTTCAAAGCAAGATCGAGAAAGTCTTGAAGACATATGATGAATGTGTACGGCGTGGCAAGTATTCAATACTGGATGAACTATTTGATATCACAAAATTAGATGGACAATGGCTATGCAGTGAGGACAAAAAGTTTTACGATCTGCAAAAGGAGAACAAAGGTGAAGTGGGATATGTGACTGAGAAACTAGCAGGCAAAGAAACTATCCATCCATCAAAACGAATAAGGAAAACCTCCAGTACTTGCGCGGCGTCCAATTCTTCTGCCATCGAGTCCATCGATGTGTTAGATAGTGATGCAATAACGAGTGAAACAGAACCTAGTGACCATGAAGATGACTGTGAATCTTCCGCAAGAAAGCCAATGCGTAGACATTATAGCAAAACTGCAATTGCAACCAATTTAGTAATATCTTCAAAATTATCAACAAGCAAAGCTGCAAAAGTCTGCAAACAGCTGTCAAATGAAGGAATCAATATACCAACACCATCTCAATCAGGTATTTACAAATCAACGTTCAGAGAAGCAGTTCGACTGAAAGAAGAAATGAAAGAAACGCTGCAACTAGAAGATTGGTCATTGCATTTTGATGGTAAACATATTGATGCTAAGGAATATCAGGTGGTTGATCTGAAAAATGAAAACAGAGAAGTCAAGTTAGGTGTGTTGTGTTTGGCAAATGGCAAAGCTGAAACTATCTCTGATGGAATACGGGCTCTTCTGGATGAGCATAACTTATGGAGCAGCATAAAAATGATGGTAGCAGATACAACAAGTGTCAATACAGGAAAATTGAATGGAGTTATAGTCAGACTACAAAGATTGTTTGCAGAAAAGGGTCTTGATAAGCCACAATTCATTGGCTGCCAGCATCACGTACTGGACCGAATACTTCGTGTGGTGATGGATGACGAACTTGGAGGTAATAAAACAACACCAAACATTGATTACCCTTTTGTTTCAGACATCATGAAGAAATATGACGAACTTAAAGCAAATTTTGAAAATGGCGAGGAAGAGATTTGTGAAAGTCCAGGATGGCGTGATGACATGAAGTTTCTGTTTCATCTAACACGTGTTTTTCGGTTTCTTGAAGAAAATGGCAGATTTCCAAAGGTACAACATTTTCGAAAAATACCAAACATCAGCAACGCCAGATGGAATTCAAGAGCAATATTAGCAATCCTAACCTATGTACTTCTACCAACACGAAGAGAATCTCTGCATAAGATTTGCAGATTTATTTCTTACGACTGGGCAGACTATTGGTTCAGCAATCAGATGTATAAGAAAGATGATTATCATAAATTGTCCAATATCTTGCAACAATACCGAAAAGCACTAAATACTCTGGAAAATCACTGGAACAGAGACCCATCTGCAATAGCTATACCAAGGAGCAACCAATGTGCGGAACGTGCCATTAAGGTGATGCAAGAACTTTACGTAAACTGTAAAAATAAAGACAACCTTAATCACAGGTTTATTTTAAGCAATAAGTAAAACAATTAAAACAATAATAGAGTAAATGTATAATATTGTATTTGTATAATTAATATGTACTGTATAGGTATAATGTTGTATAATATAATATATGTTTATGTATAATAATTGTGAAATAAACATGCAAATTTCTATTTATTATTTTATTAATTTTTTATTTTTTATTTTGGGGTGAAGTTTTTTCAAAATATATCGGAAAAACTGTTATTTTCATTGTCAGGGGACAAAAGTTCATCGATTTATGATACAGGAACATGAGGTTATAAAAATGTCATAACCCTAATGTATATATATATATATATATATATATATATAACGTAAAGAACGACGCTTGTATAGGAGAATATTCCGCGCAAGATGAGAGCGAGAGAACGAAACAAATGAAAAAAATGAGGTAACCACCCGGGAATCGAACCCGGGATCTTCCGATTGCCGGTCAGATATGAAAACCATTACACCACGGGCCTCACTCAATCAAATGCCGTAATTGCTCTACATACGTGCAGAAACCAATGCCCCAAGGGGGCACTTCCCGCATGCCGTACATTATATACATTTAAACTGCAAACACGCCGTATAATTAACGTAAAGAACGACGCTTGTATAGGAGAATATGCCGCGCAAGATGAGAGCGAGAGAACGAAACAAATGAAAAAATGAGGTAACCACCCGGGAATCGAACCCGGGATCTTCCGATTGCCGGTCAGATATGATAACCATTACACCACGGGCCTCACTCAATTAAATGCCGTAATTCCTCTACATACGTGCAGAAACCAATGCCCCAAGGGGGCACCTCCCGCATGCCGTACATTATATACATTTAAACTGCAAACACGCAGTATAATTAACGTGGTGTAATGGTTATCATATCTGACCGGCAATCGGAAGATCCCGGGTTCGATTCCCGGGTGGTTACCTCATTTTTTCATTTGTTTCGTTCTCTCGCTCTCATCTTGCGCGGAATATTCTCCTATACAAGCGTCGTTCTTTACGTTAATTATACTGCGTGTTTGCAGTTTAAATGTATATAATGTACGGCATGCGGGAGGTGCCCCCTTGGGGCATTGGTTTCTGCACGTATGTAGAGGAATTACAGCATTTGATTGAGTGAGGCCCGTGGTGTAATGGTTATCATATCTGACCGGCAATCGGAAGATCCCGGGTTCGATTCCCGGGTGGTTACCTCATTTTTTCATTTGTTTCGTTCTCTCGCTCTCATCTTGCGCGGATATTCTCCTATACAAGCGTCGTTCTTTACGTTAATTATACTGCGTGTTTGCAGTTTAAATGTATATATATATATATATATATATATATATATATATATATATATATATGATCAAGTAAAGATAAGCACCCACAGCCTTCTTAAATTAGCCTTATAAGGCTAACTAACGAAAATATCACGACCTAACCTAACCAATCGTCAAGGGCGTACAGTTGACTTAACGATTGGTTAGGTTAGGTCGTGATATTTTCGTTAGTTAGCTTTATAAGGCTAATTAAAGAAGGCTGGGGGTGCTTATCTTTGCTTGATCATATATATATATATATATATATATATATCAATGGGTTCGATAACGTAGATAGAGATAGCTTTTTCGAAATATCTCAATATAATAGGACTAGAAATAACGGGTGTAAGTTGACAAGTAGAAGGTTCGAGACAGCAGTTGGCAAAAACTTTTTTACGCATAGAATAGTAATTAGCTGGAATAGTTTGTCGGTAGAAGTAATTAGTAGCACGTCTATAAACATGTTTAAAAATCGATTAGACGCATATATTGATAGATTGAGTATAGTTTAAGGTAGTAAAATTAAGGCTTTGTGGTGATAGATCCCACAGCTCAACACAAGTGTTGTGGAATGTAGGGAGGCAGCATTTTGGGTTAGGGGATATTCTCTGTCCTTACACACCCTATATAAAGAGATTCCTCTGCCGAGCGGTGCCCCCCATAGTACTGTGAGGTATCGAAAAACTCATGATCTTCACTTGCCTCACAAACACCTTTAAATGGGAGACCCAAAATGGGTGCACACACATTTCTACATTACTATACAGTCTTTACAGCCACACCTACACTTTTCCTCCTAAGTATATACAGGGTGGGCCGTAAGTTTCCATACATAGGAAAAATTAAACGTTTGTTTTTATGTTTCAGATACCCTAAGAATATGCGTTTGACGTAAGATCTTGTTTACTGATGAAGCAAATTTTTACGTCAATGGAGAGGTTAATCGGCAAAACATACGTTATTGGAGTAATGCTAACCCTAACTGGCTGAGTCCGACGAAGATGCAAGGTGCCGGTAAAGTGATGGTGTGGGCCGGGATATGGGGTGACAGAATTATTGGACCAATTTTTGTCAGTGGAAATCTTAATGCCGAAAGGTATCTTAACATGTTGCAAGAAGAGATTTTCCCATCCCTGCTAAACGAGGAAGGTAACTTCCCAGTTTACTTCCAGCAAGATGGAGCTCCACCTCATTATGGTCTTCATGTGCGTCGGTATTTGGATCAGCAGTTTCCGGATGCTTGGATTGGTCGGCGTGGTCCTGTGGAGTGGCCTCCCAGATCCCCAGATCTCACGCCCCTTGATTTCTATCTTTGGGGGCACTTGAAGGCCATGGTGTATCAGGAAAAGATACGAGACATAAATCATCTAAAGGAACGTATCACCAACGCCATTACAAGCATAACATCAACTGTGCTAATGCGTGTTCATCAACAGTGGGGAACACGTATTGAAATGTGTTTTCAAAACAATGGCAACCATGTAGAGCATATTATATAAATAAAAATGGTTGTCCATAAAAAAATGTTTATTTTTCCTATGTATGGAAACTTACGGCCCACCCTGTACTATATTGTAATGTATATGGTTGTAAATTTTGACTTGGTCCGCAATCGATATGGACAGTGACTTATTTTTCGTTGGCAAGGTACTAGTATTGATGGATACGGTAATGAAATTGACTGGATTCTTTGGATCTGATATATTTGCATGTCGGTTATAAATAGATATAGAGTGTAACATATTTGTGGACAGTAGTCTATTATGACTTGATCCACTGGATCCAGAGATTCTATCTTTATTTTTAAATCAATAATTAATTAGTTTTAAATCGATAATTAATTAGTTTTAAATTGATAATTATTTAGTTTTGCAAAAATTGGTCGTTGCCAATGTACAGGTAGTTGTTACATAAAGTTCTTATGTTCTTGTGGTTCGGAACCCACGTAAAATTGTAGGTCCCCTCCGCCACCACGTAGGACATACACCATACACAATTACGAACACAGTTAGGTAGACCAGCCATGAGTGGTTCCTAGGGTCTTTGTTGGTCTGAAACATTATAACATTACAATATAACAATATATGTATATATATATATATATATGTATATATGTGTCTGTGTGTGTATATATATATATGTATATATATATGATGAATAAAACCACGAAGGAAAGGAAACACAAAAAGGTGCTCAAGCGCTTTCGTCTAATGACATCCTCAGGAACACTGAAGTACATAAAAGGTTACGGCCTATATATAGGTTACAGAAAGAAAAAAATAAATAAATAAATAACATACATACACACAAACATACATATATTATATATATATATATATATATATATATATATATATATATACATATCTACACACATACATATATATATATATATGCAATAAACGGAGAAGTAAAAATAAAAATTAAAAATTAAAGATTAGAGGATTAACAAAGAGGCATACAGATTTGTAAGGAAAAATATCGATTTTTAGCACAAGATCAAATGAATTAAAAATACAAATTTATACTTGAAATCTGCCCGGGTTTTAACACTTTGCCTTTTAGAGTCAAGTTTCGATATATATAAAAATAAAATGAAGACTAAAAGTTAATAAAGTAGCGTACAAGTTTACCAAAGATTTAGCGTCCTACCCTTTTTATCTAAATTTGTTTTGAAGGAATTCAAAACAACAGGATCGAGTTGAAAAAGACCTTTGCTTATGTTGAAGTTATTTGAAAGTTGGATAATGGCAGACTCAAGAATATTTCTATTGACAATGTTGCTAGAATTAAATAAAACTGAAGCATTATTCCAATCAATACAGTGGGATAACTCTGACAAATGGACAAAAAGAGCACTGGACAACTATCCTGTTCTATCGGAATATTGATGCTGTTTTATACGTGTGTGCAAATCCTTTCCCGTCTGACCTATGTAAAAGGAATCACATTGTTTACACCCAATTTTATAGATAATGCCTGAATTATTGGTATGGCTATTTTTTACTATGATATTTTTCACAATATTGTCATATGAAAATACTACATTAATATCCAAAAGTTTAAGTACATTAGCAATGCCTAAAAAGCTCGGGAAAAATGGAAGTACTAAAATATTTTTTTACAAAGTAAGAGTGTTATTATTGACACGATAGAAAGTTCGTTTTGCCTTGTTGAGACAAGATTCCATAAACGCAGATGGGTAACACAGATCACTTCCAATACCGTTGATTTTTTCCAATTCGGCATCGATGTATTCCGGACTGGCGATCCTAAAGGCGCGGAGAAACATTGATGAAAAAATGGCCTTCTTAGTGGGGGTGTCATGTCCCGAGTAAAAGTGTACGTAGGACAAATTGTTTGTTGTTTTCCGATAGATACTAAACTTAAAACCTGGGCTTTCCCTATGTACCCGCACATCCAAAAATGGGATTGAATTGTCTTGTTCCACTTCTAAAGTAAACTTAATGGAGGGGACTTGATCATTTAACTGAAGGAGGAAGTTATCCAGGTCACGATTCATGGGCCAGATACACAAAATATCGTCGACGTACCGCAACCAAGGGATGCCAACCCCCAGGATTCTCGGAATGTAAGTAATTTCGAAAAACTCCATATAAATATTGGAGAGGAGGGGCGATAAGGGGTTGCCCATGGCCATCCCAAACACTTGTTGATAATACTCGTTATTGAAAGTGAATTTACAGTCTTTGATGCAAAGCTTAATAAGTTCCAAAACAATGTGTGAAGGTAGTGGCAGGTCATACTTATGTAATTCTTGGGAGAGAAAGTCAAGCATATCATCAATCGGCACTTTTGTAAACAATGAACAAACGTCAAAACTGATCAATCTATCGTTAGTTTCAGTACGTGCATTGCACGTACTGAAACTAACGATAGATTGATCAGTTTTGACGTTTGTTCATTGTTTACAAAAGTGCCGATTGATGATATGCTTGACTTTCTCTCCCAAGAATTACATAAGTATGACCTGCCACTACCTTCACACATTGTTTTGGAACTTATTAAGCTTTGCATCAAAGACTGTAAATTCACTTTCAATAACGAGTATTATCAACAAGTGTTTGGGATGGCCATGGGCAACCCCTTATCGCCCCTCCTCTCCAATATTTATATGGAGTTTTTCGAAATTACTTACATTCCGAGAATCCTGGGGGTTGGCATCCCTTGGTTGCGGTACGTCGACGATATTTTGTGTATCTGGCCCATGAATCGTGACCTGGATAACTTCCTCCTTCAGTTAAATGATCAAGTCCCCTCCATGAAGTTTACTTTAGAAGTGGAACAAGACAATTCAATCCCATTTTTGGATGTGCGTGTACATAGGGAAAGCCCAGGTTTTAAGTTTAGTATCTATCGGAAAACAACAAACAATTTGTCCTACGTACACTTTTACTCGGGACATGACACCCCCACTAAGAAGGCCATTTTTTCATCAATGTTTCTCCGCGCCCTTAGGATCGCCAGTCCGGAATACATCGATGCCGAATTGGAAAAAATCAACGGTATTGGAAGTGATCTGTGTTATCCATCTGCGTTTATGGAATCTTGTCTCAACAAGGCAAAACGAACTTTCTATCGTGTCAATAATAACACTCGTACTTTGTAAAAAAATATTTTAGTACTTCCATTTTTCCCGGGCTTTTTAGGCATTGCTAATGTACTTAAACTTTTGGATATTAATGTAGTATTTTCATATAACAATATTTGAAAAATATCATAGTAAAAAATAGCCCTACCAATAATTCAGGCATTATCTATAAAATTGGGTGTAAACAATGTGATTCCTTTTACATAGGTCAGACGGGAAAGGATTTGCACACACGTATAAAACAGCATCAATATTCCGTTAGAACAGGATAATTGTCCAGTGCTCTTTTTGTCCATTTGTCAGAGTTATCCCACTGTATTGATTGGAATAATGCTTCAGTTTTATTTAATTCTAGCAACATTGTCAATAGAAATATTCTTGAGTCTGCCATTATCCAACTTTCAAATAACTTCAACATAAGCAAAGGTCTTTTTCAACTCGATCCTGTTGTTTTGAATTCCTTCAAAACAAATTTAGATAAAAAGGGTAGGACGCTAAATCTTTGGTAAACTTGTACGCTACTTTAATAACTTTTAATCTTCATTTTATTTTTATATATATCGAAACTTGACTCTAAAAGGCAAAGTGTTAAAACCCGGGCAGATTTCAAGTATAAATTTGTATTTTTAATTCATTTGATCTTGTGCTAAAAATCGATATTTTTCCTTACAAATCTATATGCCTCTTTGTTAATCCTCTAATCTTTAATTTTTAATTTTTATTTTTACTTCTCCGTTTATTGCATATATATATATATATGTATGTGTGTAGATATGTATGTGTATATATATATATGTGTATGTTTGTGTGTATGTATGTTATTTTTTATTTTTTTCTTTCTGTAACCTATATATAGGCCGTAACCTTTTATGTACTTCAGTGTTCCTGAGGATGTCATTAGACGAAAGCGCTTGAGCACCTTTTTGTGTTTCCTTTTCTTCGTGGTTTTATTCATCATAAATATTTTTCACGTGTTACTTTCGTGAAATAATTTTCATATATATTATATATATATATATATATATATATATATATATATATATATATATATATATATATGGGAATGAACTCAGAATGGTCCCCTGAGTTTTTTAGGATACACACAGACAGTGCATGGAACCAGGAACTCTTCTCGGATAATTAAATCCACTATAGTCCGAATAAGTAATGGTAAGTGACAAATACCATAGTTTTTCTTTTTCATGATGCGAGCCCGACGTGGGCAACGGGTCACTCGCAGAGAGGTCCCATAAATATAGCTTCCTTCACCAGCTATCTGCAAGGCAGACAGGATCCAGCTTTGGGACATGGATCTAGGGTTTAAAGCAGCCTAGCCCTGCTCCATTTAGAACCTCAATATAAGCAGAAGACTCGCTGCCTTCACGTCAGATTGAATACATCAAAGAAAAAGGGGTAACTATTATATTTTTAGCCAAAAACAAAAACTTAAACCTCAACTGGCAGAATTGAGCGTCCACTTTTCAAGGCACATAACATGTCCGTATCAAGATGGGAATGAACTCAGAATCGTCCCCTGAGTTTTTTATGATACACACAGGCCGTGCATGGAACCAGGAACTCTTCTGGGATAATTAAATCCACTATAGTCCGAATAAGTAATGGTAAATGACAAATACCATAGTTTTTCTTTTTCATGATGCTAGCCCGACGTGGGCAACGGGTCACTCGCAAAGAGGTCCCATAAATATAGCTTCCCTCATCAGCTATCTGCAAAGCAGACAGGATCCAGCTTTGGGACATGGATCGAGGGTTTAAAGCACCCTAGCCCTACTACATTTAGAACCTCAATATAAGCAAATGACTCGCTGCCTTCACGTTAGGCTAGCATCATGAAAAAGAAAAACTATGGTATTTGTCATTTACCATTTACCATTACCATTTACCATTACTTCTTTTTCTATATATATATATATATATATATATATATATATATATATATATATATATATATATATATATATAGGGTGTTTCAGGAGGAAAGGTCAATACTTCGGGAGGTGATAGTATCGGTCATTGTGAGAAAAAAAGTTCATATGAACGTGTGTCTAATTCTGAATGGTTATGGAGATAAAGCTGTTTAAATCTGATGCTCGCGCAGCTTTTCCTCCCCCTTCCCTCCCCTATAACCTTGAACTGTGTAAGCTGTAATGTAAGCATGTAACATAAGCCAATCGACAGCTGACTGTTGTGAGTGACATTGTTTGGTGTTTGAAGCAGTGTTAAGAATGCCATACACCTTCACACATGCCGAACATGCAGATATGGTGTATGTCTACGGTTTTTTGCGATTGAAGTGCAACAGCTGCTGTTGCAGAGTACCGTCTACTGTTTCCGAACCCCAGAATTCTGGATCGAAGCGTGTTTACCAGGGTTTTCAACACATTGCGTAAGATTGGTACACTTCCCAGCGCTCATGTTTCATCTGAACGTGAAGGTCAACAAGATGTGGATGAAGTGGAAAACATTCTTCAGTTGATAGAGCCTAGTCCTACTACTAGCTCACGAAGAATTTCTACACGTCTCGGTGTACCCCACACAAGAGTATGGCGAACATTACGTGAGGAAGGCTTGCATTCATATCATTTACATACTGTTCACCGATGAAGCTACTTTCTCCCGTGACGGTATCAACAACACTCGTAACTCTCATCGGTGGTCAGACGAAACTCCAAATGCCACTGTGGAAACAAATTTTCAACATCGCCTCTCTGCCAATGTGTGGTGCGGTATCATCGATGATCAGCTGATTGGCCTTGTTACTTTAGAGAATCGTCTTACAGGACAAAGTTACCTAGAATTTCTGCAAAATGAATTGCTACGACTATTGGAGGATGTTCCTTTGGCTACACGCGCTGGTATGCACTTTCAGCATGACGGAGCTCCTCCACATTCTACCCGTCTGGTGATGCAATACCTAAATCAAACTTTCCCTGGTCGATGGATCGGGTGCGGTAGTCTCATTCAATGGCCACCAAGGTCTCCAGACCTCTCTCTGTTAGATTATTGTTTGTGGGGGTGGATGAAAAGTCAAGTTTACAAAAGAAAGGTGGATACATGAGACGAATTGCTCGCGCGCATTTTGGATGCTGCTGCCCGCATAAAGGAACACCAAGATCAACTCAGACGGACAACACACGATCTTCGTACACGAGTTGCAAAGTGCATTGAGGTTGACGGTGGGATTTTCGAAAACGTATTGTAAACTGTAATAAATTGGTCATTTCTGTATCTGATACCATTCAAAATGCCAATGTTTAAACATTAAATGTTAGAAACAGTAATTGGTTTCTCTTTCTTGATTACTATTAGCAATGCTTTTGCATTTGTAGATTCAAACAGCTCTATCTCCGTAACCATTCAGAATTAGACACATGTTCAAATGAACTTTTTTTCTCACAATGACCGACACTATCACCTCCCGAAGTATTGACCTTTCCTCCTGAAACACCCTCTGTGTGTATATATATATATATATATATATGATGAATAAAACCACGAAGGGAAAAGAAACACAAAGGGGTGCTCAAGCGCTTTCGTCTAATGACATCCTCAGGATGTCATATATATATATATATATATACATATGTGTGTGTGTGTGTGTTTGTGTGTGTGTGTGTGTGTGTGTGTGTGTGTGTGTGTGTAAAAATGAACAATGAAAAATTCCTGTATAATTCATATATTTATGTAAATCTTCAAGTTTGCCTAATCCGTGCATTTTTAGAACTGATAAAACTCTGTGTCACCAATAATGCCTTCTCCTTCGGTGAATATTATGGGTCGGAATTGTTGCAAACAATATGTCCCAGGAATCTTATATGGTTTCGTTATGTAGATGATATTTTCTCATTTTGGTCATTAACGAAAGCGGAAAGCCCAATTTCACAGTCTATAGAAAACCTTCTCATTGTAATTCGTACATTCATTATTTTTTATATCATGATGAAGGGGTTAAAAGCTCAATTATTTCTTCCATATTTCTAAGAGCACTCAGGATTTGTAGCCCACATTTGCTGGACCCGGAAAATTCAGACTTGGGACATTTTTTAAGGATTTAAAATATCCTGAGTGGTTATTGTTGTTGTTGTTTAGCCGATCAGCCCACCCTGATCGAGCAAGCCGGCGGCACGCAGGTAACCGATCGCCCTCTCCGGAGTGGACCAGAGGTTCAGCGCACTAGTGATGTTGTGTTGTGTTCGTTGTTGTGCTAGAGCGGTACAGTCTGTCATAATTTGTTCAATTGTTTGTGGTGTGTCCTGGCACAGGTGGCAGGTGTCGTCTATGGAGTTGTCTAGTCTGTGTTTATATGTCCGTAAGTTGGGGTGATGTCCACATCGGAATCGTGCTAAGTTAACTCGATCCGATCTGCTCAGGCTGATCTCTGACCTGTTAATGGGTGGCGGCTTCGCACCTAGGACCGCATTCGGACCGAGTCGTGTCAGTGTTTTGTAGGTTAGGTGTGTGTGTATGTGTTTTCTGTACTGTGTGATGTCTGTGGGGCGTGGTATGGAATGGAGTATTTGGTTATAATGTCTCTCTGGTGTTACCTTAATGGTGCGAGGTGTTGGTGCATGATTGTACATGTAGTGGCAAGGGTGTTGTGGGTTAGTTGTCGCTGCTGCCATGAATTGTGTTCCCCTCATGTCTAAATGTTCCCTAACTTTTAGTATTTTTGTTTCTGTGTGCAGGTGTTCTATTGGTGTTGTTTGAGTGCATCCTATAATGATACGAAGTGCGTTGTTTTGTATTGTTTGTAAGGTGTTTATGTGTGTGTTTGAGGTAATGGGTGCCCAGCATGGGCTAACATAGTCCATAACTGAGCGAATATATTGTTTGTATATGAGTGTTGTTGTTTCCTGCTGGTGTCCAAAGTTTGTGCCTGTTAGTACCCTAAGCGTGTTAAGTCTTGACATACACTTGTTTTTAATGTCCTGAATGTGGTTTGCAAAAGATAATGATGTGTTATATGTGACACCAAGTATTTTGGTTCTGTGAGTGTGTGGAATGGTGATGTTGTTTAGTGTAAGCTGTGGAATTACCTGGTGTTCTTTTGTGTTGCTTGTAAGCAAGGTGATGGTTGATTTTGTGGGCGCTACTTTGAGTCTATTGTGTGTGAGCCAGTCTTGTATACTGTTTATGTATGTTTGTAGGTTATTTGTAGCGGTGTCGATGTTGTTGTGGATGGATGTTAGAGTGATATCATCTGCATATGATGATAACGTAAGCTTGTTATCTATGGGTGTTGGAATGTCATGCATGTATAAGTTGAAGAGTGTTGGTGAGAGAACAGAGCCTTGAGGGACCCCGTTCGGAAAAAGCTTGTTTTTGGATGACTTGCCATTAAATGTGACATGTGAGTATCTTCCTGAGAGATAGTTGCTCAGCCACCTTTTGGTGTTATTGTGCATGTTTGTGTTCAGTATTTTGTTTATGAGAGGGAAGCGTGGGATAGCATCAAATGCTTTACTAATGTCTATTGTTGCTAATAGTGTACGTTGAGCTGGTCGTCTGGAGTTGATGCCATCCATGATGTGCTGCGTGAGGTTAGTGAGTAATGTCGTGGTTGAGTGATGAGGTCTGAATCCATGTTGAGTAGGCGATAGTGGAATGTGTGGGTTGGTGATTTGTAAGATTAGTCTTTCTGTTACTTTGGAAGGTGGGCATAGTAAAGTAATGGGTCTATAGGAAGCTGGTTCTGTTGGATTTTTGTTTGGTTTGAGTAGTGTAATAATTTTACCTTGTTTCCATATGTCAGGAATAATACAGTGTTGGTATGAATATGTGCTGATATTTGTGAGAGCTAGTATTCCTTGTGGGCCTAAATGTTTAAGGTGTATGTTAGATATGTTGTCTGGTCCAGTAGCCTTCGAATTCTTAATGTTTTTGATGATCTTGGTGGTCTGGTCTGTATTGAAGGGTGTAATGGTCGTGTCGAGTCTGTAGGTTTTCTTGTGTCTGGCTGTTTGTCTGTCTGCGTGTTTCTGGTTGTTGTCTCTGTTTAAGTGACTTATCTTTGCGTAGTGATTAACTAGAATGTTAGCTTGTTGTGTGTATGTTGGGATATTATTTTGGCTACGACAGATAGCCGCGTGTGAGGTGTGAGTGCCGCTATTAGAGTGGGTAATGCTGTTTATAATCTTGTATAGCCTGGATGTATCTGTGGAGTGGTTTAGTGTTGTTATGAATTCCCTGAATGTTTCTGTTTGTTTTTCTTTAAGTTTGTTGTTTATTTCTGTGTTGAGCTGTTGTATCTGCTGTTTTATGGCTTCTGTGTGTGGTGTTTGTGTGTTATATTTGAGGTTGTTACGTTGCCTTATGAGGTGGGCTATTTCTCTAGTGTAATTAGTTGTATTTCCTAATGTTGCCCTTGGGTATGTATTTGTTTGCATTATTGATAATCTGATTAAATGTCTTGAGTGTTGTATTGATGTTTATGATGGGTGTGCTGTTTAATGTGGTGAATTGTTCCTCAGTCTGTATTTTGAACTGTTCCCAATCAGCTTTCTTGTAATTTCTGTAAGTTTGCCTAAGGCTGTTGGGGCAGAGTGTATGTGTTGCTAGTGAGGGGGAACAGAACGTTATGTCTGGGGAGGAGTTTGAGTATCCTGCTTGATGTGGTATGTGTGTATGTTCTTCTGTATTGTTAAGAATGAAGAGGCTGTTTAGTTGTGTGGCTATGTTGGCGCCTCTGGTGTTGTTTTGGTTGTGCAGGTACCAACTAGTGTCTTTGGCGTTGAAGTCTCCTCCTAAGATGACATTAGTGAGAGAGGCAAGATTGTGTAACTGTGGATTGTAATTGGCTGGCACCTGAGGTGAACTATCTGGTGGGATGTAAATGTTGATTAGTGTGGTGGTGTGTTTTGCGCGTGTTTTAATGTTAACTGCCTGTATTTCTATCGTGTTATCTGCTTGGATTGTGTTTGTAATGTTTTGGGTAGCGTCAGTGTAGCTAATGCTTTTACGTATGTAAGTGATGAGTCCACCCCCGTTACCCCCAGTACGATCTTGACGGATCGCCGTGAAGTCAGGGATGGTGGGTGTTTTGTGTGTGCGTTTTAGTTTTGTTTCTTGTATAAGTGCTATGTGAATGTTTTGTTTGTGTACGAATTCCCTAAGCTGCATGATTTTGTTTGTGAGGCCGTCTACGTTGTATTGTAATATGTTAATATTATACTTCTGCATGTGTCTCATGGTGCTATTATGTCTATGTCTTTGTGTATGGTGACATGTGTAAGTTGTAGTGAGGCCTGGATTAATCTTAATGTCGCCAGAGAGTAAGAGTAGTTCGGGGAGCACGCAATTGCTCCCTGTAATTGAAAAACTAGCACGCTGAGAATAGGTCCGGCCCCGGGAGCTGATCAGTACTCTGACCGTGCCACGCAACAGGCCGTCGACTGCCAGTCTGGCCAACCGTAGACAGCCCGCTGCACGGAGATTTGAGGAAGTTTGGTTTATCTGATAAACCTGAGTGGTTTGTCAGAAAGGCGTATTTTAAAGCCAGAAAATCCTTTTATGCCCCTCCGGAACCTTCAGTTAACCAAAAACAATATGTGAGTTTGCCTTACATTGCTGGCTTAGAAAGAGTAAAACCTTTGACGAAAGATTTTAAGTTTGCTTTGGCGTTCAAATATTCGTCTATTGTAAAAAGTAAATGGGTTAGGAATAACGTTGTAAAACAGGAACAAGCCTGTGTCTACAGCATTCCCTGTAAAAGTTGTGATTTAGTATACGTAGGAGAAACTGGAAGAAATATTGAAACCCGTATTAAAGAACATAAATATACCTTCAGAATTTGTAATACTAGTAATGCAATTTTTTATCACGCCAGCCAAAATGATCATGCTATAGATTGGGAATCAAGTAAGTTACTTTATAAATGCAATAATTATGTCAAACGAAAAATAATAGAATCTGTATGGATAGAACAAGTAGATAATTTTAATTTGTGCGAAGGTACTTATAAACTGGACCCTCTAATGAGATTCTTCATCAAAAAGTCCCTTACGGCGTCGGGTGAACGGGTTCTAACCAAAGTGTGAATTTCTTAAAGGTCTCTGGATTGTTTCCTTACTCACTTTTGGTTCTTTCGTTTTTCGGTAAAATGTAAATGGAATAATAAACGTAATAGTAATAAATATAAATATAGTAATAAATGTAAAGGTAATAATAATAAATGTTAAAAAAACATACATGTAAGAATAAATGCAGTAATTATATCAAAATAATAGAATCTGTATGTATAGAACAAGAAGAAAGTTTTAATTTGTGCGAATGTACTTACAAGCGAGACCTTTTAATAAAATGCCCCTAACCTAGGTGCGAATTTCTTAATGGTCTCTGGATTGTTTCCTTCTCGCCTTTTTCTTTCGTTTATCGGTTTATAATTTTTGTAATAATAAACAACATTGTAATAATCAATGTAATAATAAATTTATAATTTCTGTAATAAATAATAATGCAATAATTATTTGTTGTGACAGTAAATTTGTGTGCCGAAATCTCCTACGAGAATAGGAGCAGAAATTTTAGTTTTAATATTTTGTTGTTTAAATCTCTAAAGCAAGGTGGTTTGGGTTACGGTTATTGAAGAATATCAATAGGTTTCTTGTTACAAGGTTAAAAGAAAAAAAATAAATAATAAATAGATAAATAAAAATGTTTCAGATTGTTTAACGTTCGTTCGACTTTTATTTTTGTGTTCTCACGTGAATGGTATAACCCAGGACAACCTTGCGGGAGAGATTTATGGCAAGGTCGAAAAGCGGCCATAGCTACAAAGAGAAAGGAAAACAAGCTGGCCGAGTTCAGATGAAAATGGTTTGTTTTCTCTTCGCTTCGTGGTTAAACTTTTGTGAGACAGACTTCGAATCCACTTGTTAAATTGGACCATGACGTTGGTCATAAACTTGACAAACCAAGTGGCTTCGAAGAAAGAACTTTATTTTAAGTTAATTTTAAGGAAAAGGAGGAGCTTTATTTTCGAAGGGAATGTCAATGTTCAATCAGAGGACAATGATTCTTGGAACACCCAGTGAGGGAAAAGAAAAGCTCCTTCTTTACTTATATATGGATGAAAGCTTTTGTAGGGACGACCTTAGGTAATGAAAATGTTTTTGATAGGTCATTCAGAATATTGTAAGGCGGAGTCCTTAAAATTTTAAGGTGTAGCTTAGAGTTCTAAGTTAGTTGTAGATTCGTCCTCGAAAGCTAAAAGTGGCTTGTAAGAATAACTCCTTGAAATCTGTGGCGTGATTGAAAATTTCTAAGTTGAGTTAAAACTTTCACGTTGTACTTAAAAATTTGAATTGCCTTTGTTTACTCGAAGTTGTGTGTAAGAGCTTTATTGTTAGCGACCGGGTTAAAGAACTTTGTGGAATTTCTTTTAATTTAATTTTGTTCTCATTAGATGTTAAACTTTAAGTTTGCGACATATTAGATTTCCTCAGGGAAGAGTCAATATCTTGTGTTGAAGTGGGTCCTGTGGAAACCCGGAAAGTTAGTGCATAACCATTCAGTTATTGTGAGAGGAAATCTAATTTATATGACGGACTTTTTTCCTGGAAAAACTCTGTGGAACTCGCGCAGAACTGTTGAGAGTAACTTCCCCAAAATTTTTGTAAGTAAACCCTTTTTTCAACTTCTCCTTAGATTACGAAATTTGAATTTAGTGCTGTTTTTAAAGTTACACGCAAATAAAAAAACCCTCTGTATAAATGGTTTTTGAGACTTAAATACTTGCAAACATTTTCTTTAAATTAATAATTTGATTTTTTTTAAACAAAATTTGTAAACGTACATCCATATATTTCCTTCAATTTATGTCTTAATTGGAGTGAAATTAAATAAACTTTATAAGAGGGAGTGTGTCGTTTTTATGTTACCTTGCAATGGGCCTCTCTTGTAAGCTGAGGGTAAATTAACATTGAAAGTGGGAAATCCAAAGTGGGCTTCAAGTAAGCCGAGGGAAAATACGCGTATAAAATTAAAGGGCCATCCGAGTGGATAGGCAGAGTCATCCTGAAATAAATGAACACGCGCGTAAGAAATAAGTGCAATTGAAAAAAGGTGCGCACCACATAAATTAAGGGGTTGCGCACGGCATAAATGGTGTCGGAGAAGTGGGATCCTATTGCAAGGTATCAGTAGAACGAGTGTGACTTTTTGTTAAAATAAATTTGCTTGACATTGTAAAGCACTAACGTAGAAATATTGGTAACAGTGATTCGTTAAAATAAACTTCGGTACAGAGTAAAGCACTAACGTAAAAATATTGTGAACAGTGAAAAGTGTCGCTAACAGTGGTAACGGTTTTAAAATAAAAATAAATAAACAAATAAGCTTCGCGATGTCGGTAAAGAGCGTGGACAGAACGAATGGGGAAGATAGTGCAAGTGACATTAGTGATTCTGAACCAATGAACTTAAAGGAAATGAGTACAGAAAGTTTACAAAATTTAAAAAAGATAAATGTTTCCAACACTAATCGGTTACTAAAGGAATGCACGGAATTAGAGGAAGAAATAAACCGAAGAGGGTCGAGAATTAAGTTTGATTATGGGAAGGGGTGTTGAAGAATTCTTTTGTTTCTGTATAATTCCAGAGGCTCCGCAAGACTTGAACAAAGGCGTGTTGTTTCAGAGGATATGACGACGAAACAAAGGTAACCAGACCAGGAATGGGAGCAGACAGAATAAAGAAGCCAGCATGATTCTGACAAGGAGGGTCAGAATGAAACCCGTGGACGCGGTTCCCGTGGACGTCTATTCTCCGCTGCATGGGATATGCAGTGAGGCTCGAGGATATTTGGAAAAGTTGTCGAGCAGAATCCCAAGGGAAGTTAAATGATAAGGGAATAGACAGGGAAGAAAAATTTGGGGATATGGTTTCCCCTGGAAGTCTATTCTCCGCTGCATAGGATGTGCAGTGAGGCTCAGAATCCCAAAGGGAAGTTAAATGATATGGGAATAGACAGCGAAGAAAATTTTGGGGATATGGTTTCCCCTGAAACGTTTACTCTCCGCTGCAAGGGATGTGCAGTGAGGCTAAACGTGATTTGCAAGTATCAAAGAGCGGAAATCTCAACGCGAAGTTAACATTTTCAAGGAGGCGGTAAAGTTACTCTTGAGAAATAAAAGTGACGACTGACGAGTACTACCTTGAAGACAAGATGACATCGGCATGGTGGTTGAGGCAAAGAGAACGGGTAGGTTTGTCGGGACAGCCGTTCAATTCCTCGCCCGAAAAGAAAAGAAAAATGGAACAAGTGTCACTGTGAGAAAGATTCAAAATTCCACAAGTGACTAAGAAGAGATTGACTCACCTCAAGACGCATGTTCACAGGTGTCCATCGCTCTCAAAATGAAGAAGACCGTCAGGGAAAGAAAGATTAATTACTACCGTCCCAGGTAGTGTACCAGGACCACGTGGTCACTAGGAATGAAGAGTGACTACAGGAGTCCAAAGGGGAAGCGATTAAAGAAAAAAGAAGTGTGGTGCGTCAATGACAGCATCTCGAAAACTGCCTTCTCAACGAGAAGCGGTCATTTCGAGTTCAGGGTGGTCCCGTTTGGGTTGTCCAATAGTCCACCAGTGTTCCAAAGAGTAATGAATTTTATTTTTCGGGAGAAACTGGATAAAGAAGTGTTGATTTACCTGGATGACCTCATTGTCCTTGGAAGGTCCTTAGAAGAGCATGACGAAAGGGTACGACGAGCCTTGGATAGCCTACGCACAGCCAACTTAAAGGTAAAGTTAGAAAATGTCAATTATTACAATCTCAGGTGGAGTATCTGGGCCACGTGGTCAGCAGGAACGGGGTGAAGCCACAGGAATCCAAAGTAGAGGTCATTAAAACCTCGCAGAGGCCAACTAACAAAACGGAATTGAAGCAATTTTTAGGCCTCGCCTCCTACTACCGGAAATTTCTAAAGGGGTTCAGTCAGATTGCGCGCCCTCTTAATGAAGTGTCCACCAAGGAATCTTGGGGATGGGACACTCCGCAAGAGACCGCCTGGCAATCACTCAAAGATACTCTGACAAAGGACATCATACTGGCGTACCCAAATTTTGATCAGGAGTTCATTTTGAACACGGACGCGAGTCAAGTATCTATCGGGGGAGTACTCGCGCAGGAGCAAGAAGGAATCGAAAAACCAATCCTATTTCTCTCCAGAACACTAACGGGCGCAGAACTGAATTATTCCACGTACGAGAAGGAGCTGCTTGCAATCGTCTTTTCATTGAAGAAGGCCCGCCCCCTTATATTTGGTCAGAGAGTCATCGTCCGTTCTGAACATAAGCCGTTGAAGTGGCTTCTGAGGGAAGGACACCGAGAGCCCAGTGGAAGACTAGCACGTTCGGTTATGACACTACAAGACTACGACGTTCTCATCGAGTACGTGAAGGGCAAACTCAACAGAGTGGCCGATTGGTTGTCCCGCCCGCCTGGAGTGACTCAGGAGTTTGTGAACGTGATATACGAGAAAGCGGTCATTGATCGCAGGGTAATCAGCAAACACTAGCAAAAGGACGTCGAAATAGAGGCAATTTGAACAGCCGTCGAAGAAAGGAAGGCTTTCAGCTGGCCCGAATCCAAGCCCATCTCGCCGTCGAGATTCAAACTCGTGAGAAACTTGCTGTTTTACATCGATGTGAACGGGAGAGAGGTCATCGTAGTTCCTAAAAAGTTGAGAGAGCAGCTCATTTGGAGCGCACACACGGACGTTGGGAGCATTCATCCTGGAGCTGCGGGGTCTACAGAAATCCTACGGGACCACTATTTTTGACCAGGCATGGTTCAACAAGTACGGCAGGTGGTCCAAAAGTGCGACACATGCGCGCGGAACAAACCGACGCGGAAAGAGACTGTGGATACAATGCCTTGTGTGCGAGGCTACAGTCCTTGGGAACTTCTGCACGTGGACTTAGTTGGCCCCCTTCCTCCGACTGGGGAAGGCAGCAATTATATCCTCACCTGTGTGGACAGTTTTAGCAAGTTTACCATCCTGGCAGCAATAAAAGATAAGACGGCCCGGGAGGGGGCGGACAAGTTCCATCGTTTAATATTGTGCAAACTGGGCACCCCTCCGCAGTAGTATCCGACCAAGGCAAGGAATTTTGGAACTCTACCTTGCAGGAGCTCTTCCGGGTTTGGGAAGTACAACACCAACGGACCGCCGCATACCATCCCCAAAGCAACGGGAAGATCGAACGTCTGAACAAAGAGCTATGCATCAAACTCCGAATACTTTGTGAAGAAACCGGACGAGACTGGGATAAAATCCTCGACACCGTGGAATTCTTCCTGAACATCCGAGCGCACCGAGCCACGGGGTATTCTCCATTCTTCTTGATGTATGGGCGACCCCCCAGTGTACCTACGAAGCTATTCCGCATGCCAAAGGAGGCGTGTCTGAGCCCGTACAACCCCGAGGAATACGCCGAAGACCGAAAGAGGAGTCTGAGCGAAATCTACCGCCGAGTGGAAGAGTTCATGCGTAGCTATGAGAAGACCAATAGAATCAAGGAATTGAAACCGTTCGAAGAAAAGGCGCCCCATGGCTTGGTGTACATTGATTACCCACGACCAGACAGAGGCAAGTTGGAGCCCCGGTACGAGGGTCTATACATCATCCTCGAACAGAAGACTCCAGTCACTTATCACCTGCGTCACATGATCACTGGACATCAGATAGTGCTCCATCGGGACCGCATCCGCCGCAGCATCGATGCCCCAGGGGACGTCAAGCGACAAGGCAGGGCGGATGGTGCTGGGAACGAGATGGGGGAAGGGTCATCACCCCTCCTCTCTGGAGATTCGCCCTCGGCACCGGAGAAACATCAAAACGGGGAAGTGAACCGGAGTGCGCTTCCTGCCCACTGGCAGGACCGAGTGGCGGACAGGAACCGCCTGGTGCTTCCGAACTATGATACTTCCGCGCGGAGACCTTGTGGGAATAGGGTCCCCCGGACAAAGCAGACAGGCTGCTTTCACAGGGCCACCGTTTGAGCGTCCGTATGCTCTTAGGCCCAGACCTCGTGTACACTACGAAGAAACCGAGAACGATTCAAACTAAATGTGCCAGTGTTAGTGTCCCGATAAAGGGGAAAAATAAATGAAATAAAAAGTAGTGAAAATTGTGAATATAGTGATGATAACCGCCCCTAGTTAAGAAAGTTTGCATCGGAGTGCAAAAATTAAGGGAGGGGAGGGATGTTGTGACGGTAAATTTGCGTGCCGAAATCTCTTACGAGAATAGGAGCAGAAATTTTAGTTTTAATATTTTGTTGTTTAAATCTCTAAAGCAAGGTGGGTTGGGTTACGGTTATTGAAGAATAACAATAGGGTTCTTGTTACAAGGTTAAAAGAAAGAAAATCACAAAAAATAAATAAAAATGTTTCAGATTGTTTAACGTTCGTTCGATTTTTATTTTTGTGTTCTCACGTGAATGGTATAACCCAGAACAACCTTGCGGGAGAGATTTATGGCAAGGTCGAAAAGCGGCCATAGCTACAAAGAGAAAGGAAAACAAGCTGGCCGAGTTCAGATGAAAATGGTTTGTTTTCTCTTCGCTTCGTGGTTAAACTTTTGTGAGGCAGACTTCGAATCCACTTGTTAAATTGGACCATGACGTTGGTCATAAACTTGACAAACCAAGTGGCTTCGAAGAAAGAACTTTATTTTAAGTTAATTTTAAGGAAAAGTAGGAGCTTTGTTTTGGAAGGGAATGTCAATGTCCAATCAAAGGACAATGATTCTTGGAACACCCAGTGAGGGAAAAGAAAAGCTTCTTCTTTACTTATGTATGGATGAAAGCTTTTGTAGGGACGACCTTAGGTAATGAAAATGTTTTTGATAGGTCATTCAGAATATTGTAAGGCGGAGTCCTTAAAATTTTAAGGTGTAGCTTAGAGTTCTAAGTTAGTTGTAGGTTCGTCCTCGAAAGCTAAAAGTGGCTTGTAAGAATAACGCCTTGAAATCTCAGCCGTGATTGAAAATTTCTAAGTTGAGTTAAAACTGTTTCACGTTGTACTTAAAAATTTGAATTGCCTTTGTCTACGCGAACTTGTGTGTACGAGCTTTATTGTTAGCGACCGGGTTAAAGAACTTTGTGGAATTTCTTTTAATTTAATTTTGTTCTCATTAGATGTTAAACTTTAAATTTGCGACATATTAGATTTCCTCAGGGAAGAGTCAATATCTTGTGTTGAAGTGGGTCCTGCGGAAACCCAGGAAGTTAGTGCATGACCATTCAGTTATTGTGAGAGGAAATCTAATTTATATGACGGACTTTTTTCATGGAAAAACCTTGCGGAACTCGCGCAGAACTGTTGAGAGTAACTTTCCCAAAATTTTTGTAAGTAAACCCTTTTTTCACCTTAGATTACGAAATTTGAATTTAGTGCTGTTTTTAAAGTTACGCGCAAATAAAAAAAAAACCTGTATAAATGGTTTTTGAGACTTAAATACTTGCAAACATTTTCCTTAAATTAATAATTTGATTTTTTTTTAAACAAAATTTGTAATCGTACATCCGTGTATTTCTTTCAATTTGTCTTAATTGGAGTGAAATTAAATAAACTTTATGAGAGGGAGTGTGTCGTTTTTATGCTACCTTGCAATAGGCCTCTCTTGTAAGCTGAGGGTAAATTAACATTGAAAGTGGGAAATCCAAAGTGGGCTTCAAGTAAGCCGAGGGAAAATACGCGTATAAAATTAAAGGGCCATCCGAGTGGATAGGCAGTCATCCTGAAATAAACGAACGTGCACGTAAGAAATAAGTGCAATTGAAAAAAGGTGCGCACCACATAAATTAAGGGGTTGCGCACGACAAAATGTAATAATTGTAATAATATATGTAATAATTATGTAAAAAATAATAGAATCTCTATGTATAGAACAAGATAGTTTTAAATTTGTGCAAATGTACTTATACGGGGATCCTTTAATAAAATGCCCTTCGGAGTCGGGAGAACGGGATCTAACCTAGGTGCGAATTACTTAATGGTCCCTAGACTGTTTTCCCCCTTGTTTTTGGTTCATTCGTTTTTCTGTATCAACCCGAAGACGATGCCAGTGGGCATCGAAACTGTTGTGGAAATAAACTCTGTCTATTAGAGTAGGTTTTTATTATCATAATTTGACCTTCACTTAGAAAAGGTGAATTTCTTTGCATTTATAATGCACAAATTGTGCATTATTTGTGTATTTCTTGGAGAGAGAAAGAGATAGTTTATAGAGATAGTTTATAGTTTATAGAGACACTTGGTAGCAGTTCAAGTCAGTCGGTTGCATCGAAGAGGGACGACCGCCCCAGAGAATAAAAGACTTCACTTGATAGCAGTTCAAGTTGCAAGTCAGTTTCAGTTGCAAGTCATTTTCAGTTGTAAGTCAGTTGTAAGTCAGTTTCAATTGCAAGTCAATTGCAAGTCAGTTTCAGTTCCAAGTCAGTTTCAGTTCCAAGTCAGTTTCAGTTCCAAGTCAGTTTTAGTTCCAAGTCAGTTTTAGTTCCAAGTTAGTCACTTTCAAGTCTCAGTCACTTTCAAGTTTCAGTCAGTTTCAATTCTCACTCAGTTTCAGTGCAGTCAATTTAATTCAACCTGAATTTAAGAGAATTTAAGAAAATTTAATTTAAGAGAATTTAAGAATAAATATTCAAAATTTTTTTGTTGCAAAAGAATTTAATTCAACCTGAATTGACAGGTTTGTGTCTTTAATTCAACCTTCTGTCTTTTTTTGGCATGCAGTATTTGCGTATATAAATATATAGGTGAAATTATATTTTATTGTTTGCGATCATGTCCCAATAACTTTTTAAATTATTATCGGGAGGAACATGCCGTCTCTCCGTTTAGTTTGAACTCCTTTAATTTGTGTTCTGAGCAGTGTGACGAGCAATCTTTTTCTAAAGAGCAAAGTGCTCACGAAAAGACGTATTGTCAATTTCAGACATCATGTCTCCCCGATTGGTCACTCGATTTCCCCGAATACAGTATTCCAAATTTTATTTTTTTCCCAATACCCCAACCCCAGTTGAACCCAGTGTCAACCAGGGAAATGGTTCAACCATGGTTGATTCTTCTTTGGCTCCAGTCAAACCACAGTTTAACCAACTGTTTTGTTTCACCCAGGTTGGTCCAGAAGCCAACCAGGAGCCTCTCTTGGTACTGCAGAACATTCCTCAGTATCATAACGTGATCATTCCAACGATCATTCTCGTCTTTCTTCCCTCCTACTTTGCTGATTTTTCCATTTGGCTTTTCCTGGACCCCCTTCTGAAACCAGTAAAAGTTACTCTTCTTAATCCCGGTAAACCACCTCCCTTTTGAGTAAGCAAGGCTCGCATGGCTAGTCCACTGTAACGGTATGACCCGCATGCCCTATCGTGTGACCACTTAACCATGCACCTAATTTATCCTGCTCTGTACGTTTGTGAAATTTACCTGTATACCGCACATACCCTAAATTTAGGTTAAGTTGTGTTTTCCATTTTTAAGAGGATTATATGGAACCTGTAACCCCATGTTCAGTTCATTATAGTTTATAATTGATTTCTATTTTTAATTTGTATTCTTAATTTTCTTAATTCAATTATCATACTGATACTTCTTGTTAATATTAATGGTTATATACTGTCCATATATGCCTGTGAATGTTACTAGTCGAATTCAATTCTGTGTCGAAATTCAATTTTAATACCGCGAGATTTACTTTCATTAATTGTAAGTTCTTCTAAGTGCGTTTTTTTATTACCTTAATATACGTGCAACTGAATTAATTCAGTAAAATCTATAATCCTAATTGAATTTTATTACTTTTGACACTTACTCGAATTCATTTTTCTTTCGTACCTCAAGTCACTTTTACATTGAAACTCATACGCATATATCACCATTAATACTATCTGTATTAGATTTTAATAATAATTGACTTTAAACTTAAAGGATTTTATAACCCTACTCCCATTTTAAATTATTATACATTGTTTTTAAACTTTGTTAATTCGAAAACCTTCCGAATCCCTACACATACACACGCATGTATGCACACTATATATACTTGTTCAGAGTTGCACATTTCTCCACAAATATGACGCACAAAAATACTGCAAAAACCTACGGATTCTGATTACACTTTCACCCAATTACAATCACCCACACTCTTGTAATCATTGGCATACTTACTGGAAAGGAAATTCACTATTCATATCCTGAATTTATTTAATCTTAATAATTGTTGCTTACTATATATAAATTTTGCTCATGCATTTATTCAGTTATTTTAACCAACCTCTAAGCTAATCTGTTCCTTAAATTATGTATATATATATATATATATATATTATATATATATATATATATATATATATAATTATATAAGTGTATATATATATATATATATATATATATATAATATATATATATATTATATATATATATATATATATATATATATATATATACCATCCTAATCCAACAATGACCAATAATGATCTAGTTCTTCACGGGATGAATCAATTACTCTCATAATCTACATACTCATATTCTACGTATACATATATATATACCTATGCGCACTTACGTATATCTTCAACTATAAATCCTTTTTCCCCATTTGAACGTATCGCCAACCATTTACACTCTGTACCTAATACACTTAAATACACACTTGACCCCAGTTCACGTCATCCATTACGTAATTCGATTTTTACCTAAACTTGTCAATAAAATTAGTTTGTTAACTGTACGATCATGGTAACTTTGGATATTCCTGAACTTTAAAATTTAAATTTTTTCCCTTTTACCTACTATTCATTATGTATGTAACTTTTTTTCCACAGGTTGTTTTCCACAGGTTCCACAGGTTGTCTAAATTAATTAGTTGTCTCAAATTAGATTTGATTACTGTGCATTGTACTTAACTACCCCAACTCACGTGTTGTATATAAATTTGTAATTATAAAAACCATTAGTCATCATCTAGTTTGAATTAGTTAGGATATTATATTGTTGTATTAATATCATCCTAGAGGGGAGAGCCCTATTAAAATGAACAATGAATAATTCCTGTATAATTTGTATATTTATGTAAATCCTCATGGTTGCCTAATTCTTGTATTTGTATAATCTTTATATAAATTCTTATATTCATTACAATCCTTATATTCATTATATTAATACAGTTCATATATTTATATAATCTTTATATTCAAATATCCACTTTTACATAAGGACCAAAGTCGCATAATGCAAGTTTGGATGTCTTTATTATTCAATGTATGGTAAATTCTTTAACATATTATTATTTACATGTTCATTCATACGTCCATTTCCTTTCTTGACCATTATCTTTTATTTCCATTATCTTTTATTTACATATTTTTTTATTTCCATTATCTTTTATTTTCATTATCTTTTATTTCCATTCTCTTTTATTTCCATTGTCTTTTATTTCCATTATCTTTTATTGTCTACTTATGTGCGATTGACATATCAGTCCATGTTTACTCGTGTCAGTCTCTATTACACACACAACCTATTTTGTGACTACCGACATGTGGAAAATACTTATGCACTCGTTCATGTCCGTTGATAGTCATTATTACGTACATGATCATGATTACGTACATGTAAATACGGCCACATGTATTTTTTTATTTCTTTTCTTTTAAATTATTTAATTTCTCGCAATAGACTCGTTCATGCTGACGCAAGTGTTCGAATTCTCCGATGACGACGCCAAAAGCAGGCATCTGAAAACGGAATCTCCTCTCTCACTTGCTTCTAATCCGAAAACATTATTATTTCATATATCTACAGATCTACAGAAGCTAAGGCTAACAAAGACCTTAAGATCTACTCTAAGGTTAGCCCGAGAAAGAGGAAAGAGTAGGGGGTTAAGAGAAGAGAATAAGGGGTTAATTAAGTAGCAACACCAAACACTCATGGGTTAACATTCATTCAGAAAAAGAGAAAGAAGGGCTCACCATCATCATCAGTCGGCCACTGCCGACAAGTCAGAAAAATAGTCGGAGAGAATAGGAAAGGGGTGAAAGATGAAAAGAAGTAAAATAAGAAAGCTTACAAACCATGCAAACACAGTCTAAACTCACTGTCATACCATGCAAACTACAGACATGGAAAGACAGGATAAGAAGGAAAAAAAAAAAGTAGGTAAAGTAAAACAAGAAGTGGGTTACTTTACGCAACGAGCTACATCTACGATCGTGTTAGTCTAATTTTTTTTTTTTTTTGCTGGCATCAAACACTAGCATACAACCTGGCATTATTGTTAACAGACTCATCCTCAATCACCACCCTTAGAGCTCGTGTTGCTAATTGTTTTATTATATTAAACAACGTTAATAATTTTAACAAGGGAGAAGGAAAAGGGTGAGGCTGAGAGGGAAAAGGGTGAGGCTAAGAGGGAAAAGGGTGAGGCTAAGAGGGAAAAGGGTGAGGCTAAGAGGGAAAAGGGGGAGGCTAAGAGGGAAAAGGGGGAGGCTGAGAGGGAAAAGGGGGAGGCTGAGAGGGAAAAGGGGGACGCTGAGACGGAAAAGGGGGAGGCTGAGAGGGAAAAGGGTAAGGCTGAGAGGGAAAAGGGGGAGGCTGAGAGGGAAAAGGGGGAGGCTGAGAGGGAACAGGGGGAGGCTGAGATGGAAAAGGGTGAGGCTGAGAGGGAAAAGGGGAAGGCTGAGAGGGAAAAGGGGAAGGCTGAGAGGGAAAAAGGGGAAGGCTGAGATGGAAAAAGGGGGGCTGAGAGGGAAAAAGGTGAGGCTGAGGTGGAACAGGGTGAGGCTGAGAGGGAACAGGGTGAGGCTGAGAGGGAGGGGAATTGTTTTATTATTACATTAAACAACGTTAATATTTTTAAAATGTCTATCTAAACGGTTCATAAACATAATAACGCTGGTAGAGTTCACGACTGACGCGGGAAGATTATTCCATTTATCAGTTACTTTAAACGTAAAGAAGTTTTTAGCGATATATATTAATGATGAAACGTCTGCCACGCAATTTAAATCCGTTATTACGAGGATTATTATTATCGAAAGTGAACAATTTGTCAAAATTTACGTTATCGATGTTATTAACGATTTTGAAAAATTCAATAAGCTCCCCCCTTACTCTCCTAGTTTCGAGTGAATACAGGTCTAACTCTTTAATCCATCTTCATAAGGCTTGTTGCGCAATGACGGAATCAGTTTCTTGGCACGACGCTGAACTCTTTCTAACCTATCAATATCCTCACGCAAATACGGGCACCAAAACTGAACTTGCATATTCTAAATGAGCCCTGACTAGGGACTTGTAAAGGGGCAATATAATATCCTTCGATTTAAATTCAAAATTACGCGCTATGAAGCCTAACATCCTATTAGCTTTTGCGCAAGACTCCAGGCACTGGTTCCTAACCAGTAAATCCTTAGATACGCGTACGCCTAAATCTACTTCCTCGTCAACGCTCGCTACTCCCTATCATCCATCGTGTACGTGTAATTATTGTTACGAGAACCTATATGCAAAACTTTACATTTGTCTACGTTAAATTGCATCTGCCACTTATCCGTCCACTCCATAATCCTGTTTACATCGTCTTGGAGCCTTTTTCTATCGTCCTCGTTAACAACTTTACCGCCTATTTTAGTATCGTCCGCGAATTTTGACACGTTACTAGTCAATCCTACATCTATGTCGTTAATGTAAATTACGAATAGCAATGGGCCTAACACTGAACCCTGTGGGACACCGCTACCTATATCCAGCCACCCCGATTCACTACCATTAACTACGACCCTCTGCCTCCTAGCACGAAGCCATTCTTTTAACCAGTTAGCTACCTGACCGCGTATACCGTGCGCTTTGACCCTCGCAATTAATCTCCTATGCGGAACTGTATCGAACGCCTTTTTAAAATCTAAATAAATAACGTCAGCCGCTCTATGCCTATCGTATTCGCGCACTATTTCGTTATAAAATTCAAACAAATTATTTAAACAAGATCTATGGCGTCGAAACCCATGCTGACTACTATTAATCAAATCTCTACTTTCTAAGTGATCGATGATACGCTTCCTAACTACGGATTCGAAAAGCTTACCGACAATTGACGTTAAGCTAATGGACCTATAATTGCTAGCTACTGCGAGGTCGCCTTTTGTAAAAATAGGCATGACGTTAGCTAATTTGAAGTCTTCAGGAATAATTCCCGTTTCCAGTGACTGATTAAAAATCTTCGTTAAGGTGCCTACGATAACGTCTTTCAAATCTTTCAAATGTCTGGGATAAAAAGCGTCAGGGCCTGGAGCCTTGCTAACTTTTAGCCTATCGATATAATGCGCAATCTCACCCTCGTAAAGAGTTATTTCATCCAAAATAGTCTCGCTACTAAATGGAACGATATCGTCCACGTCGGAGACATTATTTACGTCTTCTACGGTAAAAACTGTCGCAAAAAAGTTATTGAAAATACCCGCCATCGCCTTCGCGTCAGAAGCCAAAGCGCCATTATAATCCACTAGAGTGCCTATGTTATCTTTTATCGGCTTACGATTATTAACATATTCAAAAAACTTTTTTGGATTATGTTTACTATCCGCAGCTATAAGTATCTTTAAATTACGCGTATAGTCCAGGCAATTTGTAGTTAGACCTGGGCAAAATTGCTTCAGAAGCTTTCTAAACTGTTTCCAGCTCAGGAACCATTGCCGAATAACATATCCAAAATCCGACAAAATTGGACCCCGGGAACACCCCCAAAAATGAAATTCAAAATGGCGGACTGGATGTTTCCTACGAAAAAAAAATATATAATTTACGCTTTTATTTATAGAGATACAGTTGATGCTTTTTCTTTCAGTTGTAATGTTTTAAATAATTCAACAATATACAACACAACCAGTTATTACGCAAATATAATGTTATATAGCTTTTTACAGATTTTTATAATCAATAATACAACAATTATTTTTTTCCCAGTTTCAAGTTATGTTCATTACAGAAGAAGTGATACCTGGTCACAAACATACAGAAATTAATCCTCTTCATCACTATCATCGGATAGATTACTGGTACTTGGGTTGTTATCGCAACCACTGATTTGGCACTCGCCACAAGCAGCTGAACAGGGCATTCCATTACGCTTGCATCCACATCTTGAAGTAGCACATTTCGTCTTGCAGGAGCAGCGGATCATGTTGAGTAGATAATTTGGAGCTGGTGGCTTGTCGCAGGCTGTAGGGTAGTAGGAATTATTCTTTACATACCAACCCCCTGTTCTGCATCGATCTTCTCTTCTGTAGACTTCCAGATTAGTATTTGAAAGTATGTGCGAAGCTGTGGTACTTTGTGGACGCATCGTAGGTGGCAAACGTTCGGGTGTAACAAAGATTTAGCTGTAGCTACCTTTTTCAACTAACATTCGATGACGTTGTGCGTTAGTGGATTCAAGTGTTTTGCAGCCATACAACAGAAGCATTGCCTTTCTTCCAGCGGCTTCAATGTCAGAGTGTTGGCAACAATCAGAACAGAATGTATTTGCAACTGAACGGAATTCAGCCACCTTCATCAGTGTGTCGAATGCTTTGGCTTTACCGATCGAAAAAATTCTGGATGTGCTATCACGCCCGTGAAAGCATGCACAAACAGGAGATACTTGCAGATGTCATTGCCTAACAATGATTGAATGCTGAGAATATCATACACAGGATTAGGAGATGGTCCCCGTCTTATATCGCTGCGATAGTACAACTTGAAACCACTGTCCTTGGCATGGTACAGAAGGAGAATTAGCAAGTCGGTGTCTTCCCTATTACTGTTGTAGTTGCTTTTCTGATGAGGAAACTGCTGCACGAACGATGTCCACATCAGCATCCCCATCTGCGTTGTGAACAGTACACCCGTGCTTCTTCAACATCTCACCTACGAGGGAAATAAATGCTTGCTTGTTGTTTTCATTAGCCAAGAAGTGTTCCTTCTGGCCAACAAACTTCATGCTTGGACTGAGATTCACATTTCTGCTTGTCTTGGTGCTGCGTCTTCTGTGGGTCATGTCCTTGATCGTAGGAGAGCTGCTGTAGCCATCAAAAACAATGATTGCTTTTCCATATGTTTTCAGAGTGAAATCGGCATATGAGTTGGCGATGCTGTCATATGTTTCATCTTGACGCCAGGAAGCACGATGTAGTAGAGATCCACCATCCAATACGTACTGGTCTGTGCACTGAATTTCTTGAACTTCTTCCATGCGTAAAGTGTCAGTGTATTTGATTATTGCATGAGCTAGCTGAGACTTATCGGGTTTCCTCAAGATACTTCGTGATTCGAACAATGCAGGAGGATATGCACACAGTTCGTAAGACATGACATCTTCAAGATTCATGTCTCCGCCAGTGGCAACAGTCATCATTCTCTGAAACAGTAGTGCAGGATCTACTTCTATATCTGAAGCATCAGTGATCACAACGGCAGAAGCAGATCCTAGTGTTTTCACTTTGTCAGATATTTTGGCAGAATATGTAAAGGCTTGTTTCCCAATCATTTTTACGACAATGTTCGTACCGATTGAATGCAATTGATGAACGTTAACTCCAGGATCAGCAGTTAGCCCTGTTACAATGTTGCAGAGACCCGAGTAGAATGGAATGGGGATAAGGATTCCAGACGTTCAAGTACTTTCTTCATGTCATTACTGTCCCTGATTTGTCTACTTCCCCTCATTTCCTTGTGCTGTTCACTACTTTCCAACAAAACTCTGGTGTATTCCTGCATTGCTAAGTTATAAGTGGAACACAGAGGCATAGAAAAGAGCCACGTTGTCCTTTGGATGTCTGTAAATCCACTTCCGCGTGTCAGTCCGCCTCTGCTTTTCAGGGAACGCATTAGTACTTGTTCTATCACCAGGTCTGTGCCGAGTCCGGCCCATAATCTGTCGCTTCTTCTTACCACAAACTTACCTTCCTGGAACATTTTGTTAACGGCTGGATTTTCAGAAGGCAAACTTAACATTTTCTGCAGGTACAGGTATATCGATTTCAGGTAATTGTGATGTCCGGCTGCTGCAATTATGGGGATGGTCTCCAGCATAGCTTGCAAGTGCAAATCCCACGAGCCGGTTCTGTCTGCTGTTATCAAGGAACGTGCAATGTTGATCATTCGCTGATATTCCAACCAGAGTTGACTTGTTTGCGAAGTAGATTGTAGGTCAGTTTTCTTCGCATCCAAAGTGGTAGCAATCTGAGACAATGCATTCGAAGATTCCACATCCTCAACTGATTGTTTGGCGGTCATAACATCGTCGAGCAGGTCACAAGCTTCCTTATGGAGGTCATGAGGAGTTCCATCTTCATTACGAGGGAAAACGTCTGCGACTAGTAAGGTACTAAGAGCTGCATCTACTATCATATGACCACGTATCGCTCTTGAAACAGCTTTTCCAGACATCATGTGTTGCACGGCATTTGGTCCGTATATTTCTTGAAGTACTTCAGACAATCCTGAACCATTCATAAGAGTACCGACTGCTCCCAAAAGATTCATCAGAGTGTGAAATGATCCCAGCATTAAAACAATGTCCTGCAGGTCTCTCTGTTCATTGATGATTTGGGAAGCTTTCCAGAACAAAGGCTGATCAAAGGTAATAATGCATGGGACTTTTTGATCGCGTGCCATCTTGCTCAAATATAGTAATGTCGAAAATATGCAGGTCATGTCAGTTGGCGACATATCTATGATGGGAAGGAACGTGATCGACGCCACACCTGGATGTGAGACACTTGATCCACCGTGAATTGCCTGCATTGTTCCGGACCAACTTGGACCTGATCTTTCTGCTGAAGATATCTGCCAGAGAAGACTAAGTCGACTTATGGTGGCAGTGGGTACTGGAAGTTCGCGGAATGAGATGTCCCTCAACATGCTTCTCGCGTGTCTATATTCCCTAATGTCAACGGTTGCAATCTTCTTAATGTCATTGTCACCAACATTACGCCTGTGAATAGAAGGGTGGATCTTGATCTTCGGAGTTATTGCGGCAATCATACCCATTCCATGAAAGGTATTCTTCCCATCCAAAGTGCAGACATCATGATCGACGTTATCTGCTGCTAGAAGGACTGCAGTGTTTTCATCAACAGTAAAAGAGCCAGACCCACTTGCCAGCGCCGCGTTTCTTTCGAACGAATCTTGTTACTTCTGCATACGACGAACAGTAACCCAGCTGATGGAGAACGTCAAAAAGATACCTTGACCTAAAGTTGTGGTGTAGCTGAACCGACAAACCGATCTGTAGTGGACATAGTAATCCTCTAGGACGGGTTGCTTGCATAATGCTCTGCCCAATTGCACCTATTTTTCTTGAAGCATCCTGTCCCGCAAATGCTTTTGATAATAGCAATTTCAGACTGTTGGGAATGTAATCAAGAGCACTTTCTGCAGTGATGTCATTTGGAGATGGATACACATCTTTTCTAGGCGAGTCGACAGACTTGATATCACTTCTGATTATTTTTGCAGCAGCTTCTACTAGGTAAATCTTCTGTAGCTCTATATCTATATCACATTCTTTCGACTTTTTGTGATAATCTATAAGAATTTCATTAGCTGTCTCTCGTAGTGTTACTACATCTGCCTTCCCACTTTCACCTGATATTATGATCTTGTCTCCGTAACGTTCTAAAAGCTTTCTCTTCATGTGCCTGCGTTCGTAGACAGAGCTCTGACTTCCTTGAAGATATTCCTCCATTTTGGAAATTAGGTCTCCAATCAACAGTTGTTCATCATCATTCTCTTCCAGGTAAGCACAGGTCTGAAGGAATGCTTGGTGTTGCTCTTCATTAGTTGGTCTCCCTTTCTTCGAATCATGATCGTCGGAGGAGTATGCGCGAGGAATGTTTTTTCCACTTCGAAAATTTGCGCTGCAGGTGTGATGGTAGACACAATCTGCAGCAGGAAGATCACGAAGATAATACTCCAGACGGCCTTTTACATTAAACGACCATTCATCGCAGCGGCTTTCACAGCACCTTTTTATGGTTTCGGAGAACTCTGTAGTTCTTATTTTGACATGCTCTGAGTTTGGTTTCTGTTTGGAAAAAAAGTCCACAAAGGTATCACAAAACAAACAGTGAGTAGCACTGGAAAATGCGTATTCATGAACACGAGCACTTTTCCTTGGTATTGCCTCGGCTGCGGTCTGTCGCTTCTTTATTTCAATGGTCTTTTTATCCGTAAACCTTTTCCTACATACAACGTGAACACTTATTCCAGCTGTTGCAACAACATCGCTTCCACGGCTGCGGCTGGATGCATTTATACAATCTGCTCCTTTTTGCGAGATGTGAACCACTTCCTGTCCGCTGTCCAATTTCTCCTTACAAATCACGCACAATTCTTCAGGGGTCTGCATTCTTGAAGGCGGACGAACACCGAGTCAGCCGTACACCGAGTCAGTCTGAAACAGAAAACACAAATTAATAAACTGTGTTGCAGTATTTAAAAGGAGTACATAATAACAGTTTTAAAGAAAATGACAAGCAGAAATACGCAGATTTGATAGTGGGTAGAAGGAATTAAAGAGTTGTATATAATATAAGTTTATAAAGATGTAGCAATGTCCATTCTCACATACACTCCATACAGTATATTTTATTTACATTACGTGACGTCATAGTTTAATACTAGCCGCCTAATACAATTTTTAGTGTCATATAGGTTAATTTAGAAACGAAAATGTGTTTTAAAACATTTTACTGATCAAGAAAAACGTCATAACTCTCTCTACAAAGCGAAATTAAAATTTATTGTATTTCGTAGGAAACTGCCAGTCCGCCATTTTGAATTTCATTTTTGGGGGTGTTCCCGGGGTCCAATTTTGTCGGAGTTTGGATATGTTATTCTGCAATGGTTCCTGAGCTGGAAACAGTTTAGAAAGCTTCTGAAGCAATTTTGCCCAGGTTGAAGCTATTTTTGCTCTAGATTGCCTGGACTATTAGCATTCCTAACTGATCTTTTAATCTGACACCTAAGCTCGATATATCTGTTAAAGTTAGCTGCCGTGCCATTGCGCTTATTAAGTCTATACGCTCTATTACGCTCGTTTATGAACTCGCATATTTCCCTAGTCCACCACTTGGACCTACCATGATTTCTCGCTTGGTCCTACGACGAATAAACTCCCTTTCAATATTCCTAAAACTTTATTTAAACGCCACCCAATGCAAATTTGGGTCAATACCCATAAATAAGTTATCCCAGTCCACTACTCTCATCCTATCCGCAAAACTATCAAAATTAGCCATCGAAAATCAGGGACTTCTATTACGTTACTATCCTTAGTGTTTTTTATCAATAACTTAAAACTAAGAATTTGATGATCACTACATCCTAAACTCTCGCCTACTTCTAAACCTTCGACTATATTTTCGCCGTTCTTCATCACCAAATCTAAAATATTATCACCGCGCGTTGGTTCGGTAACCATCTGTCGTAAAAAGTTATCTTCCATAAACTCAATCAATCTCAAACCCTCCTCATTACCAGTAAAAGTCTCATAATTAACATTAGGACAGTTAAAGTCTCCGACAATTACACTATTCAGATTGTCAATAAAGTTACCAAGAAGTGAGTAAAATC
Organism: Bathynomus jamesi; assembly: GCA_023014485.1. NCBI lineage: Eukaryota > Metazoa > Arthropoda > Malacostraca > Isopoda > Cirolanidae > Bathynomus > Bathynomus jamesi. Next base: position 233,548 of record JAJOZX010001803.1, on the reverse strand, counting down.
TAGTATCTGTATCGAAGGGTTGAACGGGAGGTCTATAAACAACAACAAAATTAAAACTAATACTACGCGCCCTAACTTCAACACATATCGCTTTAATTGCTGCCGGAAAATCTAACTTAACCTCGATAGCCCTAAGGGAATTACGAATGTACAGCAAAACGCCACAACCAATCCTATGTAACCTATCATTAGTAAAGAGTTTAAAACCCGGTATATCAAGTTCCCCAACAAGTCCCGAGTCACGGAATTTAACCAAGTTTCAGTGATAGCAACTATATCGTAGTTGCCTAAATAAATTATCGCCTTTAATTCGTTTAATTTATTTCTAATACTACACGCGTTACAATAAAAGACGTTTAAGTTATTTTTTACTACGGGCAGGCGTTTTAAAATATTTTTCACGTCGGGCCCGCGTTCCCCGGACCCAAGACGTTTAAAGAAGGCTTCGACCTATACAGCTTTCGCACGTTTTCGTCTATTAACCTACCTTTTACATAGGTCAGACGGGAAAGGATTTGCACACACGTATAAAACAGCATCAATATTCCGTTAGAACAGGACAGTCCTCCAGTGTCCTTTTTGTCCTTTTGTCAGTTATCCCACTGTATTGATTGGAATAATACTTCAGTTTTATTTCAATCTAGCAACATTGTTAATAGAAATATTCTTGAGTCTGCCATTATCCAAATTACAAATAACTTCAACATAAGCAAAGGTCTTTTCCAACTCGATCCTGTTGTTTTGAATTCCTTCAGAACAGATTTAGATAAGAAGGGTAGAACGCTAAATCTTTGGTAAACTTGTATGCTACTCTAATAACTTTTATTTTTCAATTTATTTTTATATACATCGAACTTAAACAAGAAGGGCAGAGTGCTAAAACCCGAGCAGATTTCCTATATAAATTTGTATTTTTTTTTTTTTTATCTATAACATTGGTTGGAAACAATTCATTTGATCTTGTGCTAAAAACTGGTAGTTTTTCTTTACAAATTTGTATGCTCCTCCCACAATCCTTTAATGTTTAATTTTTATTTTTACCTCTCCGTTTATTGTAAATATATATATATATTTTTTTTTTCTGTAATCTATATATAGGCTGTAACTCTTTATGTACTTCAGTGTTCCTGAGGATGTCATAGACGAAAGCGCTTGAGCACCATTCTGTTTCGTTTCCTTCGTGGTTTTATTCATCAGAAATATTTTTCACGTGTTACTTTCGTGACTCATTGAAAAAACTAAGGCTCATGGAATCAGGGGTGTAGTAATAAATTGGATAGAAGAAAGGTTGCGAGGTAGGAAACAGAGGGTGGTCGTTGATGGAGCGGAGTCGTGTTGGGCTAATGTAGCGAGTGGCGTTCCTCAGGGTTCTGTATTGGGCCCTTTGCTTTTTCTTATATATATTAACGATTTAGATGTCGGCCAAGTCAGTACAGTTTCAAAGCTTGCGGATGACACGAAGCTGGGTGTTAGGGCGATTAATGACGAAGATAGAGGTAAAATCCAGGAAGATCTGAATAAAATCGTTGATTGGTCAGTCACATGGCAAATGAGATTTAACGTCGATAAGTGCAAAATTTTACATATAGGTTCGCGTAACGGTAATTTTTCGTACAGTATGTCAGGGAAGGAGTTAGCAAGCTTAGAGCAGGAAAAAGATCTAGGAGTTATAGTCACTGGTGATTTAAAAGTAGCGAAACCAAGTACAGCAGCGGTCAATAAAGCAAACAAAATGTTAGGTTTTATAGCTCGGAATTTTTAGTACAAATCGCGCGATATTATAGTTCCTCTTTATAAATCATTACTTAGACCCCATTTGGAGTACTCGATCCAATTTTGGAATCCGCACATGGGAAAAGATATAGACAAATGCGAAAGAGTTCAAAGACGAGCAACTAAGATGATTTCGTCGCTTAGGTCAAAGTCGTACGAGGATAGGCTTAAGGAGTTAAAATTGACTACACTCGAGACTAGGAGGCTAAGGGGTGATCTAATCCAGGTTTTCAAAATTATGAATGGGTTCGATAACGTAGATGGAGATAGCTTTTTCGAAAAATCTCAGTATAATAGGACTAGAAATAACGGGTGTAAGTTGACAAGTAGAAGTTTCGAGAAAGTAGTTGCCAAAAACTTTTTTACGCATAGAATAGTAAATAGCTGGAATAGTTTGCAGGTAGAAGTAATTAGTAGCACGTCTATAAACATGTTTAAAAATCGATTAGAGGCATATGTTGATAGATTTGGTATAGTTTAAGGTAGTAAAATTAATGGTTGGACAAGATAGATTTTGATTCTCTTTTCATTAAAGATCACAATAACCAGACTAGAGGTCATAGTATGAAATTATTTAAGCCAAGATGTAGAACAAATTGGATAGTTTGATGTCTGCAAGGCACATCTGGTGATAGTGTTTGAGCCCATTTTTATTGCATGAATGGTACTAGTTTATTTCATATATATTATGTACATCTAGGTGATAGATCCCACAGCACAACACAAGTGTTATGGGATATAGGGAAGCACCATCCTGGGTTAGGGGATACTCTCTGTCCTTACACACCCCATTTAAAGAGATTCCTCTGCCGAGCGGTGTCCCCCATAGTACTGTGAGGTATTGAAACACTCATGATCTTCAGTTGCCCAACAAACACCTTTAAATGGGAGACCCAAAATGGGGGCACACACATTTCTACATTACTCTACAGTCTTTACAGCCACACCTACACTTTTCCTCCTAAGTATATATATTGTAATGTATATGGTTGTAAATTGTGACTTGATCCGCAATTGATATGGACCGTGATTTATTTTTGGTTGGCAAGGTACTGGTAATGATGGATACCATAATGAAATTGACTGGATTCTTTGGATCTGATATATCTGCATGTCAGTTATAAATAGATATAGAGTGTAACATATTTGTGGATAGTAGTCTATTGTGAATTTGATCAATTGGATCCAGAGATTCTATCTTTAGTTTTAAATTGATAATTAATTAGTTTTAAATTGATAATTATTTAGTTTTGTAAAAATTGGTTATTGCCAATGTACAGGCAGTTTATACATAGTGGAGCCACCTCGATGGGCCGAAGTGGCCCCTAATGTTATAATGTTTCAGACCAACAAAGACCCTAGGATCCACTCATGGCTGGTCTACCTAACTGTGTTCGTAATTGTGTATTGTGCATGTCCTCCGTGCTGGCGGAGGGGACCTACAATTTTACGTGGCTTCCGAACCACAAAGAACATAAGAACATATGAAATTTTTATAGTGGGCACACTAGGGGCTACTTCGGCCCATCGAGGCGGCTCCACGACGAAAAAACCGCCTGCACATTGGCAAGAACCAATTTTTACAAAACTAAATAATTTTCAATTTAAAACTAATTAATTATCAATTTAAAACTAAAGATTGAATCTCTGGATCCAGAGGATCAAGTCATAATAGACTACTATCCACAAATATGTAATACTCTATATCTATTTATAACCGACATGCAAATATAACAGATCCAAAGAATCCAGTCAATTTCATTACGGTATCCATCAATACCAGTACCTTGCCAACCAAAAATAAGTCACGGTCCATATCAATTGAGGACCAAGTCACAATTTACAACCATATACATTACAATATATATATTTAGGAGGAAAACTGTAGGTGTGGCTGTAAAGACTGTACAGTAAGGTAGAAATGTGTGTGCTCCCATTTTGGGTCTCCCATTTAAAGGTGTTTGTGGGGCAAGTGAAGATCATGAATTTTTCAATACCTCACAGTACTATGGGGGACACCGCTCGGCAGAGGAATCTCTTTAAATGGGGTGTGTAAGGACAGAGAGTATCCCCTAACCCAAGATGCTGCCTCCCTATATCCCACAACACTTGTAAAACTGTTTTCTTAAATTTCTTCTACATCTTGGCTTAAATAATTTCATACGATGCCTCTAGTCTGGTTATTGTGATCTCTAATGAAAAGAAAATCAAAATCTATATTATCCAACCCTTAATTTTACTACCTTAAACTATACCCAATCTATCAACATATGCGTCTAATCGATTTTTAAACATGTTTATAGACGTGCTACTAATTACTTCTACCGGCAAACTATTCCAGCTATTTACTATTCTATGCGCAAAAAAGTTTTTGGCAACTGCTGTCTCGAACCTTCTACTTGTTAACTTGTTAACTCATTTTTCATTTATTCGTTGTCTCTCCTCCTCGTGTGCAGAAACGTTCCTTAATACTTATGTCGTTTCTATTCATATATATATATATATATATATATATATATATATATATATATATATTATATATACATACCTTACCTTATGAACCTTATGTTGTTTCGTGCATTGGTCTCTCTTCACACGGAGGTCAAGCTATACCCAATCTATCAATATATGCGTCTAATCGATTTTTAAACATGTTCATAGACGTGTTACTAATTACTTCTACCGGCAAACTATTCCAGCTATTTACTATTCTATGCGCAAAAAAGTTTTTGGCAACTGCTGTCTCGAACCTTCTACTTGTTAACTTACACCCGTCATTATATATAAAAAAAAATATATATATATATATATATATGTTAAACACAGACCGTGCATGGCACATGGAACTCTTCTGGGAAAATTAAATCCACTATAGTCCGAATAAGTAATGATAAATGACAAATACCATAGTTTTTTTCCTTTTTCATGATTTTAGCCCGACGTGGGCAACGGGTCTCTCGCAAAGAGATCCCATAAATATAGCTTCCCTCACCAGCTATCTGCAAAGCAGACAGGATCCAGCTTTGGGACGTGGATCTAGGGTTTAAAGCAAACCTAGATCCCTACACTCAGAACCTCTATATAAGTAAAAGACTCGTTGCATTCACGTCGTGTTGAATAAATCAAAGAAAAAGGGGGTAACTATTGTATTTTTAGCCAAAAAAACCAAAACTTAAACCTCAACCGGGACATTGAGCGTCCACTTTTCAAGGCACGAAACACGTCCGTTTAGTATACACAAACTCAGAATGGTTCCCTGAGAACAATATATGTTAAACACAGACCGTGCATGGCACATGGAACTCTTCTGGGAAAATTAAATCCACTATAGTCCGAATAAGTAATGATAAATGACAAATACCATAGTTTTTTTCCTTTTTCATGATTTTAGCCCGACGTGGGCAACGGGTCTCTCGCAAAGAGATCCCATAAATATAGCTTCCCTCACCAGCTATCTGCAAAGCAGACAGGATCCAGCTTTGGGACGTGGATCTAGGGTTTAAAGCAAACCTAGATCCCTACACTCAGAACCTCTATATAAGTAAAAGACTCGTTGCATTCACGTCGTGTTGAATAAATCAAAGAAAAAGGGGGTAACTATTGTATTTTTAGCCAAAAAAACCAAAACTTAAACCTCAACCGGGACATTGAGCGTCCACTTTTCAAGGCACGAAACACGTCCGTTTAGTATACACAAACTCAGAATGGTTCCCTGAGAACAATATATGTTAAACACAGACCGTGCATGGCACATGGAACTCTTCTGGGAAAATTAAATCCACTATAGTCCGAATAAGTAATGATAAATGACAAATACCATAGTTTTTTTCCTTTTCATGATTTTAGCCCGACGTGGGCAACGGGTCTCTCGCAAAGAGATCCCATAAATATAGCTTCCCTCACCAGCTATCTGCAAAGCAGACAGGATCCAGCTTTGGGACGTGGATCTAGGGTTTAAAGCAAACCTAGATCCCTACACTCAGAACCTCTATATAAGTAAAAGACTCGTTGCATTCACGTCGTGTTGAATAAATCAAAGAAAAAGGGGGTAACTATTGTATTTTTAGCCAAAAAAACCAAAACTTAAACCTCAACCGGGACATTGAGCGTCCACTTTTCAAGGCACGAAACACGTCCGTTTAGTATACACAAACTCAGAATGGTTCCCTGAGAACAATATATGTTAAACACCGACCGTGCATGGCACATGGAACTCTTCTGGGAAAATTAAATCCACTATAGTCCGAATAAGTAATGATAAATGACAAATACCATAGTTTTTTTCCTTTTTCATGATTTTAGCCCGACGTGGGCAACGGGTCTCTCGCAAAGAGATCCCATAAATATAGCTTCCCTCACCAGCTATCTGCAAAGCAGACAGGATCCAGCTTTGGGACGTGGATCTAGGGTTTAAAGCAAACCTAGATCCCTACACTCAGAACCTCTATATAAGTAAAAGACTCGTTGCATTCACGTCGTGTTGAATAAATCAAAGAAAAAGGGGGTAACTATTGTATTTTTAGCCAAAAAAACCAAAACTTAAACCTCAACCGGGACATTGAGCGTCCACTTTTCAAGGCACGAAACACGTCCGTTTAGTATACTTATATAGAGGTTCTGAGTGTAGGGATCTAGGTTTGCTTTAAACCCTAGATCCACGTCCCAAGCTGGATCCTGTCTGCTTTGCAGATAGCTGGTGAGGGAAGCTATATTTATGGGATCTCTTTGCGAGAGACCCGTTGCCCACGTCGGGCTAAAATCATGAAAAAGGAAAAAAACTATGGTATTTGTCATTTATCATTACTTATTCGGACTATAGTGGATTTAATTTTCCCAGAAGAGTTCCATGTGCCATGCACGGTCTGTGTTTAACATATATTGTTCTCAGGGAACCATTCTGAGTTTGTGTATACTAAACGGACGTGTTTCGTGCCTTGAAAAGTGGACGCTCAATGTCCCGGTTGAGGTTTAAGTTTTGTTTTTTTGGCTAAAAATACAATAGTTACCCCCTTTTTCTTTGATTTATTCAACACGACGTGAATGCAACGAGTCTTTTACTTATATAGAGGTTCTGAGTGTAGGGATCTAGGTTTGCTTTAAACCCTAGATCCACGTCCCAAAGCTGGATCCTGTCTGCTTTGCAGATAGCTGGTGAGGGAAGCTATATTTATGGGATCTCTTTGCGAGAGACCCGTTGCCCACGTCGGGCTAAAATCATGAAAAAGGAAAAAAACTATGGTATTTGTCATTTATCATTACTTATTCGGACTATAGTGGATTTAATTTTCCCAGAAGAGTTCCATGTGCCATGCACGGTGTGTGTTTAACATATATTGTTCTCAGGGAACCATTCTGAGTTTGTGTATACTAAACGGACGTGTTTCGTGCCTTGAAAAGTGGACGCTCAATGTCCCGGTTGAGGTTTAAGTTTTGTTTTTTTTGGCTAAAAATACAATAGTTACCCCCTTTTTCTTTGATTTATTCAACACGACGTGAATGCAACGAGTCTTTTACTTATATAGAGGTTCTGAGTGTAGGGATCTAGGTTGCTTTAAACCCTAGATCCACGTCCCAAAGCTGGATCCTGTCTGCTTTGCAGATAGCTGGTGAGGGAAGCTATATTTATGGGATCTCTTTGCGAGAGACCCGTTGCCCACGTCGGGCTAAAATCATGAAAAAGGAAAAAAACTATGGTATTTGTCATTTATCATTACTTATTCGGACTATAGTGGATTTAATTTTCCCAGAAGAGTTCCATGTGCCATGCACGGTCTGTGTTTAACATATATTGTTCTCAGGGAACCATTCTGAGTTTGTGTATACTAAACGGACGTGTTTCGTGCCTTGAAAAGTGGACGCTCAATGTCCCGGTTGAGGTTTAAGTTTTGGTTTTTTTGGCTAAAAATACAATAGTTACCCCCTTTTTCTTTGATTTATTCAACACGACGTGAATGCAACGAGTCTTTTACTTATATAGAGGTTCTGAGTGTAGGGATCTAGGTTTGCTTTAAACCCTAGATCCACGTCCCAAAGCTGGATCCTGTCTGCTTTGCAGATAGCTGGTGAGGGAAGCTATATTTATGGGATCTCTTTGCGAGAGACCCGTTGCCCACGTCGGGCTAAAATCATGAAAAAGGAAAAAAACTATGGTATTTGTCATTTATCATTACTTATTCGGACTATAGTGGATTTAATTTTCCCAGAAGAGTTCCATGTGCCATGCACGGTCTGTGTTTAACATATATTGTTCTCAGGGAACCATTCTGAGTTTGTGTATACTAAACGGACGTGTTTCGTGCCTTGAAAAGTGGACGCTCAATGTCCCGGTTGAGGTTTAAGTTTTGGTTTTTTTGGCTAAAAATACAATAGTTACCCCCTTTTTCTTTGATTTATTCAACACGACGTGAATGCAACGAGTCTTTTACTTATATAGAGGTTCTGAGTGTAGGGATCTAGGTTTGCTTTAAACCCTAGATCCACGTCCCAAAGCTGGATCCTGTCTGCTTTGCAGATAGCTGGTGAGGGAAGCTATATTTATGGGATCTCTTTGCGAGAGACCCGTTGCCCACGTCGGGCTAAAATCATGAAAAAGGAAAAAAACTATGGTATTTGTCATTTATCATTACTTATTCGGACTATAGTGGATTTAATTTTCCCAGAAGAGTTCCATGTGCCATGCACGGTCTGTGTTTAACATATATTGTTCTCAGGGAACCATTCTGAGTTTGTGTATATATATATATACATACCTTACCTTATGAACCTTATGTTGTTTCGTGCATTGGTCTCTCTTCACACGGAGGTCAAGCTGGTGGCCCCGCCTCTAGGTCTGGCCTGATGGAGGAGCGAGTTGCTTTCTTGCGCTCTCCACCGTACATAGCCAAGCACGCCCGGCTCATCTGGTACTGTCCTGAGCCAGGCATCTAGTCTTTTCTTGAAGACTTCAACTTTGACCCCCGTTACGTTTCTGAGGTCCTCAGGAAGCTGGTTGAAAAGTCTTGGCCCCCTGACAACCAAGCTATTTTCCTTCAGGGTTGAGGAGGTTCCTTGTCGGACCTTTAATTTGGGAACACTACACAGTCTGCCTTTCCCATTTTCCAGTGTTGTTTGAATGGTAAGTGAGTTTAGTTTTAGGTTTGGTACCATTTTTTCGATCATTTTCCATATGTAGATTATGATGTACAGTACCTCTCTCTTCTTCTTTCCAGTGAGTACAGATTTAGTTTACGTAGTCTTTCCCAGTAGTTGAGTTCTTTGCAGCCATCAATCTTGGCTGTGAAATGTCTCTGCGTTTCTTCTAGTTTATTAGTTTCTTCCTTTTTATATTGGGACGTCAAAACTGAGCAGTATTCAAGTTTTGGTATAATCAGTGTTTTTAGCAGGGGAATCATTACTGTCCTGTCCCTTCTCTTGAACGTTCTTAGTACCTGTCCGGCGACTCTTTTTGCTTTATTTATCGCTATCTGATTTTGTGTTTCGAATTTCGCATCATCTGTCATTATTATCCCGAGATCAATCGCTTTCGTGCTTCTCTGAATTTCCTATCCATCTGGAGCGTAATATGCAGTCTGTTTAATTTCTTCTTTTCTACCATATCTAAAGAGCTGAAATTTCTCGGCGTTGAATGACATGTTTTTGTCTTCTGACCATTTGTATATTTTGTTCGTGTCCTTCTGCAAGGCCTCCACGTCATGTACATCGCTGATTTTTCTGCTGATCTTTGTATCGTCTGCAAAGGATGTTACTATACTGTTGCTGTTTACTCCGCTGTGTATGTCTGTTAGCATGATAATGAACAGGAGTGGGGACAGTACTGTCCCTTGTGGTACTGAGCTGCGTACTTCCGATTCTGATGATGATATACCTTGAATTTTGACGACCTGCAGACGATCTCTATGGAAGTTGTAGATCCATTTTCCCACTTTGCCTGTTATTCCCATATATTTAATTTTATGTGCTATTATACCATGGTCACATTTATCGAAAGCTTTAGCAAAATCTGTGTATATAACATCGTAGTTGTCATTGCCTTCCATTGCATATAAGATATTGTTGTAGAGTTCTATTAGTTGTGATAGGCATGATCTACCTGATCGGAATCCATGTTGATTTTCGTTCAATCTTTCCCGTGTCTCCAGGAAATCATAAATTTTCTCTCTAACTATTCTTTCAAATACTTTGGTGAGGTGGGACGCCAATGACATTGGTCTATAGTTCTTTGCTTGAGATCTGTCCCCTCCTTTATATATAGGGACAATATTTGCTCTTTCCAAGATGCTCGGTATTTCCCCAGTGTCTAGGGATCTTCTCCATATCCAGTATAAAGGTGTAGCTATTTCATTTTTACAGTTTTTAATCAATAATGCGTTCCATTTGTCCGGACATACAGCTGAATGTGGTTTCATTTGTCCTGTAGCTCTCGCTAAATCTTCTGGTGTAAAATCAAAGTCTGTTATATACTCTCCTTGCAATTCCTCTACAAAGAATGCATTTATGTCAGGTTTCGCTTTGTCACTTTTTGGGGTACTGAAAACCGATTCATATTGAGCTCCCACTGTATCAGATATTTCTTTTGGATCGTCGGTTAGTTCATTATTTCCCCTCCTTAAGGGTCCAATAGCGGCGCGCGTTTTTGTTTTCCTTTTTGCATAGCTATAGAAGTATTTTGGATTTTCCTTTATTGCTTCTACCGCCTTTTCCTCTTCCCTCTCTGTATGGTCCTTAATCAGGGCTTCTATTTCCCTATCGATACCATCCAGTTTTTCTTTTATTGCTTTCCTGTCATTATCTCCGCAGTTACCTAACTTCGCCTCCACTCTCTTTCTTTTGCGGAATAGTCTTCTCTTTTGCCTCTCTAGCCAGCTCCTCTTTCCGTTTGGCTGTGATTTCGGAGCATATTTTTCTAAAATTCTCAGCGTTTTTTCTTCCAAGGTTGTTAGCATTTCTTCAGTTGTTTTATTCTCGAAAATTGTTCTCCATTCTATTTGGGCCATGTGCGATCTGATTGCTTCCCAATTTATAGTCTTCGAGTTTAAGTTAAAGGCCCCGAATTTACTTCTTTCCACAATATGTGCATTGTCTTTTAATGCTGTCGTCATATTTGTTGATATCTCGATTAAGTTGTGGTCTGAGATAATGATTGGTTATTTTTATATCAGCAATCAAGTTCGTGTTATTCGTGAATACCAGATCCAGGCAATTATTTTTTCTGGTATTTTCTGTTATCTCCTGTGTCAGCATAAACTCATTTATGAGAGCCATCAACATTTTTGCTT
>JAJOZX010001803.1:207500-212500 GCA_023014485.1 Bathynomus jamesi | reverse complement strand
CAAATCTGGGACTTCTATTACGTTACTGTCCTTAGTGTTTTCTATCAATAGCTTAAACCTAATAATTTGGTGATCAATACATCCCAAACTCTCACCTACTAAACCTTCGACTATATTATCGTCGTTCGTCATCACCACGTTTAAAATATTGTCACCGCGCGTTGGTTCGGTAACCATTTGTCGTAAAAAGTCATCTTCCATAAACTCAATCAATCTCAAACCCTCCTCATTACCAGTAAAAGTCTCCGACAATTACACTATTCAGATTGTCAATAAAGTTACCAAGAAGTGAGTAAAATCTAGTATCTGTATCGAAGGGTTGAACGGGAGGTCTATAAACAACAACAAAATTAAAACTAATACTACGCGCCCTAACTTCAACACATATCGCTTTAATTGCTGCCGGAAAATCTAACTTAACCTCGATAGCCCTAAGGGAATTACGAATGTACAGCAAAACGCCACCACCAATCCTATGTAACCTATCATTAGTAAAGAGTTTAAAACCCGGTATATCAAGTTCCCCCAACAAGTCCCGAGTCACGGAATTTAACCAAGTTTCAGTGATAGCAACTATATCGTAGTTGCCTAAATAAATTATCGCCTTTAATTCGCTTAATTTATTTCTAATACTACACGCGTTACAATAAAAGACGTTTAAGTTATTTTTTACTACGGGCAGGCGTTTTAAAATATTTTTCACGTCGGGCCCGCGTTCCCCGGACCCAAGACGTTTAAAGAAGGCTTCGACCTATACAGCTTTCGCACGTTTTCGTCTATTAACCTACCTTTTACATAGGTCAGACGGGAAAGGATTTGCACACACGTATAAAACAGCATCAATATTCCGTTAGAACAGGACAGTCCTCCAGTGTCCTTTTTGTCCTTTTGTCAGAGTTATCCCACTGTATTGATTGGAATAATACTTCAGTTTTATTTCAATCTAGCAACATTGTTAATAGAAATATTCTTGAGTCTGCCATTATCCAAATTACAAATAACTTCAACATAAGCAAAGGTCTTTTTCAACTCGATCCTGTTGTTTTGAATTCCTTCAGAACAGATTTAGATAAGAAGAGTAGAACGCTAAATCTTTGGTAAACTTGTATGCTACTCTAATAACTTTTATTTTTCAATTTATTTTTATATACATCGAACTTAAACAAGAAGGGCAGAGTGCTAAAACCCGAGCAGATTTCCTATATAAATTTGTATTTTTTTTTTTATCTATAACATTGGTTGGAAACAATTCATTTGATCTTGTGCTAAAAACTGGTAGTTTTTCTTTACAAATTTGTATGCTCCTCCCACAATCCTTTAATGTTTAATTTTTATTTTTACCTCTCCGTTTATTGTAAATATATATAATTATATATATATATATTTTTTTTCTGTAACCTATATATAGGCTGTAACTCTTTATGTACTTCAGTGTTCCTGAGGATGTCATAGACGAAAGCGCTTGAGCACCATTCTGTTTCCTTTCCTTCGTGGTTTTATTCATCATAAATATTTTTCACGTGTTACTTTCGTGAAATAATTTTCATATATATATATATATATAATATATATGAGGTAGGAAACAGAGGGTGGTCGTTGATGGAGCTGAGTTGTCTTGGGTTAATGTAGCGAGCGGCGTTCCTCAGCATTCTGTGTTGGGCCCCTTGCTTCAAGTAATAGAACCATTAAGCAATAACGATCACAATATGGTACAGTTTGTCCTCTCAGTAAGTCACTCGAGACCAGCAAACTCGACTAAAATTCCTAACTTCCAGCACGTAGACTTTTGTAAATTTCGAAATATATTGTCACACGTCAATTGGGAAAACGTAATGGGGATCTCCAACGCAAAACTAATGTGGGGATCGTTCGAAACAGTATTTAGGACTATAAATGAGGAGTGTGTACCATACAAAATAAGAGTGCGAAAGTAAACAACAAGCCCTTTTGGTTTACTTCTAGGGTAGGAGACAATATAAAGAGTAGAGATAGGGCTTATAGGCTACATAAGTGCGAAAAAGACAATTTGTGGTTAGGAAACAACTACATATCTCTAAGGCGTGAAGCGAAAAGTGTAATAAAAAGTCCAAGCGCGAATCTCCATAGCTCGTGACGGTAAAGAAAACCCCAAGCGATTCTTTCAATACGTCAACAATAGAAATCCAGTAAAAAGTGTCTTGAGGCTGTTGAAAAATGTTAACGGAGATCTAATTTCTGAAAACAAGGAAATGGCTACCTTGCTAAACGAATTTTTTACGTCAGTTTTTACTATAGAAGATGTAACGAATATCCCTACGGTCATAGACATAATACCTTTTGATAATGGTAATATTTTGGATAATATTGTGGTTAGTGAAGGGGAAGTAATGCGCTATATTGATAAAATGAAAATGCGTATATCACCGGGGCCGGATTCCATATATCCCATACAAATTAAAGAATTAAAAGATAGCATTGTTTTGCCGCTAACAAAAATTTTTAATGCGTCTATTTCTGAGGGGTGCGTACCAGATAATTTAAAGTTAGTAAACGTAACACTTATCTTTAAGAAAGGTGATAAAGGAGAGGCGGGAAATTATAGGCCAATCAGTTTAACTTTTGTTGTAGGGAAGCTGCTGGAATCAATAACTAAAGATCGTATAGTCAAACACTTAGAATTGCATAACTTAGTTAGAAATACGCAGCACGGTTTTAGGCGAAACAAATCTTTCTTAACTAATCTTTTAGAATTTTTTCAAAGCATGGTCGACGTTTACGATAGTCATCGGGCGGGTGATGTAGTGTATTTAGATTTTCAAAAAGCGTTTGACACCGTGCCGCACGAAAGACTCATTGAAAAAACTAAGGCTCATGGAATCAGGGGTGTAGTAATAAATTGGATAGAAGAAAGGTTGCGAGGTAGGAAACAGAGGGTGGTCGTTGATGGAGCGGAGTCGTGTTGGGCTAATGTAGCGAGTGGCGTTCCTCAGGGTTCTGTATTGGGCCCTTTGCTTTTTCTTATATATATTAACGATTTAGATGTCGGCCTAGTCAGTACAGTTTCAAAGCTTGCGGATGACACGAAGCTGGGTGTTATGGCGATTAATGACGAAGGTAGAGGTAAAATCCAGGAAGATCTGAATAAAATCGTTGATTGGTCAGTCACATGGCAAATGAGATTTAACGTCGATAAGTGCAAAATTTTACATTTAGTTTCGCGTAACGGTAATTTTTCGTACAGTATGTCAGGGAAGGAGTTAGCAAGCTTAGAGCAGGAAAAAGATCTAGGAGTTATAGTCACTGGTGATTTAAAAGTAGCGAAACCAAGTACAGCAGCGGTCAATAAAGCAAACAAAATGTTAGGTTTTATAGCTCGGAATTTTTAGTACAAATCGCACGATATTATAGTTCCTCTTTATAAATCATTACTTAGACCCCATTTGGAGTACTCGATCCAATTTTGGAATCCGCACATGGGAAAAGATACAGACAAATGCGAAAGAGTTCAAAGACGAGCAACTAAGATGATTTCGTTGCTTAGGTCAAAGTCGTACGAGGATAGGCTTAAGGAGTTAAAATTGACTACACTCGAGACTAGGAGGCTAAGGGGTGATCTAATCCAGGTTTTCAAAATTATGAATGGGTTCGATAACGTAGAAAGAGATAGCTTTTTCGAAAAATCTCAGTATAATAGGACTAGAAATAACGGGTGTAAGTTGACAAGTAGAAGGTTCGAGACAGTAGTTGCCAAAAACTTTTTTACGCGTAGAATAGTAAATAGCTGGAATAGTTTGCCGGTAGAAGTAATTAGTAGCACGTCTATAAACATGTTTAAAAATCGATTAGAGGCATATGTTGATAGATTTGGTATAGTTTAAGGTAGTAAAATTAATGGTTGGACAAGATAGATTTTGATTCTCTTTTCATTAAAGATCACAATAACCAGACTAGAGGTCATAGTATGAAATTATTTAAGCCAAGATGTAGAACAAATTGGATAGTTTGATGTCTGCAAGGCACATCTGGTGATAGTGTTTAAGCCCATTTTTATTGCATGAATGGTACTAGTTTATTTCATATATATTATGTACATCTAGGTGATAGATCCCACAGCACAACACAAGTGTTATGGGATATAGGGAAGCAGCATCCTGGGTTAGGGGATACTCTCTGTCCTTACACACCCCATTTAAAGAGATTCCTCTGCCGAGCGGTGTCCCCCATAGTACTGTGAGGTATTGAAACACTCATGATCTTCAGTTGCCCAACAAACACCTTTAAATGGAGACCCAAAATGGGGGCACACACATTTCTACATTACTCTACAGTCTTTACAGCCACACCTACACTTTTCCTCCTAAGTATATATATTGTAATGTATATGGTTGTAAATTGTGACTTGATCCGCAATTGATATGGACCGTGATTTATTTTTGGTTGGCAAGGCACTGGTAATGATGGATACCATAATGAAATTGACTGGATTCTTTGGATCTGATATATTTGCATGTCAGTTATAAATAGATATAGAGTGTAACATATTTGTGGATAGTAGTCTATTGTGAATTTGATCATTTGGATCCAGAGATTCTATCTTTAGTTTTAAATTGATAATTAATTAGTTTTAAATTGATAATTATTTAGTTTTGTAAAAATTGGTTATTGCCAATGTACAGGCAGTTTATACTCCGCTGTGTATGTCTGTTAGCATGATAATGAACAGGAGTGGGGACAGTACTGTCCCTTGTGGTACTGAGCTGCGTACTTCCGATTCTGATGATGATATACCTTGAATTTTGACGACCTGCAGACGATCTCTATGGAAGTTGTAGATCCATTTTCCCACTTTGCTTGTTATTCCCATATATTTAATTTTATTTGCTATTATACCATGGTCACATTTATCGAAAGCTTTAGCAAAATCTGTGTATATAACATCGTAGTTGTCATTGCGTTCCAATGCATATAAGATATTGTTGTAGAGTTCTATTAGTTGTGATAGGCATGATCTACCTGATCGG
>JAJOZX010001803.1:192500-200000 GCA_023014485.1 Bathynomus jamesi | reverse complement strand
ATCCATGTCCCAAAGCTGGATCCTGTCTGCTATGCAGATAGCTGGTGAGGGAAGCTATATTTATGGGATCTCTTTGCGAGAGACCCGTTGCCCACGTCGGGCTAAAATCATGAAAAAGAAAAAACTATGGTATTTGTCATTTACCATTACTTATTCGGACTATAGTGGATTTAATTTTCCCAGAAGAGTTCCTTGTTCCATGCACGGTCTGTGTTTAACATATAATGTTCTCAGGGAACCATTCTGAGTTTGTGTATACTAAACGGACGTGTTTCGTGCCTTGAAAAGTGGACGCTCAATGTCCCGGTTGAGGTTTAAGTTTTGTTTTTTTTGGCTAAAAATACAATAGTTACCCCCTTTTTCTTTGATTTATTCAACACGACGTGAATGCAACGAGTCTTTTACTTATATAGAGGTTCTGAATGTAGGGATCTAGGCTTGCTTTAAACCCTAGATCCATGTCCCAAAGCTGGATCCTGTCTGCTTTGCAGATAGCTGGTGAGGGAAGCTATATTTATGGGATCTCTTTGCGAGAGACCCGTTGCCCACGTCGGGCTAAAATCATGAAAAAGAAAAAACTATGGTATTTGTCATTTACCATTACTTATTCGGACTATAGTGGATTTAATTTTCCCAGAAGAGTTCCTTGTTCCATGCACGGTCTGTGTTTAACATATAATGTTCTCAGGGAACCATTCTGAGTTTGTGTATACTAAACGGACGTGTTTCGTGCCTTGAAAAGTGGACGCTCAATGTCCCGGTTGAGGTTTAAGTTTTGTTTTTTTTTGGCTAAAAATACAATAGTTACCCCCTTTTTTTTGATTTATTCAACACGACGTGAATGCAACGAGTCTTTTACTTATATAGAGGTTCTGAATGTAGGGATCTAGGCTTGCTTTAAACCCTAGATCCATGTCCCAAAGCTGGATCCTGTCTGCTTTGCAGATAGCTGGTGAGGGAAGCTATATTTATGGGATCTCTTTGCGAGAGACCCGTTGCCCACGTCGGGCTAAAATCATGAAAAAAAAAAACTATGGTATTTGTCATTTACCATTACTTATTCGGACTATAGTGGATTTAATTTTCCCAGAAGAGTTCCTTGTTCCATGCACGGTCTGTGTTTAACATATAATGTTCTCAGGGAACCATTCTGAGTTTGTGTGTATATATATATATATATATATATGTATATATATACACACACACACATATATACAGTATATATATATATATATGTTAACCCCTCCGTCTATGGCCCTGGGTTGGTTCGGATCGACGGGGGTTCTAGTTACGAAGGCAAGCAACGGATATTTCTTCTATATACTTTTCTTCTATAACTTTCTAATTCTTTTCTCTCGCTTTATGGGGTCGACACTCTGTTAATTCTTTTCTTTCAATAATACTCTGATACTTCTACTTTCTTGACTAAATTCCTCTGAAGATAGCCCAACTCGAGGGGAAAAATAAAAAAGTTTCTCTTACTGTAATTTTCTTCTTAAAAATTTACAGGTAGTGGTCTGAATTTTACAGGGGTAGAGGTTCGACCTCTTTCGACCATAGCTCAGGTCGGAATCTAAAAATATTAAGGAGGCAAGGGGCCTCTGCCCCCTCCCCGCAGCGAGGCTGCTAACAAGGGGAGTCTCTTAGCAGTGACCAAAGCAGAGAGCCGTAATGAAGTGTCCTTCATTTTACAAATACATGTATAAAATATGCCTGAATGTTGGGGTATGGCAGTTGGAGGTTAAGTTTCACCCCTTTTAAACACGATCAGGTGTTTGAAAGTTTCCAAGTAAAAATAAAAAATAAAAAATAAAAATAAAAACTAATCTTTTTTTTTTTGCCACGTCTTCATTTCTGAAGGCGATATCATTTCACGACTGAGTACATTTTTGTTTGGGTTTATTACAATTATGATTTCGATTATGGATTACTTCCCATTCGCTTATGATTGTCCCTTACAGTTCTATTAAAGTACATTCTTACATTATATATAAAGTCATTACATTCAATTATAGTTTCATTGAAGTACATTACGTCGTTACCATTCTTACAGTGTTTTTATATATATATATATGGTTAGTATTGGTTGATTATATGGTTAGATTATATGGTTAGATTATATGGTCAGATTATGTGGTCAGATTATATATGGTTATTAGTACAGCACAAGTACATGAGACATGACAAGATAATTTATATACAACATAATATGTTATATTACATTTTTAATATGTTATGAATTTGGATCAGAGCGAAAGATGTTGTTTATCTTAGAAACGTTCAATTCTGCTGTGATTCGCGAATTCGACCACTCAACTACTGTAAGCCTAATGAATGTCTTGTGAGGGTGAACGCACTTAAAAAAAAAAAAAAATACATGTGGACGTATTTTACATGTAAGTAACAGAATAGGTTGTGTGCGTAATATAGACGCGCGTAAAATATGGACTGATAGGTTGATAGGTATCAGTATTATTATTATGATTAAAGAATTTACCATACATTCAATACGGAAGATGTCCAAATACTAAACACGTGATTCAGTGTTCAAGGTATGGAAAACGTGAAGAGAATTAAGTTACTTTATGACGTCATAGTTATTGAATTTTGTACGTATAATACAAATCATTATTAGGAAGATTTACAAGAACGAATTAGAGGCAAAGAGTGGGCATTAATGACTAAGAAGTACAACTACGGGTTCCAATCCTGTTATATGCAATGTGTATGCATAATCTAGGGACGAGGGTGAGATGCAAGACAATCATAATTAATTAATAACTTCTATAACAAATAAAAATGGATACGACTAAACCATAGGTATGGTAGATCGTAGGGTTTTGACACGAACAAAAATAGGAAGCCACAAGTAAAATTATTATCCAAACTCGCGTTAAGCGATTTTGGTTCTTATGTAAAAATGAATATTGATTATTCATTGTCCATTTTTACATTGCTCTCCCCTTTTAAAAATGATATTTATACAATAATCTAATAGGGTACCATTAATACAATACAAATGAGAAAATAACATCCTAACTACTTCAAGTTAGATGACGAATTTTTTTTCTTTACATTACAAATTTTTATACAGAACAAGTGAGTTATTATATAATATAAAAATTCAAAGATTAATACTTAATTTATGCAAACAGAATAAAAGGATTAATACATTAATTTGGACAAACAATTAAGTTAGGCAAAGAATGGTATTGTTAATTTAAAAAAAAAATTCTGTGGGGAAAATTACATACATACTGAATAGTAGGTAAAAGGGAAAAATATAAATTATTTTCCAAAGTTACCCTGATCGTGCAGTCTATAACTAATTTTATTGACTATTGTAGGTAAAAATCGAATTACGTAATGGATGATGTATAGACCTGTGGTCTAGTGTGTATGTGTGTGTATTAGATACAAAGTGTGTATCTTATAAATTTGAGGGACAGATTAGCTGAGGATTTTAAATTAACTGAATAAATGCCTGAGCAAAAATTTATATATAGTAAGCAAAAATGCTTAGGACTATATAAATAGCATAGTTAGCACTACACGCTATGAAATAGTTTGTGACATCCAATGATTTTAGCATAAGGTTTGTATATATAGTATATATAGTGTGCATACATGCGTGTGTATGTGTAGGATTTGGAGGTTTTTGAATTAACAAAGTTTAAAAATAATGTATAATAATTTAAGATGGGTTTAGGGTTATAAAATCTTTTGAGTCAATTATTGTTGTTATATTATTATTATCATAAAATCCTTTAAGTTCAAGGTAGTATTTAAGTATTTAATTAAATCAGTTACACGTATTAAGGTAATAAAAAGAAATGTACTTAGAGGACTTACAATTGATGAAAGTAAATCTCACGGTTTAAAAATTGAATTTTGAAGATGGAATTAAATTCGACTAGTAACATTCCTAGCTATATATGAACTATATAACCATTAACATTAACCAGAAGTATCGGTACGATAATTGAATTAAGAAAATTAAGAATACAAATTAACAATAGAAACCAATTTATGCATTTTAATGAGCTAAACATAATTTTATAATATTCTTAAAAATAAAAGTAAATCGAACCTTTGATGAGTTTCGGCCAAGAATAAAAAAGTTATTGAAATGGAAGGAAAGCATTTCGAACAATCTTTTCTTTTAATAATTTCAGGTAAATTTTACATTAAAAATTATTTTTATATACTGTACTAAAAAAAATATTAAAAAGGTTTAATAATTTTTGCATGTTAAGTAGAAAAATTATACTCTTCCGTTAAATGTTGATAGACTGAATTATTTGATATTTTAGTCTGAAAACTTGTTTGCATATGATAAATACATATGTTTTATTGTGTAGAAGTTTTATTAAAATTAAATGACAAAAAAGAATAAACACAACTGAAATTTAGGGTATGTGCGGTCCTACGGGTAAATTTCCCGACCATACAGAGCAAGATAAATTAGGTACATGATCGACTAATTATTACACTATTTCTGTCATCATATAATCGCAATAATTATAAAACTCGTTACCAACATTTGTAAAAGGTTTTTTGGTTGCCAACAATAAAATATGTCATTTACCTATATATTTTTATACGCAACAATGGCATGAAAAAGAAAAGACAAATCGTCCCATTTCCTTCTTACAACAAAACAAAGAAAGGTTAACTAAAGACGCAACCCGGTCATTCAGGTTGAATTAAATTCTCTTTACAACACAAAAAAAAGGTTGAATTAAATTCTTAAATTACCTTTTCTTAAATTAAATTCTCTTAACTTACAAAGAAAAAGTTGAATTCATTGACTGCATTGAAATGCTTGGGACTTAAACTGACTTCTTAAAAACTAACTTCTTAAAAACTAACTTCTTCAAAACTAACTGCTTCAAACTAACTGCTTCAAAACTAACTGCTTCAAAACTAACTGCTTTAAAAACTGGCTTCTTCAAAACTGGCTTCTTCAAAACTGGCTTCTTCAAAACTGGCTTCTTCAAACTGCTTTTCAAAACTGGCTTCTCAAACTGGCTTCTTCAAAACTGGCTTCTTCAAAACTGCTTCTTCAAACTGGCTTCTTCAAACTGACTTCTGTAATCTCTGGGGCGGTTGTCCCTCTTGGCGCAACCTTCTGACTTGACCTCTTGTCAAGTATTTCTATAAATATCTGGGGGCGGTTGTCCCATCTTGGCGCAACCTTCTGACTTGACCTCTTGTCAAGTATTTCTATAAATCTCTGGGGCGGTTGTCCCTTTTGGCGCAACCCTTCTGACTTGACCTCTTATCAAGTATTTCTATAAATCTCTGGGGCGGTTTGTCCCTTTTGGCGCAACCTTCTGACTTGACCTCCTTATCAGTATTTCTATAAATCTCTGGGGCGGTTGTCCCTTTTGGCGCAACCTCTGACTTCAAAACTTTTTGCAACTTATTTGCAACGAAAACTGACTTGCAACTTATTTGCAACGAAAACTGACTTGCAACTTATTTGCAACGAAAACTGACTTGCAACTTATTTGCAACTAAAACTGACTTGCAACTTATTTGCAACGAAAACTGACTTGCAACTTATTTGCAACGAAAACTGACTTGCAACTTATTTGCAACGAAAACTGACTTGCAACTTATTTGCAACGAAAACTGACGTCAAAACTGACTTGCAACTTCTTTGCAACTAAAACTGACTTCAAAACTGACTTGCACCTTCTTTGCAACTAAAACTGACTTCAAAACTGACCTGCAACTTCTTTGCAACTAAAACTGACGTCAAAACTGACTTACAACTTCTTTGCAACTAAAACTGACTTGCAACTTCTTTGCAACTAAAACTGACTTCAAAACTGACTTGCAACTTCTTTGCAACTAAAACTGACTTCAAAACTGACTTGCAACTTCTTTGCAACTAAAACTGACTTCAAAACTGACTTGCAACTTCTTTGCAACTAAAACTTACTTCAAAACTGACTTTCAACTTATTTGCAACTAAAACTGACTTCAAAACTGACTTGCAACTTCTTTGCAACTAAAACTGACTTCAATACTGACTTGCAACTTATTTGCAACGAAAACTGACTTCAAAACTGACTTGCAACTTCTTTGCAACTAAAACTGACTTCAAAACTGACTTGCAACTTCTTTGCAACTAAAACTGACTTCAAAACTGACTTGCAACTTCTTTGCAACTGAAACTGACTTCAAAACTGACTTGCAACTTATTTGCAACTAAAACTGACTTCAAAACTGACTTGCAACTTATTTGCAACTAAAACTGACTTCAAAACTGACTTGCAACTTCTTTGCAACTAAAATTGACTTCAAAACTGACTTGCAACTTATTTGCAACGAAAACTGACTTCAAAACTGACTTCAAAAAATGACTTCAAAAATTACTTCAAATATCTCTCTAAATCTATAAACTCTCTATAAACACTCTCTCTCTCTTAATTTGCAAGTCAATTCAATTCAATAAATTGAAAAAAATTGTAAACAAAAATAAAAAATGTAAACAACATTTCACTCGAACGTACGTGAAGGTACGGTACTATTATGTTTGGTACATAAATAAAATTATTCTATACTGAATATAATAGTGAAAATAACTGAAATTAACTCTCTCTGAAATTAACTCTCTCTGAAATTAAATCTCTCTGAAATTAACTCTCTCTGAAATTAACTCTCTCTGAAATTAACTCTCTCTGAAATTAACTCGCTCTGAAATTAACTCTCTTTGAAATTAACTCTCTTTGAAATTAACTCTCTTTGAAATTAACTCTCTTTGAAATTAACTCTCTTTAAAATTAACTCTTTGAAATTAACTCTCTTTGAAATTAACTCTTTTTGAAATTAACTCTCTTTGAAATTAACTCTCTCTTACATTTAACTTCTCTTACATTTAACTCTGTTACAATTACTATTTCACTAAAAAAATGTATCACTGGTGTCTGAAATGTTCACTGTGTTTTGTGTAAATTCTGACTTGATACTCATTATTAACTGTTAATAATACTGACTTTTCAAGTGTTTATAAATTACTTAAAAAAACAAAATGTACTTAACAAAAGTTCTACTGGCAAAATCCTCAGAGACGTGTCCTGAAGACGTCTTGCTGGCTACTTCTTCTTGGATGAAAACTAGGCGTGGAGAACTTGGAGTCGTGACACACCGGTCAAGGGTGGATGTTACGAACTAGAAGTCGTGACACGCCGGTCAAATGGTTTTAGCTGATGCAGGGTAATTTCTATCTTGGCCAAAGAGTGGCCTCTTCTTAAATCATCTTCTTCTTAAATAATCTCATCCTGATGCAGGTATTTTTCTATCTTGGCCAAAGAGTGGCCTCTTCTTAAATAATCTTCTTAAAATCTTCTTTTTATCCTGATGCAGGGTAATTTCTATCTTGGCCAAAGAGTGGCCTCTTCTTAAATAATCTTCTTAAAATCTTCTTTTTATCCTGATGCAGGGTCGCCAGCGTTAACCCCTCCGTCTATGGCCCTGGGTTGGTTCGGA
>JAJOZX010001803.1:0-187500 GCA_023014485.1 Bathynomus jamesi | reverse complement strand
AAAAAACAACCGCGGATACCAACAACGCAACGTAACACAACGCAAGAGATTGAGGGTGTTCTCTATTCCTGGCTGTTACCGCTGCGAATGATGCTTCGGCAAAGCCATTGCTTGCAACGGGGTTCGGATCAGGAACCCCGTTGTAGAGAACGAGAACCACCTATACCAACAACGAAACTTATCACAACGCAAGAGATTGAGGGTGTTCTCTCTCTCATTCCTGGCTGCTTCCGCTGCGAATGATGCTTCGGCGGCACCATTGCCTAGAACGGGCATCATAGCAACATCCCCGTTCTAGAAAACCACCGCCTATATCAACAACGCAACAGAACACAACGAAAGAGATAGAGATAGAGGGTGTTTCTCTCTCTTTCATGTCTGCTTTTAATGATGCTTCCACGGGTCTTGCTAAGGGAGCTCAGCGAGATAGCCTCGAGTAACCATCCTCTACCGACACGACTCGAGCAGCGAAGCCGAGTCGTACCGGCGGACGGCACTTACGGTCAACCCCGTTCTAGACCTCCATTGCGTATAGCAACAATGTATACGGGTCACTATCGTATCATCTTTCGTAACTTGGCTTTGGGCTGAGCCTATTAGCGCTACTTACTAGTTGACATATAGAGAGCTGACTAGAGTGGCCAAATAACACATTACCTAAAAACTTAGGGCGCCCGGAGGATCTGATACTCCGGACTCTCTCTTTCTGGTTTATATCAGATTGAGATAGAGGGTGTTTCTCTCTCTTTCCTGGCTGCTTCCGCTGCGAATGATGCTTCAACGAAGGGGCATATTAAAGGATCTCAGCGAGAACCCCGTTCTGGACCACCAACGCATATACCAACAACGCTACGTAACACAACGCAAGAGAGTGAGCTAGAGGGTTTTTTGTCTCTTTCCTGGCTGCTGCTGCTTCTGCCGCTAATAATGATGGTTCCACGGCGGGACTTACTAAGGGAGCTCAGCGAGATAGCCTCGAGTAATCATCCTCTACCGACACGACTCGAGCGGACGGCCCTTACGGTCAACCCCGTTCAAGACCACCACCGCGGACACCAACAACGCAATGTAACACAACGCGAGAGACAGAGGGTGTTTCTCTCTCTTTCCTGGCTGCTTCCGCTGCGAATGATGCTTCCACGAAGGGGCATATTAAAGGATCTCAGCGAGAACCCCGTTCTGGACCACCAACGCGTATACCAACAACGCTACGTAACACAACGCAAGAGAGTGAGATAGAGGGTGGGATACTCGACTCGACGCGACGACTCTCCTCGGTCGTTTCCGCACCGAGTGTTGTCGTCTTCGTAGTTCGAGGAGGAGAGAAAAGATTTAGGGAGAAAGAAAAAGACAGAAATACCTTAACCGCCCAGAGGGATTGTGGAAGCTTTTCAACAACCTGCTACTCCGGGCTCTCTCTTTCCTGTTTGCTGGTTTATAGCTTCGCCAGCAAAGGGTTAAAGAGAATGAAACAACAATAATTAAGATAGCGCCCATTACCAAGAGCAAATCGACCGGTCGTGACTGGAAGGAACGTTAGCAGCGCTAAAGGAGCACCGCCGACGAAGAGTCCGGGCCATTTCCATTAGCGTCGCTCGCCTTTTCGACGGAATTTCGGTCAACCAGAAAATGCGTACGAAACCTTATGAATTGTCATAACCATGCTCCCGCCTTAGTCTGCTGTCGCTTATGGCATGCACATCAGCGGCGGAAGATTTTGGCTTCGTGCGGGGGTGTATGTAACTACATCTCCCAACTGATTTCCGTCCAACCATCAATCCGGACGACTCAAACTACGAAATCTAACTACGTTCGCCCGGAGGATTGTGGAACCTTTGATTCCACCCGTTCCTCCGGACTATCTCTTAACGATTAGTCGTGGGTGAATAAAGAGGCCGGCTGGTTTCTGCACAAGAGCAGTAGGCAGCATCCCCGCGACTTACTTACTTGCGGTAGGTAGAGTCCCGTTTACTCATTGAGAGAATAGGATGGATAGAAATACAGACAGAAAGGTACATAGATAGATAGGTGGGTGGGTGGTTTATTTTTTTTTGTTAGTTGTTATATGGACCCAAAGTAGGCTTAGATGCGCGGCGGCTCCCACCGGATGGATTGCTTAATTGTAGATCAATTCGTATAGGTCAAGACTGCCACATCAAGAGCGCCTAAGCGCACGACGTCAAGTCCGTCCGGATCCCAAGCCCACGAAATTGCTGAATAGGAGTCACCCGGCCTAACAATTAACAACGCCCGGAGCGGATTCCGGACTTTCTCTTTACTTGTTTAAATTTCACACGAAAAACTCAAGAGAGACCGTTACCAAGAGCAATCCGCCGGTCGAGACGGCTCAGTCCGCCCGCCTACGAACAGTCCGCGGCCATTTCCATTAGCGTCGCTCGGCCGGATCGCGCGGAACCCGCGGCGAATCCAGACGAATCCTAATCTACAATTTCAGAGATTACGAGTGACCAACAAGGTGCGCCCGCGAACCACAATGTCAAAGACTGATGATTGGCATCAGACGTCGCAGCAACTAGAAAGACGGATAAGACGTTCAGTCGCTACAACGCAATTCTACTGACGAAGTCCATTTTAAACCCTATCTCCCAGGTAAATCAATACCAATCCAGGGTGCGGAAAACGTCTTATGAATTCAGGAGACCTCCTCCCAGCACCATCGACAGGTGCTGTGGCTCTACCATCGCCGCCGAAAGTGTAGAGCAGCTTACCTCGTTAAAGTCAATCTCCCGTTTCATCTCTCGTATCATAGCATTGGGTCTTGAGCTTATTAGGGCTACGTATATATACTAACGTATGTGGGCTACATTCCGTGTACATACGGCTACTTTTGGCCGATACTTGCGATACCGCAAAAATCTCCAGCCGTCCCGTGGCATTTTTCAGCTTATTGCCGAACCTATGCCTTAGGTTTGGCTACAGGCACCGGAGGTGGTCAGTCTCCTGTGTGAGTAAACCTTTGTTACAAGATTGATGAAATTTTTTTTCCAAATTGACAAGCGTTTTAATGGATTCATAGGGCATAGGTAAAAGCCAAGTGGCTTAGCGGTTTCCACGTTGGAGGGGGATGGGGGAACTTTTTAGCCCAGGGTTCCCCCTGTAAAAGATTTAAAATCTAACATAATCTCAAATGTCCTAATATCTAGTCGTGAGACTAAAACTGATTTTTCGAGTGGTCTATAGGTATAGGACCTATGTGCCTCTCAGAAAGCAACCGGTTAGTTCACCTCAGCATAGAATTTAAAGGAAATTATGGGGGGGCGCGGTGCTAAGAAGTTCCCCCGTCCCCTACCGATGATGGAGGTGGAGTTTTGACACGTGACCGATCATTTCACCTCGGGGATTCGCCTATGATTCCAGTTTCGGGCTAATAGTGTGGGGGAAAAATTTTTCACCTATCTTTTAGCCTATGGATAGGCACGCTGGAGAGTCCTTAGCTCCCGCCGGTATAGCGTCCCCCGAGTCGTAGGTTCGGCAATAAGTCCAAACATGGTACGGGACACACCGAGATTTTTTGTAGACTTAGCACGTAGCCGCGTAAAGTAGCCGCGTGTAGCCGTTTATATAAAATTTCAGTTTCCCGGGTTCCTATCTTAGTTTGGCCGTGTTAAGACGCACCTATGAAATGGGAAGACCGAGGTGATCCCAGCCCGGCCCCATGCTCCTCAAGCACCTATGCGTTGACTTATAAGTAGCGCTGATAGGCCTGATGATTTGGCCAAAAAGTTTCCATCAATAACGTAACTAACGCCTAGGCGCGCGGGAGACGCCTCCTCCCCGGTGCCTACGGCGGCCCCTAAGGCTAGCGTTCGGCAATAAGTCGAAGAATGAAAGTCGCGGATTGGGCGCGAAAGCTCCGTAATCTTGTGAGTTTCAATAGGTAGGTAACATCTATGCAAGAGGTGAGCTGGTGAGTTTTAGACCCGCGCATCTCACGTACGTACCAGTTGAATTAATCCCCGTAGCAATGTGAGCCAGGAATCTGCCTAATCGAAAACTCACAACTTACTCATTGGGTTGTGTAGACCAATCCGAGAGACATAGGTCTGTTGCCTAACGATCACTCACGAGTTTAGTTTTACTCTCACGACAGTCCAGGTGTATTCTAGAAATTGGGGGTAATTAGTGTGGTTGAGTGGTAATATGGGTGATAATTTTAATTGTGTCTGGGCGGTGTGAATCATGGACTGAAGTGTTTCCCATGGTATTAGGGTGGAAAGAGTGATTTTTCCATGGGCTAGATGGGTTGCACGCAAAACGTTGGAATGTGGTCGTAATTATTTGTTGTAAATACTTATCAATTAGGGTTACTTGTAGGTTAATTATCTCTACTAATTCTAGATATCTTTTGTGTTCTTTGTATTGAGCTAACATGGATTCAAGGTATGTGAATCTGTCCGAAAGGGCGTGGAGGAAGCGATTGTTTTCGTGTAGTGACCTAATAGTTTGTTCTAACATGTGTCCATTATATTGTCGATTTCGCGCGAAGAGATTCAATTTGAGTTCAGTTCTTTTAATATCTTCTTCGGTTGCTAATCCGAATAAACCCTTGAACAGTTTCCCTCCTATGTCTATCAGTCCCCTTTTATTTCTTTGATTGAAGTTTTCCGAGTTTTGAGTTCCAGTTTGTATCCATGGTAAGGCTAATATTTCTGATAGGGCGCATGCTGTAGTTCGAATATTTTCAAAGGTATTTTCTAGCAGAACGCGACTAATCTGATCTTTTCCCAGTAAAGAACACTGGACTTTACTTTCAAACGTTTTTAATTGGGTTTGTATCTGAAGGAGATTGATCTTGATTCTAGCAGGGGGTTGCAAATCGATAAAAAGGTCCGCGTGTCCTTTAAAAAATTTACCTTCTGCGAGATTTTCTATAACAACTTCTGTAGAAATTTTAATGTTAGGGCTACAAGAGTAAATAATTTGGAAAATTATAAGGGGGACAATTTTATTCATTTCTACGCCTTAGATTATACGGAGCTGGGAGTGGCCGTGTGGATACTTGTGTTTGTGGGCGAAGGGTTCGGCCTCGTTTTGGTGGCAATGGTGGTCGACCGTTAAGCTCGGATTCTGAGCGGGTTCGTTTCTTATATGAAGGTTCTAGTTCAAGTGGTTGACGCATTGGCGGGCGGTATGTAGGGTCCGTGCGTCGATCATCAAGCGGTGAGGGTGGTGACCGAGAAGATGGTGGAGTTGGAGGAGATGGTGGAGTTGGAGGAGATGGTGGAGTTGGAGGAGATGGTGGAGCTGGAGGAGATGGTGAAGTTTGAAGTTGGAGGAGATGGTGGAGTTCCACTGAGTGATCCTCTCGAAAGAGTTTCTGCAGGGTCTGGGTCCGATAAGACTCTTGGTTCTGGGGCTTCCTCTTGTTCAGAGATAGGCTCGAGTACTGGTGGTATTACGAGGTACCAATCACCATCATGGGTAATAGTTCCCGCGGTGACCACTTCAGTTTTTTGAGCCCTGCTCGACTTGCTAATACCTTGAACTTTCGAAGGATAGGCGGCTCGAACGCCTGGCAGCTGTTTTTTGGGAAGGTGTTGTTCGGCAGCTATCTTCAAATTGTCAGCGTGAATGATCTTTAGTTTGGAATGAACCCGGAGGTCGAGGATTTCATAACGATTTTTTCCGAGGTTTTCCATAATCCTATATGGGCCATCCCATTTTGGGGTATAATTTGCGATGAGCACCTGGCGGTTTTACGCTCTTCAGATAACATCGCATACCGACGATTATAGTCCGTTGACGGGGATGACGCCTATGTTGCTCTTGCTCCATCTGTTGGTTTCGTTGGTCGAGGGCATAGCGGATTATGTCAAAAATCTTGAAAGATCGTTCAGCTAGTTGCTGATTTGCTTCTGCCATTTCGGAAGATGTTAACTGCCGGGTCGGTTTGGTCGGGCAAATCAAAAGGTAGACGCTTGTCGTAGTGATAGAGACGAAATGAGGGGTGTCCCCGATGGACACATTATAGCCATTGTTGATGGCTGTTTGTACCATGGGAAGGGAATCATCCCATGTACGGGAGGATGCATCGACAACGTGGCGCAGGGCTTCCAAGATCTTTCGATTGTGCCTTTCCACTAAGCCGTTTGCCTGCGGATGGTATGCCACAATGTGTGTATTTTTAATTCTACACATGTTACAGAGTGACTCGAACAGTTTGGAAGTGAAACTAAGGGCGTTATCCGAGATTAGGATGGAAGGAGTGGTATGATTTTGGATGACGCGTTCCACTAGGGCTCTTGCCACAGTTTCCGAGGTCTGGTCTGGAATGGCGGCTACTTCGCTGTAACGCGAGAAGTGGTCCGTAAACACAATGATGTACTGATTTCCCTTTGATGTTTTGGGAAATGGTCCCAGTATATCCATTCCAGTTCTTTGCCAGGGCCTTGGCATACTGGATATTTATGCAGGAGCTGTGGATGGTACGTTGCCCTTATGCTTTAAACACGACGGACATTCGGCGATGTATTCATGTACCTTTCTGTTCATCTCGGGAAAATGGTATCGCTCCAAAAGACTTGATGGTGCGATCCGGCCCCATGTGTCCATACAAAGGTGAGTCGTGACAAAGTCCAATGGCTATATCGACGAGATCCTTTGGTATCTCCACGAGGTCGTTTCCATCTTCGTTCCTGAAATGTACGAGCCCATCTTTGAGGTTGTACTGTTCTTTTACCTTCGATGGTTCCTTTTGTTCCAGGCGCGCCCGAAGGTTTTGGGTGTGTTGGTCCTGTTGTTGGGAGTATTGCAGACACTCGTAGTCGAACACAGGAAGAATTCCTATTTTATTCACTGGGCGTCGGGCTTGAGTCTCGACAATCCGTCTGGAATAACTTGCAGTTTTCCCGGTTTGTATACGATTTTCGCTGAAAGTCCTGAATCAACAGAGCCCATCTACTCAATCGTCCTTCAAGTAGCTTGTCCTTGAAGAGGTACGTGAGTGGCTTATGATCAGTCTTGATGGTTACATCGTAGCCATAGACGATATTTCGGAATTTTTTCAAAGCCCAATATACCGCTAGGGCCTCTCGGTCCGTAGTGGAATAATTCCGTTGAGGTGCAGAGAGAAGTTGACTGGCATAAGCAATGGGTAATTCCACACCGTCTACGTCCTGTAACAGGACGGCTCCTAGTCCATAGGAGGAAGCATCTGTGGCTATGATGAAGGGTCTTGTGTAATCAGGATATTGTAAAATGGGATGACAGGTTAGTTTATTAATTAAAGTTTCAAAGGCATGTTGGTGATCGGATTCCCAGTTAAATTTCGAATTTTTCTGGAACAAATTAGTAATGGGTTTAGCAATATTCGAAAATTGGGGGATAAAGTTCCGATAGAATCCGACAAAACCAATAAATGCACGGGCGTCGTCGATGGTCTTGGGTACAGGGTACCTTTCCAGGGCTTCGAGTTTGGCTGGATCAGGTTTAATTTCCTGTGGAGAGAGTAGGAATCCTAGGTATACCAGGGATTCTTGTAAAATATTGCGCTTTGCAAGCTTCAGTTTAAGGTGTGCTTTTCACAAGCGAGATAGCACATTCTGAAGACGTTGAAAGTGTGTTTTTATGTCCGAACTGTAGACGACAATATCGTCAAGATAAACGAGAGCTTCGACACCTAATAGGTCGGAAAGGACTATATTCATCAACCTAGAGAAATTAGCGGGCCCATTTCGGACTCCGAAAGGTAAAACCTGGAATTCGCAATGGCTTCGGTTAGTGGCGAAAGCATTCAATGCCCGAGATTCGGGACTAACATCTAGTTGCCAATAACCTGATGCTAAATTGAAGGATGAAAAAAAATTCGCTCTCCCTACGTTCAGAATTGTTTCCTGCATGTTGGGAATCGGGAAACGGTCGGGATGGTAATGTGGTTCAGGCATCTAAAATCTATACAAGGGCGAGATGTTCCGTCCTTTTTGGAGACGAGAATCATAGGAGCGGACCAGGGACTAGCTGAAGGCTGAATGACATCCTGCTCCAACATGTCCGTGATGTGTTCCTCAATATTGACTAACTGGGAATGTGGAACCCTATAGGGGGAATGAAAATGGGTTTGGAATTGGGTTCCAGCTTGATTTCAAACGGGACCAAATTATGATAGTTCGGCCCAGAGGATCTCCTTTTAGGGCAATTAAATCTCTATTTCTTATCAGGAAATCAAGAAGTGATTCCATTAGTTTGGGATCCTGTAAGGCTGGTGACTCCTGAAGGGAGTGCTCGAGACATTTCTTATATTCTTCTTTTAATACTAAAGGGTTTAACTCTAAGGAACTGGAAACACGATTTATCGTACTGGTGGGGAAATCTGAATCTATTTTTATTGTGGAAACAGTTCCTATTTTCTGATTTGAAGTTAATTCTATACGGCTTTTTCCTTTGTTTAAACAAACAACAGGGATAGCTGAATTCTGACTATGACTAAGGACTTGGGCAATAAGAACATCTCTTTTGAAATTACTTTTCTCCGTAATCAGAGTACACTCTGACTCTAATAATTTTCCTTGACTGTCGACTACTTTTGCTAGGAAACAAATCTTCTGATAAGGTGCTACTGTTATATTCTCGGTAGGGCATATGAAAAATTGTGAGTCTGACTGGTTCGGCGACTAAAATTTGCCTTATTGGCTGAATTGAAGCTGGCTGAACTGAAACTGGTTGACTGGAAACTGGCGGACTGGGAACTGGCTGACTGGAAACTGGCTGACTGGAAACTGGCTGACTGGAAACTGACTGACTGGAAACTGACTGACTGGAAACTGACTGACTGGAAACTGACTGTGTTGATCGAACTGGATTCAACAACTGGAACTGATTACCCTGGGGTCTGATTTCTGGAGCCGTTGTCCCTCTGGATGCAACCGGCTGACTTGAACTGCTATCAAGTGGAGGGGTTTCCTATTTCTTTCGGAAATCTGAACTGAACTAATTCTATTAGCATTAAGCTGTCTGTGATTCTCATGGAGATGGTGTGTCCTATTTCGACACTTTACTAGCTTTCCGGCTGGATAAATCTCCCATTGATTCCGCTTAAAAAAATCCATACCTAGTAGGATATCTGTCTGAAAGGGGTTGTCTGTGTCCACTATACAACATTTCGCGGGGTATACCGCGTTTCCAACTTCTAAATATAATTCAATTTCTCCTTATGTAGGTATAGGTGTGCCCGTAACTCCTCGGAGTTGACAGGAGGGTGCCTTAATTTCATATTTGTAATCTGTACTTTCTAGTAATTCATCTACACATTGTTTCTTAATTAACGTCGCGTGTGCTCCTGTATCTAGGAAAGCAGTTAAATCTTGGTTATCAGCACTACAATTTATTATTAAATCTAGGAGGTCCGCACCTATTATCCTGATGGGGAGTTTGTGTGCGTATCTGGGTTCATTACTTTAATTTAGGAGGGAGGAGGTTGAACTGCTGCCTCCAATGTAGGGTCTAAAACAGAGCTCGAATTGTCTTCTATTGTGGGACCTGGGTCATATTCTATGGGATCACCACATGCTGGAGGGTTTTCTTGAAAACTGTATTCTGGGGAAAATGGTTCCTCCGCGGGTACTTCTACGTACCAATCTAACCGACCTTGCTGATTGTACTGGGGTTTGTACATGGGGTAATAATGTGATTGACCCTGCGGTCGTAATGTATTTGGTTGGTGGTTCGGCTGAGGCTGGGAATGGACTGATTTCTGGGGATTGGGGTACTTTTGGGAACGTTGATGGTTACGGCGATGACCATGTTCGTGACAGTGGGAGAAATAAGAGGGATAAGTGCACTGACTTATCATGTGCCCAAAGCTATCGCAGTTAAAACACTGTGGAGGAGAGCGTGTATTCTGGGTTTGGGGGGCTTGTTTCTGGGGTGGTGTTACCTGCATCGGCCTCGATTTATGGGGTTGTTGTTGTTGCTGTTGGTGTTATGGTTGCTGCTGCTGAATGTAATGTACGGGGGTTTCTCTACCCTTTCGGTAGTTCTGGTTTGCTAAATCTGGGTAATGTTCCCGTGTTTTATTTATAGTTTTGTCAACATTTAAAAATTCTTGAAACTTTTTTTTAGGTGCTCCGGGTAGGTTTTGGTAAATTGGCGTTGCTACTATAAGGTTTCTTTGTTTTGAAGTGAAAGTAATGCCACATGCATTTTCTGCGGCTCCGAGGGCTTCTCCTACGAGTTTATGTGTTCGTGTAATAAAATTGTTTAAATCTTCGTGTTCCTCTTTCTTCCATTTAGCTTGGAAGACTGCTTCTAACGTGGCTAAGAGTTGTGCAAGTGTTATTTCTTTAAAAAATTCTAATAAATTTTGTTTAAAATTGTCCCATGTTGTAGCTTCGCTAATTGATGGGACGTAGGTGACTGTGTCATGAGCATTCCCTTCTTTAGGGTCGATAAATCTTTTGGCTTCCCTAATTTTTATATCATCATCGGTGATGTTTTCGCGTAAGAAATGTTGCTCTAAAGAATCAATCCAAGTTCTTACGCGTGGTTCAACAACGTGATTATTTATGGTCCCTTAAAAATTAAAACAGTATGGGGAAGGTTTACTAGTCTGCCTAAGTTAATGTACGTTGGGGCGGGGGTTTGAGACTGAGACATATTGGCTTGTTCTGGATCTGAAGTTTGTGTGTTTGGGAGTATGTTTGAAGGGCGCGGGGTAGGTGGAAAAATGGGTGTAGGGAAATTTTCGATTTCAGAAAGCGCACCGTCTGAATCGCTCATATGTGAAGGTACTATTAATGTGTTTTAATTATGTCTGCTTGACCGAACTTAATTTATGGAATGATCACTTAAGGGGTTTTCCTAACTACACTGTCTAAATATATACACATTAAATAAATGCACAATAATTTGTCTAACTAGGGGAGAATTTGAAAAAATTGCAAACAAAATAAAAAAATGTAAACAAGATTTCACTCGAATGTACGTGAAGGTATGGTAATACTATGTTTGGTACATTAAATAAAATTATACTATACTAACTATAATAGTGAAAATAACTGAAAATAACTGAAAATAACTCTGTGAATTTTAACTCTGTGAATTTTAACTCTGTGACATTAACTCTGTGACATTTAATTCTGTGACATTTAATTCTGTGACATTTAATTCTGTGACATTTAATTCTGTGACAATAACTCTATGACAATTAATTTCTGTGACAATTAACTTCTGTGACAATTAACTTCTTTGACAATTACTGTTTCAATAAAAAAAAATGTATCACTGGTGTCTGAAATGTTCACTCTGTTTTTTTGTTAATTCTGGCTTAATACTAAATATTAACTGTTAATAATACTGACTTGTCAAATGTTTAAAGATTATTTAAAAAAGAGTTTTGTACTTAACAAGATTCCTAGGGCGAAATCCTTAGAGACGTGTCCTGAAGACGTGTCTTGCTGACCACTTGTTCTTGGATGAAAACTAGGCGTGGATAACTTGGAGTCGTGACGCACCGGTTCAAGGGTGGATGTGACGAACTAGAAGTCGTGACACGCCGGTCAACTGGGTGTTGGTTCTAGTTCCAGGGTCTGGAAGACTGGAAGAATCCTGGATGCAAAAATTGTCAGTTGTGAAGATCCTGGTTAAAGGGTCGCCAGTTGTTAACCCCTCCGTCTATGGTCTGGGTTGGTTCGAAGTCGACGGGGGTTCGAGTTAGGTGGCAGACAAATGGAAAATACTTGAGGGATCTGTCCCTAACCTTAGAAATGAAATAGAAACAAACTGGAATGAGAGAAGAGGCAGATTTTGTACGGTCCCAGCTGCGGTGGGACAAAGGGCTATGAAAACGAGGATGAAAAATACCCTCACAATACGGGGCCCAAAGCTTTTCAATATCTTACCACAAGATGTGAGGAATCTCCAGCACACTGACCTGAAAAATTTCAAGAACCAGTTGGACAGATTCCTCTGCAAAGTCCGTAACCAGCCACGCGTGGTTGGCTACGAGGGCAGTAGATCAGACAGAAATTACCTCCTTCACCAAATCCCACAAATGAGGCGGGATGCTGCAGAGGGGTCGACCGCAGGTCGATCCTGAACCGTCGTTCAAACTCACCCAAAGTATACCTAAAGTATGTATGTGTATATATATATATATAATATATATATATATATATATATATATATATACACATATATATATATATATATATATATATATAGGGTGGGTCAAAAAACTATTACCCTGAATTTGAACAATATAATTTTTTTTTAGCAAATGTTATTTGTACAATCAACATATGTGTCCTGTATAGAATTTCATGGTTTATCTCATGGTGAAGTTGGATTTTTGCTAACTGTAACCATTATTTTGTATTTCGCTGTTATAAAGACACAGATAGAAAAACTTTCTCTTTCTATACAGTTACCTAATTGAGTCCAAGATTATGCGGAATTTGCCCTCTCCATTATCAATGCACGCTTTCAACCTTGCTCGCCATTGATCTACTGCATCAAGGATTTTTTCTTCGTAATAAGCAGCAGTGATTTTTGCATTTTGATCAGCAAAAACAATTTCTTTCTTCCCTAACTTTGAAATAAAAATGGAAACCATGACTTTTTGACAAAAATGCGGACATCCCCTGCAAAGTCGATCTAGACTGATGGATTTTTTGTCCTGTCTTCCATAAACTCAGTCATTTTGTGTGCTTAATGTTGAAGCAACTGTAAAGGTCTTCTCGTCGCTAAACCATATTTTCGGTACTTCTCTGTCTGGGAATCGATCTAACAGAGCACGACATTTTTCAACTCTTGCTTGCTTATATGATGCAGAGAGCTTATGAATTTCGACTCTTTTAAAACATTTAAGACCCAGATCATCTTTTACTATACGACGAACACTAGAGCGAGAAATACCAGTAGTTTTTGAAATTTCTCTAACGGACTTGTGGGTGTTGGGGCGTTCTTCTTGACTGCATATCATGGCTGAAACCGTGTCAATATTTTTCTCAGTACGTGATGTTGTTGCCCTTCCATTGCCTTCTTTTCGTTTGGTCGACCCTGTGATATCGATTTTCTTCATGAGATATTGAAGTCCAGGTATCGTCCAGCGTTTATTTGGAAACTCTTTCTTCATTTCGTTTTGCACCCAAGTGTTTCTCCTTACGCAGGTTCAATATCAATGCTTCATCTTCCAAAGAATATTTCATTATGTTATAACTTGTTCACCATCTATAGCAGATTGATGTTCTGAAATGAAAAAGGAAATAAATCAATTATTGTGCAAAAATTAAGAAAATTAATGATTTATGGAGAAACTGACTGTCATCTGAAAGTATCAGTTGCTGACTTTGACCGCCTTTCAATTGAGCACCATATTCTGATACCTCCCTCCAGTTGTGAGCCTGTACCTCTACTCCTGTGGCGTTGAATCTAGATTTAAAGCCAGCGTTTGAAAGAGTAAAAGTATGGGTACAACATGCGGCCTCAGCAGTAAGATCAGTATAGAGGGTGAGCCACAATATTTTTTCAAAAGTTGGGTAATAACTTTTTTTGGCTCACCCGGTATATATATTATTTAGAGTTACAGAAAAAAGTTGCTGAAGAAAAAATCTATGAAGAAGTGCTAAAATTAAAAAAAAAATACTATTGCTCGAGAAGTAGCCTTATATCATGACTTCGTTTTTTTTATGCTTAGGTTTCAAAATTCCTCGTCTTGCGGGGAAGTAATGAAATATAAGATAGAATTTATATTTCAAATTTCCCACGTATTGTATCATCAAAATAAAGCTGCACATATGCTTTAACCTTCTGAAAGCAAATATTTGCTCCCACGTTCTCCTTATTTATGAACAAACATACGACATAAATATAGCCATGTTTTCATGTTTTGCTCTTTACCCCTATTCCCCAACTCTTCTCATTCCCCTCATTCTCCAGAGAAATAAATGGATTTAATATCTAAAATATTTATAGGAGGACGTATTACGCTTTAAAAGATACAGCAAAAAGCAAATTAGAATTTGTCTTGGAATGCTGTACAGAAATACTATGTTATTTGATTTTGTAATGTCTAGCAAACTTCTAATTGTAATCTTCGTAACTGATGTTGTCCATCGATCTCATCAGTCAGTCAAGTAAAGTTTCGAGAATTTTTCCATGCAAGTCAGGAAAAATGTTGAAAATTTGTTCCGTTGGTCAAAATATTATACTTTCGATAACGAAACAAAAACTAGAATAAATCTAACCAACCAAATACTATGGATAGTATTTGTTTGGTTAGATTTATTCTAGTTTTTGTTTCGTCGTCCAAAGTATAATATTTAACATTTGGTTGTTAAAAATGTAATATTTCCCATCTTATTATCTATTGGCGTTCCATCATGTATTTCAGTGTACGAAATCAAACGTAACCATTAACATACAGCTTTGCTCCAACCTTACCTGGCAATAGCGCTTTTTAAGCGAAACGTTATATCGTATGTTTGCTACCGCTGTTGTAAAGTTAAGAAAAACAGAATTTACTTGACAGGTGAATATTTAATTTAATGCAGCAAAAAACTTCTTTAAAATATTGCGTGCTACAACAAGTGAAAGTGTATTTATTCAGAAGATTAAAGTAAATTTACAGTTTATTGTGCTGATACAATAAATCATATACTTTAAATGTGAATTCTAATTTAGATTTCTTCCATCCCCAATATGCAGTGTAGGGAGAGAGGAAACTTATTCCGATTTCATTTTTACTAATTTTGTGGAAAGAGACGTGTCTTGGAAGATTAATGCAATCGATACCCAGTCCAATTTTTTATCATTATTTCCAAAATTTCAATATTTTTCCCATAGATTTTCTCTTCGGCAAACTTTCACCGCGACTTTACTTTGGTTTTACTAATGCACTTGCTTTAAGACCAGAAAACAATGAAGACGAATTTTAGAACAATTTCCGCATCACAATTAAACGCTTTCATCAAATGTAGAAATTAGAATGATATACTAATGTTCTATTATATTTTACTCTTTATCACACCAGCAGCTAAAAAAACTCTAAATTGACAAGCACTATATTACAAAAATAAACCACATGGCTAAACAACCAGATGTATTAGGAAGGGTGTGTATATATATATATATATATAGGGTTGCCAGATTTTTCAAATGCGCATGCGGGACAAAAAAATTTCTGAGGTTTTTTTAAGACCAAATTTTTTTTCGAATTAAAACTAGATTTCTTCAACGGTTACAACAAACAAAATTAGAAAAATTTTATTACAATAATATTTAACAATTAAACATCGTGAATAAATTGAAATTATTATACATAATATTGAAATTCTAAATCAATTCATCCCTAAAAAATTTGCTTAAAAAATATTTTTTGAGGGACATTTTGAACGCGGGATTTTGACGCGGGATTTTGACGCGGGATTTTTGGACCAAATGCGGGACTGTCCCGTAAAATACGGGACGTCTGGCAACCCTATATACAGGGCTATTTAAATTGATTCATCCGATTTCAACTGAGAATACTTCCGTACCTATCAACCGTGCATCAACTGGGCATACACCACATGAAAGAGGAAATCTCCGAGTTTTACAAGATCACCGCGAGAGGGCTCCAAAGTCACGCCGTGGCCTAGCCTAGCAACAAACAGTCAGTGTGAAAATGGCGTCCGCACAGCAGAAGGCGTTTTGTGTGTTGCAGTTTTCGAGCTGTAAATCTGTAGTCACAGTGCAGCTGGTTATTTCCCCAATTGAACGAAGATTCCGGCGACTACATTTTCCAGCAAGATGGGGCGCCGCCTCATTGGCATTTGGATGTTCGCCGTTTTCTCAACGAAGTGCTCACTCGCCGTTGGATTGGTCGCAGTGGGCCCCATGACTTGGTGCTCCACAGCTGGCCCCCTAGGTCGCCGGATCTTACACCGTGCGACTTCTTCCTTTGGGGTACGTTAAGGATACTGTGTACGTGCCACCGTTGCCCACATCTTTGGATGAGCTCCGAACTCGCATTGTTACTGCCGTAGAGTCAGTGACAACGAACATGCTGGAGCGAGTATGGGAGGAATTCGACTATCGTGTCGACGTTGCTCGTGTAACTAGGGGAAGTCACATAGAGCATTTATGAGGTGAGAGACAAAATTTGGACAGTTTTTCTTTTGGTTGATGTATCACAAATCACTCTGTATTTGGAACATTAAAAAATATTCTCATTTGAAATCAGGTGAATCAATTTGAATAGCCCTGTATATCACAAGGAATTCTCAACTCTAATTAAATACACACATTGCTTTACATGAACTCGACTCATAAAATGTCGAAATGCTTTTAGCACAACTTAAAATCTACGGTGAAAAGTTAAGCAGAAATCAGGAGACATAAGCACAAAATTCATGCAAGCACTTCCTACCCCAACCAAACTAACACTTTAGGCAAAGGATTTTCCTGGATTTAAACTGTCCCTCGGTAGGTTAAATTCAAAACTGAATGTGACTAAATGTTGATATACGTTTGGTCGTCGCCTCGACAAAATGCCTCTTAAGGGAGTTAACATGTTGAAGTAAGTTATGCAAAGAAGAATAATTATAAAACAAATTAAAGAAGCACTGCTGAGTAACAGATTACAGGTGCCTAACTAGCAAACTAACGTGAATTTATGTCAGTTCTTTGCTTGCGTAGAATGATTTGGCCAATATGGTGTATGACTACTATGAAAAGTTGGGGAGTCGTCGCCCCAACGGTTTTAAGGTTGTGGTGGTGGCTGCCGCCGCGGTCCACCCTGTTCCCACGTCCCTGACTTAACTCCATTACAGGAGTAATGGTATTGAACCATATCACTCTTTCTTAAAATACAAATCTTACTTAAAATTATTCCAGGGAAAAATTTACTTACAAATATAGTTCAGTTGTTTCACTGGCAGACGATTTCTGCTATATTTGTAGAACTTTTATTTAGTATAGTGGATGAATGTATTTAATGCGAGGAAAAGTTAATTACAGTGAGCTATGAACAACTCCTCTCGATTCCTTGCTGAAGTGACCTGTTGTTCACCTACAATATATCTAGTGATTGAACGTCTTTTATTTTTCGGGGGAGGGGCTAGTTTTTGTTGTAAACAAACATCGACCCCTCAAATACCCGTTTTTTAAGTGTTGCTCCAAAGTAATTTTATTTAAAATCTAAACCTAAACGTGATCAAACAGTACCAAAACCTTTTGCCATAACTTAGGAGCATCCTTACTTTCGAAGATTAACTTTCAATATACTGTAGATTATATTGATTAATAAAAAAAATGTACCTGCGCTTGTTATACAAATAAATAAATAATAATAATTAGTTTTAAGTAGATAATAATAAATGAATTAAATTAGTACGTTAAAATAGGAACTACGATTGAGTTTGTGAATTTGTTTAAGAGAATCTTTCCATGTGTACATCAATAGTCTAAACAGTCTTTGATGTGGCAAATAGGTACAAGTTGAAACATTCTCACGCTCTCATTCTTCCTGTAACTTTTATAATCTTTGCTTTCATTTATCATCAATGCACTGAACAACACTCTAAACACAAGTACACTTTTGGTTTTAGAATTTTTTTTTCTGAACTTTCACTCTAAACCTTATAAGACGTTTGGTTATATAGTATATTTCGTGCCCATTTTATTAGTTTTTTAAATGTAAAAAGGCATCAGCAGATGCAAACATCCACCCGCAAAACTCTCAGACGGTTGGACCGTTGGAGAGTTATCATGGAGACAGAAGAACGGACAAAAAGAGTTACAAGGAGTTACAAGGAAAAGAAGTACCTCAAAAGGCCTTGCGGCCCATACCGAGGAGGTACCAATGGCAACGGCTGCCAGGGAAAAATTTGTACACACTCAAATAGTGTGCAAGATTTGGTCTAACACTCTAACCTTTTCTTGAACTGATCCACAGAGGAACTGTTCACAACTTCTGAAGGTAACCTGTTTCACGTGTCACAGATCTTATACGTAAAGTAATTCCCACACACACTAGTCCTAAACCATTTCAAATCCAACTTCCAACCATTGCTGCGAGTTGGGTTATCATTTAAACTAAACATACTTCTAAAATCGACATCGTTCAACCCGCGTAAGAGCTTGAAAACCTCGATGAGTTGACCGCGCAGCCTCCGAGTTTCCAGCGAAAACAAGTTCAGGGCGCGTAACCGTCCTCGCCTGCACTCGCTCCAGCCTCTCAATATCTTTCCTGAGGGTGGGCGACCAGAACTGCACAGCATACTCCAGGTGCGGCCGAACCAGGGAATTGTACAGTGAGAGCACAATCTCCTAGTTCCGAAACTGAAATTGCCTCCTGATATAACCCAATAGTTTCTGGGCTTTCTTTTCCACCTCTACGCACTGTTTCGTAAACTTAAGGTCGCTGCTAATTAGCACACCCAAGTCCTTTTCTAAATCAGTCACCTCGATATTACTCCCCAACATCGAGTAGTCCGACTTGGGTTGGCGTAGCCAATGTGCATCACTTTGCATTTACCCAAGTTAAACGGCATTTGCCATTTTTCGGACCACTCTCCTATCCTACCTAGGTCCGCACGCAGTTCCTCGATCGCTTCGGGCGTCCCAACATTGCCCCCAAACTTGGTGTCATCAGCGAATTTGGCGATCCGACTGACGATGCCACCGTCGATATCATTTATGTAAATGATAAACAACAGTGGCCCCAAAACGGAACACTGAGGAACCCCACTAGTGACCGAGGCCCAACCCGAACTAGCCCCTTTAATTACAACCCTCTGCCGCCTATTCCTCAGCCAGTTTTCAATCCACCTACCTATTTCCCCACCGATACCCAGCGCGCGCACTTTCGCCATTAGCCG
Organism: Bathynomus jamesi; assembly: GCA_023014485.1. Lineage (NCBI taxonomy): Eukaryota > Metazoa > Arthropoda > Malacostraca > Isopoda > Cirolanidae > Bathynomus > Bathynomus jamesi. The sequence continues at coordinate 168,685 of JAJOZX010001803.1, read as the reverse complement.
GCGGTGAGGTACCTTATCAAAGGCTTTCTGAAAGTCGAGATAAAGTATATCAATCGCCCTACTCTTAACATACTCACTCAACATGACCTGGAAAAACTCGAGCAAGTTGGTGAGACACGACCTATTCCGTCTAAACTCATGTTGGGAGTCCCCAAGCAGCTTGTACGAATCCAAATGGTCAACGATCCTATCCGCTATCCCCCCCTCTAATAATTTACCTACAACTGAAGTGAGACTAATGGGACGATAGTTCCCTGGACTTTCGTGATCCCCTTTCTTAAAGATAGGGGTCACATTGGCTTCCCTCCAGTCACCAGGCACCTGGCCCGTCTCCAACGATTTGTTGAAGACTGTAGCCAGGTGGGGAGCCACCTGGTTGCGCACTTCTCGCAACACTCTGGGGAGAAACTGGTCTGGCCCAAGAGCCTTAAACGCGCTCAGTTTGTCTATTCTCTCGGCAACGACTGTCGCGGTACATCGAACACTATCCAGGCCAGCACCTTCGTGCCTCACGCCTGGCTCGGGGATGACGCGGGTATCCTCCCTGGTGAACACTCCCGCAAAGTACTCATTAAGCATATTAGCGATGTCCGCGTCGGGAGGTTCGCTTCTAATGGGCTTTCTACTATTAACATAACTGAAGAACTCCTTAGGGTTCCCCTTGCAGAGGCTTGCCACCCGTAATTCTTCGTTACGTTTCGCTAGCCTAACCTTCGCCTTCACTTCCCTACACAGGCGGACATACGCTTCAGTGTTCTCATGGGAACGATTGGCCTTCGCCGTCCTATACGCTACTTTCCTATTTCGGATAGCCGAAGCGATGTCACGATTGAACCACTTAGGCTGCGTTGAAGCAGGGGTGACCGGTTTTGAGTGTATGGCAGCAGACTGCAGCACCATAAACTCGTCCCGGAATGCACTCCACACTCCCTCAACATCGCCGCCGACCTCTAACCCCATCTCTCCTACGCTATCCCTGAGGCTAACAAAGTTCGCCCGCCGGAGATCGAGCTTACTGCCTCTCGAGTTAGAGAGAGAGAGAGACGCTATTGTTAAAAGAAATGCTACCATGTAGTTCGTGACAAAACTGACGTAAAAATTCCAAATGATGTTGGTCCTGATTATGCTAGGTTACGTTAGGTTAGATTAGTTAAAGTGTGGTTAGATTAGATTAAGCTAGATTCGCGAGAACCTCCTTATTTAATGATGACTTAACAGAAATTACCCTTCGAGCACTCATTTGCTGCCGGAACACTTATTACGCCCTTCTCAGTTCAGTGACACTAAGGTTAGGTTTGGTTGATTAGGGTTTTAGATATATGGATTTTAAAAAATCGGTACCTCGCTTATGCGGAGATACGTGTGTGTGTGTGTGTGTGTGTGTGTGTTTGTGAATGCGCTGTAATAAAATCAATTAAACAGTACAAATTTTCCTCTTAGTGTAGGACCAAAGAAAGAGGCAATCATGACTGTCGGATTACCTTCTGTTACATGTCGCGTGCTTCGTGTAAGATACCTCCGTTGAAGTTCTGGCGCTCTCAAAAAGACTTTCAAATCAAACAGAAACAGACGCTTTCTCTCTTTCTCTCTCTTTGGATACAAGTTTTTCATTTGCTTTCTTTCCAGCTTTCTATAAAGTTGAAATTTCCAATATAAATAGTCTATTGTTAGAAAGGTTTACAACTTGGAACTTGTTTTCTTGAGATCTTCACCTAAAAAGGGAGAAAAAATAGAATGAAAAAGAAACTCTACAAGATTTCTTGTAAACTTGTTTATAAAGGAAGATTCAAATCAATTCGTCAACTATATATATATATATATATGATGAATAAAACCACGAAGGAAAGGAAACACAGAATGGTGCTCAAGCGCTTTCGTCTAATGACATCCTCAGGAACACTGAAGTACATAAAGAATTACAGCCTATATATAGGTTACAGAAAAAAAAAATTATATATATATAATATATATATATGGGATGAATTTCACAATAAAACACGTGAAATGAATAAATGCTGCAAACCCACAAGGAAAAAGAAAAACGATTCCAAGGCCTTTCGTGTATTCAAAGCTACACCTCGTTTCCCTGACGAGGTGTAGCTTTGAATACACGAAAGGAATTGGAATCGTTTTTCTTTTTCCTTGTGGGTTTGCAGCATATATATGTATATATATATATATATATATATATATATATATATATACAATAAACGGAGAAACAAACTTAAAGGATTGTGGGAGGGGGCACACAGATTTATAAGGAAAAACTATCGATTTTTAGCACAAGATTAAATGAATTGTTTCCAACCAATGTTATAGATAAAAAAATATACAAATTTATACTGGAAATCTGCCCGGGTTTTAGCACTCTGCTCTTTTTGTATATAAAAATTGAAAAATTATCGATTTTTAGCACAAGATTAAGTGAATTGTTCACAACCAATGTTATAGATAAAAAAAAAAAATATACAAATTTATACTGGAAATCTGCCCGGGTTTTAACACTCTACCCTTTTTTGTATATAAAAATTGAAAAATAAAAGTTATTAGGGTGGCATACAAGTTTACCAAAGATTTAGCGTTCTACCTTTCTTATCTAAATCTGTTCTGAAGGAATTCAAAACAATAGGATCGAGTTGAAAAAGACCTTTGCTTATGTTGAAATTATTTGTAAGTTGGATAATGGCAGACTCAAGAATATTTCTATTAACAATGTTCCTAGAGTGGAATAAAACTGAAGCATTATTCCAATCAATACAGTGGGATAACTCTGACAAATGGACAAAAAGGGCACTGGACAACTGTCCTGTTCTAACGGAATATTGATGCTGTTTTATACGTGTGTGCAAATCCTTTCCCGTCTGACCTATGTAAAAAGAATCACATTGTTTACAACCAATTTTATAGATAATGCCTGAATTATTGGTAGGGCTATTTTTTACTGATGTTTTTCACAATAATGTTATATGAAAATACTACATTAATATAAAAAAATTGTTTGTTTAGTATGTATCGGAAAAAAAAAAACAATTTGTCCTACGTACACTTTTACTCGGGACATGACACCCCCACTAAGAAGGTCATTTTTTCTTCAATGTTTCTCCGCGCCCTTAGGATCGCCAGTCCGGAATACATCGATGCCGAATTAGAAAAAATCAACGGTATTGGAAGTGATCTGTATTATCCATCTGCGTTTATGGAATCTTGTCTCAACAAGGCAAAACGAACTTTCTATCGTGTCAATAATAACACTCGTACTTTGTCAAAAAATATTTTAGTACTTCCATTTCTCCCGGGCTTTTTAGGCATTGCTAATGTACTTAAACTTTTGGATATTAATGTAGTATTTTCATATAACATTATTGTGAAAAATATCATAGTAAAAAATAGCCCTACCAATAATTCAGGCATTATCTATAAAATTGGTTGTAAACAATGTGATTCCTTTTACATAGGTCAGACGGGAAAGGATTTGCACACACGTATAAAACAGCATCAATATTCCGTTAGAACAGGACAGTTGTCCAGTGCCCTTTTTGTCCATTTGTCAGAGTTATCCCACTGTATTGATTGGAATAATGCTTCAGTTTTATTTCACTCTAGCAACATTGTTAATAGAAATATTCTTGAGTCTGCCATTATCCAACTTACAAATAACTTCAACATAAGCAAAGGTCTTTTTCAACTCGATCCTATTGTTTTGAATTCCTTCAGAACAGATTTAGATAAGAAGGGTAGAACGCTAAATCTTTGGTAAACTTGTATGCCACCCTAATAACTTTTATTTTTCAATTTTTATATACAAAAAAGGGTAGAGTGCTAAAACCCGGGCAAATTTCCAGTATAAATTTGTATATATATATATTTTTTTTATCTATAACATTGGTTGGAAAAAATTCATTTAATATTGTGCTAAAAATCGATAATTTTCAATTTTTATATACAAAAAGAGCAGAGTGCTAAAACCCGGGCAGATTTCCAGTATAAATTTGTATATTTTTTTATCTATAACATTGGTTGGAAACAATTCATTTAATCTTGTGCTAAAAATCGATAGTTTTTCCTTATAAATCTGTGTGCCCCCTCCCACAATCCTTTAAGTTTGTTTCTCCGTTTATTGTATATATACTGTATATATTTTTTTTCTGTAACCTCTATATAGGCTGTAATTCTTTATGTACTTCAGTGTTCCTGAGGATGTCATTAGACGAAAGCGCTTGAGCACCATTCTGTGTTTCCTTTCCTTCGTGGTTTTATTCATCATAATTATTTTTCACGTGTTACTTTCGTGAAATAATTTTCATATATATACAGGGCGTCCCAAAAAAATGTATACACACTTTAAATACTTATAAAGGCAGTGTTTATTAAAATACATTTCATTTTCAAAATGTAATAGAATCTGCAGACATTATTTAATTGTTTTGTCAACGCCTGTTTTCAAACTGACGTCCGTTCTGGTCCAGGCACTGCTGATAACGCGAAGCAATGGAATCGCAAACATCACGAAACATTTCGTTTGGTATTTGTGTGCATTCTCGTTCAATGGCTGCTCTCAATTCAGCGACTGTTGCAGGTTTTATAGCGTAGACTTTGTCTTTTAAGTATCCCCATAAAAAAAAGTCTAGTGGTGTGAGGTCTGGTGAACGCGGAGGGTATTCTACGAAACCCCTTCGTCCAATCCACATCCACATCGTGCCAAGTACCACTCGCAATACTCCACTCTTCGGTCCGGATCATCTTCATTAATAGCATGGACTAATCTTGGAATGTAACTTTTCCATTGACAGCGCTTCAAAATGCGTTGGACAGACGATTTTGAAATTCCTACATCACGACTCGCTTGCCGCACAGATTTTCTTGGACTTTGGTGATACGTTTCCAGTACTCTTTCTTGCTTTGTGGGGCTTGTCGATGTCCGTGGTCTTCCGGAACGCTTCTTGTGGACATTCTGAACAGTTCCATCGGCTTCAAACTTATTTCTAATTCGAGTGATGGTAAGTCGCGTTGGTGGATCTGTTTGAAACTCCCTCCTAAACTGTCTTTGCATTTCAACTGCGTTTTCACACTTCCAGTAGCATTTTAGAATGAATTTCCTTTGTTCAAAGCTTAGTCTGACTGCCATTATTAATTCTAATGGGTTTAACTTGGAAAGAAAGAAACATCAATTGAGCTATCAGCTGTTAAAGTGTGTATACATTTTTTGGGGACGCCCTGTATATATATAATATATATATATATATATATATATATAAAACGGAGATCCTCTGATTTTGTAAATAGATTTGAAATGGGATTCAAGCTCAAATTTGGGGCTCAGAGTTTAATGGGAGCTTTTGTGGCATGAATGAAAAGAGAGATGGTAAATTAAGTGGAACGTACATCTACTTCTCTGCTTTCAGAAAACATTTTGTTCTCGTTTAAAAGGAACGGCATTTGAAAGTGTGTGTGTGTGTGCGTAGGCAACAGGGCATAAATGTGGTGGAGTGTGTGATAGTTCACAGATGTAGTGGGTAATATTTTTTGTGTAGTAATACTTTTGATGCCTCGGAACATTAAATTTTTTTATAAAATCTAAACATATTTTCACTGTAGGAAAAAAGATACGTTGGTCTTGGTTAGCTTAGGTTAGTTAAGGTTTGGTTAGGTTAAGCTACGCTTGATTAGCGAATACATCACAACATAATGACTTAACAGAAAGCAAACTTCGAGCCCACAATTTCGTCCCAAACACTTAGCACGCCCTTCTCGGTTCGATGGCTCAAAGGTTAGGTTAGGTTAGATTAAATTAGATTTGGTAAATTAGGTTTTCAGATATATGGATTTATAAAAGTCGGTAGGTCGCTTATATGGAAATGCGTGCATTCAAAATATGAAATGAATATGAAATTGTAGTCAACAATATTCATACACAAATTCTATTCATATACCTTTGTAACTTTGGTTTTGCTTCCACCCGAATTGTTCATTCTAACGAAGGTCAAGCTTGTTGTTCCACCTATATCTTAACGTTGAATCCGAACCACGACTAACGAGAGAAGTAAAAAGTTGCAAAGTCCTTTCCCGGAATCGATTTCACAATCTCTCAATCAGCAGCCCACCGTCTTAACCCAGGGTATCCATTTTTTACCAACATTTTTTTTGCATCGAAGGATGAACACACTGGGTGAGTTAAACGGAGTTAACCAATCCTAACCAAATCTAGCGTGAACCAACCGAAAAAAATAGGTCACACCAGGAAATCCGGCGTATTTACAAAGTAGGACTTAATGGGTAAAAAAATTACTTACGATTGGTGGTACTTGGGTATTTTTATATATATATATATATATATATATACATATATATATATATATATATATATATATATATATATATATATATATATATATATATATATATATATATATATATATATATATATATATATATATATATATATATATATATATATATATATATATATATATATATATATACTGTATATCATATGCTGTATACTTCTGATCAACAATAAAAAGGTAAAAATGTGTAAAAATGTAAAGTGTAAAAATGTGTTCTTTCTATGGCGCTATGGTATGTATCGTGAAGGGTGTTCACTTTTCATTCCGTTTAATAATTAGTTCCGTGCGATGACGGAGTCGAGTGTCTGAACATTAACACCATGCAATTGGCAATTCTCAAGGTCATTACTTGACCCACACAAGTTACAATTGGAGTATGAAACAACTTAGTAAAAATACTGTCACTTTACTTAAGTCACAGGTACGAAAACGGTGAAATTATAATACATCACAGGTGGTTTATGAAACAAATAAGAAATAAAGTTTCCAAGTTATTTTATGGTACTTTAGATGTTTACTTAGGTAGAACTCTATCGTCGAAACTAAAGGATTACCCTGGAAGCTAAATGCCCAAACTAAATTATAAATTTCGGCGTTTGCACTGGCGTGGTTTTCCTATCGCATTTACAACAACTACTCTCTCGACTGGCGCGATGGATGCTCTCCAGTTCACCCAAGATCGTGTCCTTCAAGTTGTCATGGTGCTTCCAGCAAGAATGTCTTTAATTCATTGTTTCCCACGATCATGGAACTTACGGAATTTTTAAATACATATTAAAAGTTGCTAATAATCCTAACTTTTTTATATTACTAAATTATCCTATTTCATCCAATTTTATGATATTAAATTCGAGATTATGAACTCCAAACAATTATTTTTTAACACCAGGATATGTTACAAGTGCGCCATTGGAGGTAATCATAGGCGCGGTCTGGATTTGTCATTTTTTCCACACTCTATTGATGGAAAAGCTTTACGTGTTCCAATAGGGTCATAACGCATGCACGCACCGTTTAGGTCAAGTTCAGATGTCATACATGTTAAAAGTCACGTAACCTACCTGTTTTTCACCTGAGGACCACCTGTATTTCAGGTTACTTATTTAAAAAATTTTACTTACTGTATATTTAAATATTACTAGTACATTTTATATGTCCATATATTTTTTAATCTCAACAATTGCACATATTCTGTCCTGGACGCTTCGACAGTCGGTGAAGAATCAGACTTAATGAAAACAAGTCCCCAAAAAGTCCCAACTGCACCTATACAGTATTTACATTTTAGACCTTTTGAGGCATGTTGTTTAATTTACATTTCAGTTTGGCAGTAATAGTGAAAAGAATTAATTCAGAAATCGCTAACAAGATATCTGAATATACCATGTTGAATATACCGTGTTCAAATAGGCCTAAGGAAGTGGAGAATATAGCCCTGCGCGGACAAGAATAGGCCTACGGCCCAAAGAGAGAAAGTAATCCATACGGAGGTCCTAAGAGAGAATTGAAATAAGCTCTTCTGATGGATTGTGTACAATCCTCTTTCTGTAACATATTGTTCTCCACTGCTTCAATCACTATCAATCTTCGCTACGCGCTGTTTTTCCCCATCCAGAATTAATTTTTTGTCTCTCATTGGAGACATTCTTTATCCTTTTTTTCCCCTTAGATCCTGGAACTTAGAAACAATTTTAAAATACCTTATATTATGAGGTTTTCAAATTCCTAATTGTTTTTTATTATTTACCTAACTTATGTTACCTAGTTGACAATATTAAATGATTTTTATTTTTATTTCTGGTAGCCTACTATTTGAAACTAAAATTGTTTACAAATATATGATTTGATGAATAGATATGTGACATCAGGTGACGTATTCTCTCACGCCCCATTGGTTGAACAAAACAATGTTAGTCAGCCAGACTCCTTACTGAGCGGACGCATTCCCTGGGCTCTCTGATATTGTTTCTACTTTCGGATATTGCCGATTAATTTACTTTTGGAAAGTTCCGAATTTTATATACTTGCGTTTATATTCACATTGTTATAGTTAAGTAACTGAATATTAGTGGTTTTTAGCAGATTTACAAATTTTCATAGCGTGCCGGCTTAATTTAACTTAAACTTGTGACGTTTATAAACGTTAACTACTTTAACTTACGCGATGCCGTCGCAAAAAGCGTCGTGTGCTAGGTGTGGGGTTAATCGGTGGTATACAGATTTTAAGGATTACAATGGCGGTCCTATGGCAATTACCGAGAGATCGGTTTGTTTCTTTTGTGATTTAATGGAAGAGATAGTTGATATAAAACGTAGTGTACGCGAGGTGACGGAAAGACTTGCAACGCCTGATGAGGGCAGGAGTAGGGTTACAGTTGACGAAGGCCGAACCTATACTAACGTTGAAGATGTTAGTAATTTGAAGGGTGAGGTGAGGAACCTAGTTTCTAGTTTAGGTTGCTTATGGGAAGGTTAGACAGAGTTGAGAAAGGGGTTAAGGTTGGTCCGAGATTAGCAGATGGGGAGGGATTTAGAGAAGTTAAGGGTGGAGCTAGGCCACGTACGTTAGGTGATAGGAATCCCCCCCCCTATCGAGGTTTCGAACCTTTTCGCCCAGTTGGATAGGGACGTGAACGAGGGGGGAGACTATTTTAATTGGGGACTCCTTAGTGCGTCATATGAATAAGCAGTTCATTGAACGGAATCCAACCAAGAGGAGGAGGGTCTGTCTACCAGGGGCCAGGGTTGACAGATTTAGAGACAAAGTAGATAGGATTGATGTTGCCTCCTGGTACTCGATGTTGGTGACGATGGTAGGGGGCAACGACTCGTATAGTCCCGATACGAGAGTGCCTGACCTTTTGGAGAGATATAGGGGGTTAATTAGGTCCCTGAAGGCAAGGTCAGATAGGTCTTTAGTTCTAGATATTACCCCCAGGCACGGTTTGGGTCTTGGGATTATGTCAAAAATAATATTTTTGAATACTAAACTATAGTGGGGCAGATAAGTGAATATATTCAGGGGAATCTTTCAAATAGTGATACAAGCACCAAAATTGGCATGGATACCACTATGGGACTACTTTTTTGAAAAAACTCGTTAGCCACCCAAAATTCAAAATGGCTGCCGTTGAAATACTTATTTCACTATAAAATTTGACAGAGTAGTCCGATTTGAATGATCTTGGCATCAAATCATATGTTTTTGACCATGGAGAAGCTGAATTTATAACCCTGAAACTTCTCAGAAGCTTCCTTCTACCATTTGTAGCACATTGACTGAAATTGGACTGAAAAGGATACTCAATGCGATACATATGATGGGAAAATAACCCGGCCGACTGGCTATCTCGAACAATATTGCCAAGTATTGAGGCATAAGACTGGGGCCTCGAATATACCAATTGTTGAATGTAATATGCGTGGGTTGTCTATTGTCAGCGCTGAGAAGATGGATGGTGGCTGGTCCTGAAATCAGTCGGCTGGTTGCTCAGTACGAGGGAGCGTCAGAAGCCAAAGATGTAACTGAACGTGTCAGACACCATGAGCAGACTGAGCGAGCTCAAAGTGTTCTTTGAGAAAGTAGACAGGATCTCTAAAGTAATGAAGGACATGGACAATCTTTTCCAGGAAGAGAGACTGGGGACCTGCTTACACTGGACACAAAGGACATTGCCCAACCCAGTGCTGCTGAAATGATTGGCACAACTATGAGAGTGGCAGAATCCGCCTCCAGGAATTCATGAAGGGGCTAAAAAGTGAAGCGGAATGCACGTTCTACAAGCCAATGAAGAAGGACAAGATGGACTTCTTTAGACAAGAACCAGCTCCTGTTGATCCAAAGCAAAAGGTACTGAAGGAAGACTGCTGCCTCTTCTCCAAGCTCTTCATTTCATGCCAGACCAGAGAGTGTGACCTCCAGGAGTTCTTTCGGTATGAGAACCAGTCATTTCTTGCTTCATTGAGTAACAGTGGAAAGCTTCACACCTGCCAGAATTCTCAGCTTGCTGCCATTCTTGAGGCTCGTGTTACAATGCCAGACACCGAACCAGAGGCTGATGCCATCAACATTGATGGTTCGGCTTTGGTGAACACTGCCACCACGAACCTCGAAGACGTTTGAGGATTATGCAGCACTGGACGTTATTCCCACAATACAAGCATACTCTTCCAAGTACAAGAGAAAAGACAATGTGTTTGATGTTTACCTGCCATCGAGTTGTGAAAAATGCTCTGTATGAATTGGTCCCCAATTAACCCACCCCTAATATCTCCAGTCTAACTATTGAGTAGATTAAGTCTAGCCTTGTAGGGGTCAGCCTAGAGATTCCGGAAATGGTCCAGAGCGGGTAGATAAATTGAGGTCCACAGTAGGATTCCTCACCAAATTAGGTTAGGGCAATCTACCTTCACCTTTGTTAAGCTATGAGTTGATGCTAGGTCTTAGGCCACAATGTAGGCCTAATTTGTCTGACCCAGCTTAATTTACTGCGTTTACTTCTAACTGGGTTAAAAACACAATTAGTCACTTACTGCTAGTTATTAGAGAGTCCCTTTTCCCCTTTTGTTTAATTGTTGAGAGCGTACTTGCTGGTGGGGATCTTTTTTCCGTTGTTTGTTCTTCTCCCTTCTCTCGTTCCGTCTTGTCGCCCCGTTCCTCGTTTTCGTTCTCCCTTGTTCTCCTTTTCGCTGGGCTTTTTCCACCAGCGTCTTCTTGGTCTTTTTTTTGGTTGGTTGATCGGTAATGTATATCTATTACCGAGCACGCTCTTTTCACACAGTATATAAATACTAGTGTGGAGAATAACTCTGGTGAGCAACCAATTGGTTTCATCCACCCAGTTATTGACATAAAAGGAATTTAATAATTGTTAGATTAACTACCTACATACTCAGTGAACCATTTTCGTTACCTCCCAACTACCCACACATCAGTTTTCCATATACTGGGGGCCCCGGGAGATAAAAATTTTGGTGTCATTGTCACCAATTTTTATGTCTGAGTGTAGACTAGCTAACTATTTGACTGTAAATGTCTGTTAATCTGATTAACAGTGACTATCCTCACCTTCTCATGGAGAAGATGTAGCATTTAATTAGAAGAGAAAATATACATCCATAGGATGAAACTGTCTATGCCCTATGGTCTTTACCATAAGAAAAGGAAAAGTGAAAGTTAGAAGATAAAATTACAATTCCCCAGCATCTATTTTTTGTTGTAAAACTAGTCGCGCCTTTAATGCTGTTTGTCGCTGAGGTCTTGTGTCTGTCAGTGGTGTAGTAGGATGCGTTACCACTCCTACTGTCAAAGGAATAGTTGCTGGAAGTTCAGTGTCTCCAGTTGTTACTGTCGGTGGAGAAGGTTCTCCAAAGTCCATTGTTTTGGGTCCAGACTCTAAGGGGTACAAAAGAGAAATGTCTCTTGTTGTGTCACCCGTTGAAGTCCTTAATTTGACCACTCTTGTTACCCGTCTGCCCCTGGTCTGAGTTCTAAAACTCTAGCCAGAGGCCAGTATTGTCTTGGAGTACTGTCATGTATGAGAACAAGGTCCCCTACCTTAATTGTGTCAGACCAATCCTTCTTAGTCATTTGTTTATGTCTCTCCCTTAGACCCATCAAGTACTCAGTTTTCCACTGTTTAATGAAATGAGCTTTAACTCTAGTTAAATGTTGTAACTTAGTCTGGAGCTCATCATGTCGTTGAGTCCAGGTTGGGTCTTCTGAAGAGTCTATATTGTAGTCCGGCAGGAGACTAACTTGTTCTCCCCGAATCAAATGATTTGGAGTTAATGGTTCCGGGTCAATAATGTTGTCACTCACATAAGTGAGTGGTCTATTGTTAATGATGTTCTCAATCTCAGCCAGGAGAGTGAGCAACTCAAACAAGTGTATCTGTTTTTTACCAGTTGCTTTCTTCAAGCAATTCTTTACTGTTTGTATATTCCTCTCCCAGATAGAACCATACCAAGGAGAGGCAACCGGAATATACTTCCACTTTATGTTTGAATTTTGTATATATAATTGTGTGAGTTCATTGCTTAACAAGTCGTGGATGACTTGTTCACCAGCCTTGAAATATGTAGCATTGTCAGTCCAAACTGTCTTGGGTACTGAATGTCGTGCACAGAATCTCTTAAAGACAGCAACAAAAGATTCTGCTGTAAGGTCCTCCACAACATCCAGATAAACAGCTCGTGAGGCAGCACATGTAAACAGTACAATGTACATTTTTTGTTCAGTGTCAACCACCCCTCCAGTCAATGCTCCTGTATAGTCAATGCCTACAGTCTCAAAGGGTCTGTTGAGAGTAACTCTCTCCTCTGGCAAAGCAGGAGGATTTGGTTTCCTATAGGGCCTAGCATGAATACGCCTACATGTGACACACTCACTCAGGACTGTTTTAACAGTGATCCTTCTCTTGGGTATCCAATAAGTTTTTCTTAATGTAGTTAGTGTCTGTGGTACCCCCATATGATGTACATCATTGTGTGTTTGTCTGATGATTAATGTTGTCAAATAGCTAAATCTAGGTAAAAGGATTGGATGTTTGCTTTTGTAAGACAGTTTTGATTTGTCTAATCTCCCTTTACACCTTAGAAAGCCTTCCTCATCTCTGAACAAGTTTAGATCCACAACTACTGATGGTACAGGCTCTTTTGTTTGTTTCCAATTAGTCAAGAATTCTAACTCTTTATTGTACTCCTTTTGTTGTGCATGCCCTATCCAGTACTTGGTTGCAACTTCTGTATAATTATGATTGTTTTTATTTAGCTGTTTGTTTATTGTAGTTAAACAGTTGTGAGCAAACCTCAAACAGTAGGCTGTGACCCTGACAAGTTTTCTGAAATCAGAATAATGTTCATAATTAGTGATTGGTTCAACCTTTTCATTTGAAAAGATTAAATTTAATGTCAAGTTAACTTGTTCCACAGGCCATTGGTCTGTATTACAGAGCCACTTAGGTCCCATGAACCAAGTTTTGTTTGACTTCAACAACTTGTAGGATAAACCTCTGGTCAGAAAGTCTGCTGGATTTTGTTTAGTTGGAACATAGTGAAAGTTTACTTGTAGGCTTTCATTAGCTTCAGCTATTTCTTTTAGCCTGTTTCTTACAAAGATGTTCTTACTATTAATGCTATCATTCCGTATCCAGGCAAGACAAATCTGACTGTCAAGCCAGATGTGGATATCAGTTATGTTCACATCATGGTAAGCATCCTTAAGCAATGAAATGGTTTTAGTGGCTAACGCAGCAGCCAATAGTTCCAGTTGAGGTATGGTTCGGGTAGGTTTGAGAGGTGCAACTTTCCCTTTTGTATAAATTAGATGACTTTCTGTAGGACTTACAAGGTATGCACAGCACCCATAAGCCTGTGTGCTTGCATCAGCAAACACATGAAGTCTCTGGGGCTTATCCCTAAACCCACAGCACCTTTGAATTTTAATGTTCTGCACTTTTGTTAAATCAGCAGCTAACTTCTTCCAAGATTTTTGATCTCCGTTTGTTATTGGATCATCCCACCCAACATTTGTCCTCCAAACTTCTTGGAGGAGAATCTTTGATTTTATTGTTGAAGGCAGGAATAGACCCATGGGGTCAAAAATTTTTGAAGCCTCTGATAATATTTGTCTTTTAGTATTTGCTTCCTCATCAAGTTTAAAACCTTTAGTACAGATTGAATCATGACTGCAAGAAGTTGTATCCAAATACCAGTTCATACCTAACGTTTTAACTCTGTCTGATGGCTCAGTAAGACCACTATTATCCTTTAAAATCTTTTTGTTTAAATCCTCATCATTTGAAATCCACTCTCTAAGTTCAAAGTTACCTTGTTGCATAATGTTTTGAGAGTGTTCATAGACCTCAGATAATTCGGATTTTGTTGTTGTTGAGCCTATTAGATTGTCTACGTAAAAATGTTCCTTGAGGAAATTCAATGTTAAAGAGTTATTAAACTGGTTCAAATGATGTCTAATTGTCAATGCTAATAGGCTAGGTGAGCAATTGGCTCCAAACAACACAACATTAAATCTATAGGTTATGAACCCTTTATTCAAATCACATGGATCCCTGAACCATAAGAACCTAAGTTGGTTCTTGTCATATTCATTTTTTAGATTTATTCTCAAAAATGCCTTTGAAATGTCACTTTGTACGGCATATTTATCTAACCTGAACCTCAGTAAGATCTTCACAAGGTCAGAAATGAGATTAGGACCCTCAATCAGGCAATCATTCAAACTGTGTTTATCACTGTCTTTGAGGCTACAGTTATATACTACTCTGAGTTTTGTTGTTGGGGCATCTTGTCGATAAACCCCCCTGTGGGTTAAATAATGACAACCATCTTTTTTAAAAGGGTTATTTGTTACTTCTTCAATGAAGCCTTTCTGTAGCTGTTCTTTGAAGACATCATTGTACATTTGAATTATATTATCTTGTTTGAGTTTTTTCATTACTTTATATAAATGTCCTTTAGCTACTTTGAGATTGTCTCTTAAAGTTGGACAATTTATTTTCCAAGGTAACTCAACAAAATAACTATTGTCTTTGCACTGAATGGTGTCTTCAAATCTTTCTACCATTAACTGATCTTCAGAAGTTTGATTTGTGTCATGTATACTAGGGTGGATCGATTTTACATTTTTTTCGATTTCCATATTCTAATAGAGACAAGAACTTGCGCATGCATGAGAAAATAGCCTCTGCAAAATCTTAGCTTAATAGGTAATCATCTTCTGCCCCCGGCAGAGCGATGAAAATCATATTTTAGTAGTCAAAAACGTATTTTTCTTATAAGTTTTAAAATATTTCAATATGCATCAAAATTATTCCTAATAACTATAAAGTCGATGAAAAAGACCTCATATGATCGTTTTTCCAAGCGCGTTGTCCTACGTTAATATCTTTTGCCCCCGGCAACAACGTCAAATGTTGAAAAAATAGGTAATTTATATACATATTTTCAGATCGGCTCTTTGTCTTAAATAATGCATTTATATATTTCCCATAGCATTTATATCGTTGCTTAGGCATGAAACAACAAACACGCAAAATTTTATGACTCTAGAGTAATATCTTCTCTCCCCGAGAGAAGTCTAAATGTGGATTATAATTAGGTTAATGCGATGTTATAAGTACGATAAGTACTAAGTACAGCTCCTCGCTTGCTAATTTTATAAAATTAACAACCCAGAACTCACCACGAGGAGGTGGCTGTACGTCGAGTTCCACCCTATCCAGCCCCAACCACCCTTCCTTTGGCTGCATGTCGATTTACATACGGTAATCTTTCTTAGAATCAAATCGTGGAATTTTTGTTCGGGAGTGAAGACGGGAGCGGATGAATCCGTCCCTCTCTTCTATTCCACTTACACTGGCAGAGGCTTCGGTTACTAATTTGATGAGTCTCTCGACCGCTTGAGTATGACAAGGGAATAGTGGGATCAGTCCATCAGGCTGGTCTCCCGTCTCAACAAACTCTTTTATTCGGGTATCAGGTATTGTTTTTGTAACGGGGGGTTCGGTCATCTCAGCCGTTTGCCAGTTGATCATTTCGTAATAGTTTTGACTATCGTAGAGCAGCTCAGGCATGGCGAAGGCTCGAATTTCCCCCGCTGGTGATTGTTTTGATCGTGCTTTTAATATTCTTCTCCATCCCAATTCTCTTATGTGTTGCTCATCGGCATGTAGCATGGAGATCAAAATATTTTCTTGGTGAGCAAAGAAAAAATTTCTACGGAGGACTTTGTTGGCGATTGTCTTAGATCTTTGAGGCATGGTCTGAGAGAGACGCATCATTTCGAAAAAATGTTTTGCGCCCTCAGTGAAACTGGAGTTTTTCTTTATCTTAAACCAAATTGGTGCGTAAACTGTCATAATGAATCGCACAATTTCGTTGAAGGTGCTGGAGGGTTCACTCGTTGAAACATAGAGGCGCAGAAATCTATTTGCTGTTGTCAGCCACCTGGAATGCGCCATCTTACCTGGATTTCGAGCCGCGAGAGCTGAAGAGCAGCTACCGCTCGACACTGCTCTGTAGATGCTTAACAAATATTTCTGGTCAGTGCTCAACTCGGCATCATCTATGTCAATGTCGGGAGATGGAATGGCATCGAATTCTGTAATTGGAAGTTTTTCGCAGTCGTTCAGTTGTTTTCCAACTGGTCCAGTAAAGCCATTGGCCCAGTTGTTTTGCCGTCCAAGTCTTGAATGAGGTGTCGCAGTGATAATTCATTACCGTGTAATAGGCATATGATCCACTGAACTGGCCTTTGTAGTTTCATTTCAATCATACGAATGGCTCTACTCTTTCGACCCGTGTTCACTGCGGTACCATCACAGCCGATAGCCACAATGTCGTCCGTGCTAATATTGTTAGTCTCTAGAAAGTTGATGATACCTGATGTTATTGCAGTGGCAGAACCTGATGCAGGAGTGAAATGCCCCATGTACTGGGATTCTGGTTCTTGAACTAAAACTATATGCTCTTCTACCACAGTCCTTCTATGCTTCACATTGTCTATTTCTTCTTGTGTCATTGTTTTATCTTTACGTCCGTCAAAGAAAATGCCCTGTAATGGTAGCGTGATCTTGTCATCTTGCTGATGCTCAGAACGAACTCTTTTTCTGGCTTCTTATCTTATTTCGATCAATCACTGAACTGACATCATCATCTCGTATCCAGCCAACATCCTCTAACAACGAAGAAGCAATAAATGAAGCAGCTCTGTCTGAGACGCCCGTACGATCACAAGCTTCAGCAAGTACCTGGAGTTTCATTCGTGTTTTTTCCTTCATGTCATATAAATTACCTATTTTTTCAACATTTGACGTTGTTGCCGGGGGCAAAAGATATTAACGTAGGACAACGCGCTTTGAAAAACGATCATATGAGGTCTTTTCATCGACTTTATAGTTATTAGGAATAATTTTGATGCATATTGAAATATTTTAAAAATTATAAGAAAAATACGTTTTTGACTACTAAAATATGATTTTCATCGCTCTGCCGGGGGCAGAAGATGATTACCTATTAAGCTAAGATTTTGCAGAGGCTATTTTCTCATGCATGCGCAAGTTCTTGTCTCTATTAGAATATGGAAATCGAAAAAAATGTAAAATCGATCCACCCTAATGTATACCACAGATTCTAGCAACCATAAAGTTTGAATTGCCTCATCCAGAGTTTCATTTGATAGTGATGAATTAATGTTCTCAGTTGTTATAATATTATTCAAAGTGTTGCTATTCTTACAGGTGTTATGTAGGACGACTGAGTTGAGGTACATAGTATTTGCTGGTCATGAACTATTTTGGTTTAGGTCTAGGTTGTATTTGGATAGGTCACCCAAAGGGGCTATCCCTGATGGAGTCTGATAAGCTATACCATCACCTATCTTCACTATGCCCTTATGAATAAGATTAATATAATCTGCCCCCATTAACATTTCAATGTTAGCTACTGTGTTATTTGTGATATATCTATCAGCTATATTATACTGTTTTCCCAAATGATTTATGGTTTGTTCTAGTTTGGGTATAACCAGTTTGTTTTGTCCTACTTTTGAAATAATGACTGCTTCAATTTTTTCTAATTTATTTTTTAAATGTAGTTCCAGGTCAATTGTCTTATAGCTATTTTTGTTCGAGTTATCCTTAACAAAGGATGTGATATTGAGTTCTTGTTCATTCAGGTTTGGTGTCAAACCCAATTTATTAACTACATTTTGCGAAACAAATGTTTGTTGAGAACAACAGTCTATAAGACATCTCACTGGAGTGGTGCTACCCTCACCATTCACCAAGTCCAAAGTAATAGTTGGTAAAAGAATCTCAGTGTTTCTTGTTACATTGTTTGAACAAACAGAATGTCCCATGAAAGTGGCATTTTCTTGATTACCTTTGTTTGGAGGAGGTATCTTTTGAGTTTGAGTATTGTTGTTTGGACACTTTGGTGAATCACACATTGATGAGACATGTCGTAAACTTTTACAAAACTTACAATTGAATCTTCACCTAGATTTACAGTCTTTCTTATAATGTCCCTGGCCAGTACACTTTATACATAGGTTCAACTGTTCACATCTTCTAGCTCTTGAGTTAAAGTCTGAATATTTGTCACACCCAGTACTACTATGTTCATCACTTGCACAAAATTTGCAATGTGGTGTGTAAGTTGAGGCAGCAGTTACATTAAAGTTCTGTAATGTAGGTGTTCGTGTATTACAATTGGTCACATTTGATTCTACAGTATCAAGTTTTGTCTGTTTGGCTGTAGCTAGTTGGTCTCTGGGGACAGTCTTTGGTTTATCCATAGTCTGGGTCTTATTTTGTGTTGCAATATTTCTCAATTTGTAATTAGTTAGGATAGTTGGAAAGTGTTTTCTGATGTTTTCAAGATTAGGATAATTTTCTCCCGTCTTTAGAACTAAAACATCTTTAACCCTCAAAGGAAGGCACCTAAGAACTACGCCTTGTATAATCCAAGATGAAGCTTTAACATCTATTTCATTGCTAACCAGTTGTCCTATAATAGCTTCTAATTTTGAATAAAATTTTTCCATATCACTATGGTTATCTTTTATGGGTGCAAAATCAATAATTTGTTGAGATAATTCAAATACAATCTCATCTTTATTAATGTAATTACGTTTTAAGAGATCAATAGCTACTTCATATGAATTCCCTACAGCTGGTAAATAGGCTATTATGTTATAGGCTGGACCTTTAAGGAAACTAGTTAAGTAGCTAAACTTATCAACAGCTGAAATATAAGGTTTATTACCTATTAAACTCTCAAATTTTTCAATGAAAGATGGGAATTGTACAGTGTCCCCATCAAATGTTGGTACTAGCAAAGTGGGTAACTTAGCCCTAAATTCTTGTGACTCAGGATTTGGCATGCCACTTAAATTTTGTTGAAGGTTAGCTCTACTTTGATTAAAATCAGAAGTAGGTTTATTTGGTGTTAAGTCAGTCAAACGAGACTGTAGTCTCCTTATTTGCTGTTCAATTGAGATTACCTGAAAATCATTATCAGCGTAAAGGTCTATAAGTTGTTCATCAGCCATTTCGGATTCAACTAACTCTGAAATACTCTCATCAATGGCTATTATTTCCTTCTTTTGTTTTTCCAATTTAAGAATTACACACTCTAAATCTTCCTTACCTGGTTGTGTAATATTGTTAAAAGTGTTCATGGCCTTTGTAACAGCACCCAACTTTCCACTCTTTTTCTTTTTTAACTTTTTCAATTCCTCACTGTCCATGTTTAAGTCAAAATTGTTTAACTGGGGATCGTAATGAAATATAGGACAAGAAGAAATTACCAGAGAAGAGAGATCAAATAAATTGAGTAATCAGACAAAACAGTCAAGTTTTAAATTTGGTTTAATCCCCCCCAAGTACTTATGTGTCACTCAGGTCTAAGCTTATAAGAGAAGGAGACTCCTTAAATGTAAATGTTTCCTAGTTAGGCCCTAGGTTGTAGACCTAATTAGTCAAGTTTGTTACTTTAGGCTTGATTAGGTTAGGTTTAGGCTAGACCATTTAGCCTAATTCTGCAATTTTTGTTAAGTAAGGTTAAAGTATGTAAATTCCCCACACACGGACCACCAATGTGAAAAATGCTCTGTTTGAATTGGTCCCCAATTAACCCACCCCTAATATCTCCAGTCTAACTATTGAGTAGATTAAGTCTAGCCTTGTAGGGGTCAGCCTAGAGATTCCGGAAATGGTCCAGAGCGGGTAGATAAATTGAGGTCCACAGTAGGATTCCTCACCAAATTAGGTTAGGGCAATCTACCTTCACCTTTGTTAAGCTATGAGTTGATGCTAGGTCTTAGGCCACAATGTAGGCCTAATTTGTCTGACCCAGCTTAATTTACTGCGTTTACTTATAACTGGGTTAAAAACACAATTCGTCACTTACTGCTAGTTATTAGAGAGTCCCTTTTCCCCTTTTGTTTAATTGTTGAGAGCGTACTTGCTGGTGGGGATCTTTTTTCCGTTGTTTGTTCTTCTCCCTTCTCTCGTTCCGTCTTGTCGCCCCGTTCCTCGTTTTCGTTCTCCCTTGTTCTCCTTTTCGCGGGGCTTTTTCCACCAGCGTCTTCTTGGTCTTTTTTTTGGTTGGTTGATCGGTAATGTATATCTATTACCGAGCACGCTCTTGTCACACAGTATATAAACACTAGTGTGGAGAATAACTCTGGTGAGCAACCAATTGGTTTCATCCACCCAGTTATTGACATAAAAGGAATTTAATAATTGTTAGATTAACTACCTACCTACTCAGTGAACCATTTTCGTTACCTCCCAACTACCCACACATCAGTTTTCCATAGAGTCTGAAGGCCGAAACAAGGTCAAAGCGAGGACGGGGAGCCAGACGCAGTGACAGACACAGGAAAAATGACTCTAAACTGGCGGAGCTTCTTGAGAGACAAATGACAACAAGACCGAGCTCTTCAACTTCCTGGCTGACAAGATTGCAGAGATGTGCACACCAAACACGGTGATCGTGACCAAGGAAGAAGACACAGTCTGCAACCAAATGATCAGCCTGGCTGAATTGGCTCCCTGTAACCATGAAGAAACGGACACGCGGATCTTCGTGTATGCCAGACATGCAGCAGCACAGAGTAGCAAAGTTGTCATGATCAAAGTCAGTGACACAGATGTCCTAGTCATAGCAGGCAGTGTTCTGCCAGCCCTGCAGGAGTTTGGTCTGCAGAAGCTGTGGATTGCGTTTGGTCAAGGGCGGAACCTGAGGTGGATTCCTGTACATGACCTCAATCCTTCACTGGGACCAGAGAAGACCAGAGGGATCCTCTTCTTCCATGCCTTCACTGGCTGCGATGTTGTGTCGGCCTTCCGTGGGAAAGGGAAGAAGTCTGCATGGCAAACCTGGGATGTATGTGCCGAGGCCTCTGATGTCTTCATCACACTCAGCCAGTACCCGCCAATAGTTGAAGACGACGACCTGAAGATCCTGGAGAAGTTTCTAGTCACTATGTATGACAGGTCCAGTACAGCTGGGGGTATTGATGACGCACGGCTCGACATGTTTGCTCGTAAGCAGAGGCCGTACGAAGCCATTCCTCCAACTGGAGCAGGTCTCCCTCAACACACCAAGCGCGCGGCCTACGATGCAGGCTGCATATGGAGTCAGTCAACAATGTGCAAATGCTATCTCTTTGGACTCACCTGCACAGCACTGTGCAGCTGCAGATGCGAGGATTAGTTCAGAGTGTACATGTGGACAGCAACATTTATAAGTGACAAAGTGGAAAGTGCAAAGACAATAAAGGACAAACAAGTACTTTCATAGTTACCTACGTTTAAAAAAAATAAAAAATCCTGTGTCCATTCGTAACCTCAGAAGCAAATGAGACGGCGCAGTTGGAGCTAAGGTCATTAGATGACCGAAGAGCACTCATTTGTGGAGGTATGAATAGCATGGTGACAGCTCCATTTATTTTTATAAATTTGGCTAAGTTGTTCACATAATCTGCTAGAAATGGTGGAAAGAAGCTTCTGAGAAGTTTTATTTTTAAATTTGGGTTCTGCATAGTCAAAAACATACAATTTCGTTACCAAAATCATTCAAATCGGCCCACTGTATCAAATTGTGTGGTAAACATAGTATTTCTATACCGCACATGGCGGCCACCTTGAATTTTTAGGTGGTTAACGGGATTTTTTAAAATAGTAGTCCCAGAGCAGTATTCATGCCAATTTTGGTGCTTGTATCACCATTTGAAAGATTGTTTCACTTATCTGCCCACTACTAGAAGAGATTTGTGCTCAGGAAAATGTACCCTTCGTAAAGCTGTCAAGTTTCAGTGATCCTAGCCTTTTTATAAAAGATGAAGTGCATATCAATGAAATAGGGAATGCTAGGCTAGGTAGGTTAATCGATGAGAACGTTCGAAAGCTGTATAGGTCGAAGCCTTCTTTAAACGTTATGGGTCCAAGAAACGCCGGCCAGACGTGAAAAATAGTTTAAAACGCCGATCCGTGGTAAAAAATAATTTAAACGTCTTTCATTGTAACGCGCGTAGTATTAGAAATAAATTAAACGAATTTAAAGCGATTATTTATTCCGAGAATTACAATATAGTTGCTATAACCGAAATGTGGTTAAATACCGTGACTCGGGACTTGTAGGAGGAACTTGATAAAGCGGGTTTTAAACTTTTTACTGATGATAGGTTACATAGGATTGATGGCGGCGTTTTGTTGTACATTCGTAATTCCCTTAGGGCTATCGAGGTTAAGATAGATTTTCCGGCAGCAATTAATGCGATATGCACTGAAGTTAGGGCGTGTAGTATTAGCTTTAATTTTGTTGTTGTTTATAGACCTCCCGTTCAACCCCTCGATACCGACACTAGATTTTACTCACTTCTTGGTAACTTTATTAATAATCGGGATAGTATAATTGAGGGGTCCCGCGTCTTAAGGTACCTATTCGCCAAAATTAAAATTCGCCAGAAAGCGCCTGCAAAGTTCAGCAATATTCTGGCAAAAGTATATGTTATTAATTGAGCTAGAACGTTCATTTTTGGCTAAATTAGAGTTCTAAGTATGCTAATGAAGATGTTGATGAGTTTTTGGAATAGATTTTCATATTTTATATATTATATATATATTTTTTTTTTAATTTTTTGATTTTCTTATTATGTCGAACTTTGGGTGCGATTTCTGGCACAGAATGAGGTGAAAAAAGTAGTTCGCTTCATTAGGGTTTCAACCATACTTCTAGTGTCGTAAGGTCATTATAACCCAAACCACGCGATAGAGGAAGGGTGAAAATAGTGATATCAATCAAAAACACGTTTTCGCCTGTGGTGGCGCATAGGTACCTTAAGACGCGCGACTCCTCAATTGTCGGAGACTTTAACTGCCCTAATGTTAATTACGAAACTTTTACTGGTATTGATGAGGGTTTGAGACTGATTAAGTTCATGGAAGATAATTTTTTACGACATATGGTTACTGAACCAACGCGCGGTGACAATATTTTAAACGTGGTGATGACGAACGACGATAATATAGTCGAAGGTTTAGTAGGTGAGAGTTTGGGATGTATTGATCACAAAATTATTAGGTTTAAGCTATTGATAGAAAACACTAAGGACAGTAACGTAATAGAAGTCCCCGATTTGGTAAATTTTTACAAGTGTACATTCGTGTACGGAATATTGCCAGGCGGAATATTGCCAGGCGGAAAATTGCCAGGCGGAAAATTGCCAGTGGGGAAAATTGCCAGTGAGAATATTGCCAGGCGGAAAATTGCCAGTGATAAAAATATGTAAAAATTTAGAAAGTAAGAAATAAAGTAATTGAGAAAAAGGACGTGTGTGTGTGTGTGTGTGTGTGTGTGTGCGTGTGTGTGTGTGTTCCAGCCATAACTCCAAAATGGAAGCAGTTACAAACATGAACCTTCACACACATATTGATTAGGTCCCCAGGTTGTGCACCTGGGTGTTAATACATAAATAAAATAATTAAAATTACTGGGCCCGAAGGCCCCAGCACCGCGATTAAACTATATATACTATTATATATATATATATATATATAATATATATATATATATATATATATATATATATCGAAACCTATGGTAAAATTATTGAATACCCGGTTATGTTCATTGAATGCCAGGTTTGGTCCTCTGTACGCCCTTGACGATTGGTTAGGTTAAGTCGTGATATTTTCGTT
Source organism: Bathynomus jamesi (assembly GCA_023014485.1). Classification (NCBI taxonomy): domain Eukaryota; kingdom Metazoa; phylum Arthropoda; class Malacostraca; order Isopoda; family Cirolanidae; genus Bathynomus; species Bathynomus jamesi. The sequence continues at coordinate 144,609 of JAJOZX010001803.1, read as the reverse complement.
AGCTTTAACGAAAAGGCTTTAGCTCAGACCAAGAAATTGCACTTCGAAAGAGGGGAAGAGAGACATACTGCCAAAAAGTACAAAAATATCAATGACAGATTGGAGAAAGTCATCCGTCAGTATAATGAAGAAGATAAATTGACATTTCTTCGATCTATTGCTTATAATCTTCATACTTTTTGAGGCTTTCCTTTCCTTAACAAGTTTTAGCATTTTAAAATTTTAAATAATAATATTTTAATAAATAAATCCTTTTTTGTGAATTTTAGTTTTTTTCTCACTGGCAATATTCCTGCTGGCAATATTCTCACTGGCAATTTTCACCACTGGCAATTTTCCGGCTGGAAATTTTCCGCCTGGAAATTTTCCGGCTGGCAATGTTCCTACTTCCGTGTACATTATAGGCTTTGTAAATCAAAACTGTTTTTCTGATGGTTTTTGATGCGGTTTGAACAAAGGTTAATTTCGTTCAAACAACATAAAAAAACAATCGGAAAAAACAGTTTTAATATATAACCTAACCTAACCTAACCTAAAATTCAAAAATTCCTCAAAGCTTGTAATGTACTCCTGTAAAAAAATACCCCCGATTTTTGTAAGGCTAATTTTGATAGTTTTGCGGACGGGATGAGAGTAGTGGACTGGGATAATTTATTTATGGGTAATGACGCAAATTTTCATTAGGAGGCGTTTAAAGAAAGGGATCTTTTCCGTTTGGGGGCTATCAGCGAATTTTAATGAAAATCGGTATACTAATGAAGTTTTGGTCACTGATTTTAAAAGTAACTTTCTTTTTTTGGAGAAACGAAAAATAAACATGTTAGAGCACTCTAAATAATTAATGTGTTTTTAACGAAAATATCATGACTTAACCTAACCAATCGTCAAGGGCGTACATTTGACCTAACCTGGCATTCAATTGACCTAACTGGGCATTAATTCTTGATTTTTTCTGCTACTTTTACAGATCTGCCGGGATCTTTCAAAAAACGTATTCTTCGTAAAGTTGCACTTTTTACCGTTTGACCGACGCTTTTGGCACCGAAAGAACTGAGTATTTTTATCAAAGGAACACACTTTCCCACACTTAGAGCACTTCTTCATAAACAGTAGCAGTTTGTAACTCTGGCTAAATTTAACACAATCCTCTGTAACTAGTTTAAGCTAGTTAAAACACATATTAATTATTTAAAGTGCTCTAACATGTTTGTTTTTCATTCCTCCAAAAAAAAGAAAGTTATTTTTGAAATCATTGACCAAAACTACATTAGTATACCAATTTTCATTAAAATTCGCTGCTAGCCTTCAAGCGGAAAAGACCCAAATAAAGTTTTATGAAAATCGAAAGGGAATTTATTCCTCGTAGGCCCAAGCGCGCTAGAAATCATGGTAGGCCCAAGTGGTGGACTAGGGAAATAGGTGAGTTCATAAACGAGCGTAACAGAGCGTAAAGACTTAATAAGTGCAATGGCACGGTAGCTAACTTTAATAGATATATCGAGCTTAGACGTCAGGTTAAAAGATTTGTTTGGAATGCTAAGCGTAATTTAGAGATACTTATAGCTGCGAATAGTAAACATAATCCAAGAGTTTTTTGACTATTTCAATAATCGTAAGCCGATAAAAAATAAAATAGGCCCCCTAGTGGACGTTAACGGCGTTTTGGCTTCCGACGCTCAGGCGATGCCGGGTATTTTTAACAACTTTTTTGCGGCAGTTTTTACCGTAGAAGACGTAAAAAATGTCCCCGATGTGGATGACATCGTTCCATTTAATAGCGAGACTATTTTGAATAAAATAACTGTTTACGAGGGTGAGATTGCGCATTATATGGATAAGCTAAAAGTTAGCAAGGCTCCAGGCCCTGACGCGCTTTATCCTAGACATTTTAAAGATTTGAAAGATGTTATCGTAGACCCATTAACAAAAAATTTTAATAAGTCACTGGAAGCGGGGATTATTCCTGAAGACTTCAAATTAGGTAACGTTACGCCTATTTTTTAAAAAGGCGACCGCACAGTAGCTAGCAATTATAGGCCTATTAGCTTAACGTCAATTGTCGGTAAACTTTGGAATCCGTAGTTAGGGATCGTATCGTCGATCACTTAGAAAGTCGCGATTTGATTAATAGTTTTCAGCATGGGTTTCGACGCCATAAATCTTTTTTAACTAATTTGTTAGAGTTTTATAATGAAAGAGTGTGCGAACACGAAAGGCATAGAGCAGCTGACGTTATTTATTTAGACTTCAAAAAAGCGTTCGATACAGTTCGGCATAGAAGATTAATTGCGAAGGTTAAAGCGCACGGTATACGCGGTCAGGTAGCTAACTGGTTAGAGGAATGGCTTCGTGATAGTAAACAGAGGGTCGTTGTTAATGGTAGTGAATTGGTGTGGTTGGATGTAGGTAGAGGTGTCTCACTGGGTTCAGTGTTAGGCCCATTGCTATTCGTAATCTACATTAACGACATAGATGTAGGCTTGACGAGTAACGTGTAAAAATTCGCGGATGATACTAAAATAGGTGGTAAAGTTCATAACGTAAACGATAGAAATAGGCTCAAAGGCAATGTAAATAGGATTATGGAGTAGACGGATAAATGGCAGATGCAATTTAACGTATACAAATGTAAAGTTTTGCATATAGGTTCTCGTAACAATAATTACACGTACACGATGGACAATAAACAGTTTAGCGAGCGTTGACGAGGAAGTAGATTTAGGGGTATGCGTATCTAAAGGATTTAAAAGTTAGGAACCAGTGCCTGGAGTCTTTCGCAATAGCTAATGCGAAGTTAGGCTTCATAGCGCGTAATTTCGAATTTAAATCGAAGAATATTATATTGCCTAGTCATGCCTCATTTAGAATATGCCGTTCAGTTTTGGTGCCCGTATTTGCGTGAGGATATTGATAGGTTGGAAAGGGTTCAGCGTCGCGCCACGAAACTAATTCCGTCATTATACAACAAGTCTTACGAAGATAGTATTAAAGAGTTAGACTTGCACTCACTCGAAACTAGGAGATTAAGGGGGAGTTTATTGAAGTTTTCTAAATGTTAATAAAATCGATAACGTAAATTTTGATAAACTGTTCACTTTCGATAATAGCAATACTCGTAATAACGGATTTAAGTTGCGTGGCAGTTTCATTCCTAACATCGCTAAAAAAAATTTTACGTTTAAAGTAATTGATAAATGGAATAATTTTCCCGTGTCCATCGTGAACTCTACCAGCGTTAATATGTTTAAAAACCGTTTAGAGAGGCATTTTAAAAATATTAACGTTGTTTAAAATGATAAAACAATCAGCAAAAGGAGCTGTGGAGGTCACTTTTTATTATACTCTTCCTACTTTTTTTTTCTTTTCTTATTTTCACTACTTGCATGTCTGTAGTTTGCATGGTATGACAGTGTTTGAGTTAAGACTGTGTTTGCATGGTTTCTAAGCATTCTTATTTTACTTCTTTTCATCTTTCTCCCCTTTCCTATTCTCGTCGACTATTTTTCCGACTTGTCGGCATTGGCCGGCGGATTATGATGGTGCGTCTTTCTTTCTCTTTTTCTGAATGAATGTTAACCCACGAATTGCTATTTACTTAACCCCTTATTCTCTTCTTTTAACCCCATACTCTCCCCTTTCTCTCGGGCTAACCTTAGAGTGGATCTTAAGGTCTTTCTTAGCCTTAGCTTCTGTAGATCTGTAGATCCTTTTTTCCCCTTAGATCCTGGAACTTAGAAACAATTTCAAAATACCTTATATTATGACGTTTTCAAATTCCTAATTGTTTTATATTATTTACCTAACTTATGTTACATTTTTATTTCAGGTAGCCCACTATTTGAAAATAAAATTGTTTACAAATATATGATTTGATGAAATAGATGTGTGGCATCAGGTGACGTGTTCTCTCACGCCCCATTGGTTGAACAAGACAATGTTACATACTCTAGTGGAAACACGTTGAGACCTGTTCGGATGTTTTCAAGTAAGCTGTCACTATTTTTTTTCTGGAATTTACCTGAGGCCTACTTGGAATTTATATCTTAACTAAATTTTTTTTTTATTTATATTAAAATTTTACTATATTTTATATTATTAAGAGATTCCCAATTTTGCAATCCCAGTTGTAACCTGGTTGCGCAGTCCCAAGCTTGGGGAAATGGGTGACTTGCTCACGTTTCTTTGCCGTTTCTTGCTCTTAAAGGACAAAATATAAAAAAATAACAAAATAACATAACTACAGCAAATTTGCCATCTAAATGATGGTACAAACAGAGAAATATCATCATATTTTCGGTTTTTCAGATATGGTGCTTAGAATTTAAAATTTAAAATTCTGTACTGGTTTAATTAAGGTAGTACTTTTCAAAATCCTTTTCCACTGATATGCCAACAACTATTGGGAAGCTATATGAAAAAATCACGTAAGGTACAAAACCTATTATATATATGAGAACGGACGCATTTCCTGAGCTCTCTGATTTTGCATTTACTTTTGTATATTGCTGAGAATTTTACTTTGGATAGTTTTTGAATTTTATATACTTGCGTTTAAATTTACATTGTTATAGTTAAGTAATTGAATATTAGTGGTTTTTAGCGATTTAGAAGTTTTCATAGCGTGCCGGCTTAATTTAACTTATACTTGTGACGGTTTAAATTTTTAACTCCGCGATGCCGTCGCAGAAAGCGTCGTGTGTTAGGTGTAGGGTTAACCGGTGGTATTCGGAATTTAAGGATTATAACGGCGGTCCAATGGCGATTACCGATAGATCAGTTTGTTTCTTTTGCGAGTTCATGGTGGAATTAGTTGACATAAAACGCAGTGTACGTGAGGTAGCGGATAGACTTGCAACGCTTGATGAGGGCAGGGTTAGGGCTACGGTTGACGGAAGCCGAACCAATACTAACGTTGAAGACGTTAGTAATTTGAAGGGTGAGGTGCGTAACTTAGTTTCTAGTTTAGGTAGCTTGTCGGGAAGGTTAGATAGAGTCGAGGAAGAGGTTAAGGTTAGTCTGAGAGTAGTAGATAGCGAGGGATTTAGTGAGGTTAAGGGTGGAGCTAGGCCGCGTACATTAGGTGATAGGAATCCCCCCCCTATCGACGTTTCGAACCCTTTCGCCCATTTGGAAAGGGATGTGAATGAGGGGGAAACTATTTTAATTGGGGACTCTTTAGTGCGCCACATGGACAAAGAGTTCGTTAAACGGAATCCAACCAATAGGAGGAGGGTCTGTCTCCCGGGGGCCAGGGTTGACAGAGTTAGAGACGAAGTGGATAGGGTTGACGTTGCTTCCCGTCACTCAATGTTGGTGACGATGGTAGGAGGCAACGACTCGTATAGGCCAGATACGAGTGTGCCTGACCTTTTGGAGAGATATAGGGGGTTAATTAGGTCCCTGAAGGCGAGGTCAGATAGGTCTTTAGTTCTAGGTATTACCCCTAGGCACGGTTTGGGTCTTAGAATTACGTCTAAAACAATATTTTTGAATAACAAATTAGAAGAGATTTGTGCTGAGGAAAGTGTACCCTTCGTAAAGCTGTGGTCCGAATTCAATGATCCTAGCCTTTTTATAAAAGATGGGGTGCATTTTAATGAAATAGGTAATGCTAGGCTAGGTAGGTTAATAGACGAAAACGTGCGAAAGCTGTATAGGTCGAATCCTTCTTTAAACGTTGTGGGTCCGGGAAACGCGGGCCCGACGTGATAAATAGTTTAAAAAGCGGGCCCGTGGTAAAAAATAACTTAAACGTCTTTTATTGCAACGCGCGTAGTATTAGAAATAAATTAAATGAATTTAAGGCGGTAATTTATTCCGGCAACTATGATATAGTTGCTATCACTGAAACTTGGTTAAATACCGTGACTCGGGACTTGTTGGGGGAACTTGATATACCGGGTTTTAAAATCTTTACTAATGATAGGTTACATAGATTTGGAGGCGGCGTTTTGCTGTACATTCGTAATTCCCTTAGGGCTATCGAGGTTAAGTTAGATTTTCCGGCAGCAATTAATGCGATCTGTGTTGAAGTTAGGGCGCGTAGTATTAGTTTTAATTTTGTCGTTGTTTATAGACCTCCCGTTCAACCCCTCGATATAGATACTAGATTTTACTCACTTCTTGGTAATTTTATTGACAATCGGAATAGTATAATTGTCGGAGACTTTAACTGTCCTAATGTTAATTACGAGAATTTTACGGGTAACGAAGAGGGTTTGAGACTGGTTGAGTTTATGGACGATAACTTTTTACGACAGATAGTTACCGAACCAACGCGCGGTGATAATATCTTAGATTTGGTGATGACGAACGGCGAGAATATAGTCGAAAGTTTAGAAGTAGGCGAGAGTTTAGGATGTAGCGATCATCAAATTCTTAGGTTTAAGTTATTGATAGAAAACACACAGGATAGTAACGTAATAGAAGTCCCTGATTTTCGTAGGGCTAATTTTGATAGTTTTGCTGATAGGATGAGAGTAGTGGACTGGGATAACTTATTTATGGGTAATGATACAAATTTGCGTTGGGTGGCGTTTAAAGAAAGTTTTAGGATTATTGAAAGGGAGTTTATTCCTCGTAGGCCCAAGCGCGTTAGAAATCGTGGTAGGCCGAAGTGGTGGACTAGGGAAGTAGGCGAGTTCATAAACGAGCGTAATAGAGCGTATAGACTTAACAAGCGCAATGGCCAGGTAGCTAACTTTAATAGATATATCGAGCTTAGACGTCAGGTTAAAAGATCAGTTAGGAATGCCAAGCGTAATTTAGAGATAGTTATAGCTGCGGATAGTAAACATAATCCAAAAAAGTTTTTTGAATACGTAAATAATCGTAAGCCGGTAAAGGATAACATAGGCCCTCTATTGGATGTAAATGGCGCTTTGGCTTCTGACGCTCAGGCGATGGCGGGTATTTTCAATAACTTTTTTGCGACAGTTTTTACCGTAGAGGACGTAAATAATGTCCCCGACGTTGACGATATCGTTCCATTTAGTAGCGAGACTATTTTAGATGAAATAACTGTTTACGAGGCTGAGATTGCGCATTATATCGATAGGCTAAAAGTTAGCAAGGCTCCAGGCCCTGACGCTTTTTATCCTAGACATTTGAAAGATTTGAAAGACGTTATCGTAGGCCCCTTAGCGAAGATTTTTAATCAGTCACTCGAAACGGGGATTATTCCTGAAGACTTCAAATTAGCTAACGTCACGCCTATTTTTAAAAAAGGCGACCGCGCGGTAGCTAGCAATTATAGGCCCATTAGCTTAACGTCAATTGTCGGTAAACTTTTGGAATCCGTAGTTAGGGATCGTATTATCGATCACTTAGAAAGTAGGGGTTTGATTAATAGTAGTCAGCACGGGTTTCGACGCCATAGGTCTTGTTTAACAAATTTGTTAGAATTTTATAACGAAATAGTGCGCGAATACGATAGGCATAGGGCAGCTGACGTTATTTATTTAGATTTTAAAAAGGCGTTCGATACAGTTCCGCATAGGAGACTAATTGCGAAGGTTAAAGCGCACGGTATCCGCGGTCAGGTAGCTAACTGGTTAGAAGAATGGCTTCGTGCTAGGAGGCAGAGGGTCGTAGTTAATGGTAGTGAATCGGGGTGGTTAGAGGTAGGTAGTGGTGTCCCACAGGGTTCAGTGTTAGGCCCATTGTTATTCGTAATTTACATTAACGACATAGATGTAGGATTGATTAGTAACGTGTCAAAATTCGCGGACGATACTAAAATAGGCGGTAAGGTTGTTAACGAGGACGATAGAAATAGGATCCAAGACGATGTAGATAGGATTATGGAGTGGACGGATAAGTGGCAGATGCAATTTAACGTAGATAAATGTAAAGTTTTGCATATAGGTTCTCGCAACAATAATTACGTGTACACGATGGATGATAGGGATTTAGCGAGCGTTGACGAGGAAGTAGATTTAGGCGTACGCGTAACTAAAGATTTAAAGGTTAGGAACCAGTGCCTGGAGTCTTGCGCAAAAGCTAATAGGATGTTAGGCTTCATAGCGCGTAATTTCGAATTTAAATCGAAGGATATTATATTGCCCCTTTACAAGTCCCTAGTCAGGCCTCATTTGGAATATGCCGTTCAATTTTGGTGCCCGTACTTGCGTGAGGATATTGATAGGTTAGAAAGGGTTCAGCGTCGTGCCACGAAACTTATTCCGGCATTGCGCAATAAGCCTTATGAAGATAGGATTAAAGTGTTAGACTTGTATTCACTCGAAACTAGGAGATTAAGGGGGGAGCTTATTGAAGTTTTCAAAATCGTTAATAACATCGATAACGTAAATTTTGACAAATTGTTCACTTTCGATAATAGTAATACTCGCAATAACGGATTCAAGTTGCGTGGCAGACGTTTCATTACTAATATCGCTAAAAACTTCTTTACGTTTAAAGTAATTGATAAATGGAATAATCTTCCCGCGTCAGTCGTTCATTCTACCAGCGTTAATGTGTTTAAGAACCGTCTTGACAGACATTTTAAAAATATTAACGTTGTTTAAAATTAAAAAAGAAAGTTAACAACAGGAGCTCTGGTGGTGGTGCTCGAGGATGAGTCTGTTGACGATGAATGCCAGCTTGTGACATGCCAGCGTGTGATGCCAGCAATAAAAAAAAAAAAAAAATTAGACTAACACGAATGTAGATGTAGCTCATAGCGTAAACTAACCCACTTTTTGTTTAACTTTACCTACTTTTTTTTTTTTTCTTATCCGCCTTACTTTGCATGTCTGTAACTCTTTCCTTGCATGTTTGTAGTTTGCATGGTATGACAGTGAGTTAAGACTGTTTGCATGGTTTGTAAGCGTTCTTATTTTACTTCTTTTCATTTTTTACCCCTCTCCTATATTCTCCGACTATTTTTCTGACTTGTCGGCTGTGGCCGGCGGATGATGATGGTGAGACTTTTTCCCTCTTTTTCTGAATGAATGTTAACCCACGAATGATAGGTGTTGCTCCTTACTTAACCCCTTATTCTCCTCTCTTCTCTTAACCCCCTACTCTCTCCTTTCTCTCGGGCTAGCCTTAGAGTGGATCTTAGGGTCTTTGTTAGCCTTAGCTTCTGTAGATCTGTAGATCTGTAGATTTCTAACTAAGATGCTCAGCTTTACAATATTTGCCAGTGGTATAATGATGTTGGTTTTTATGAAACTAAGAGGCGAGCACAGAGTAATTTAACGAGCAGAGTTCAGAATTCTAGCCAGCCACTAGTAAGGTTTGTTCCATCATCATTTATTCCGTTTGATGTCAAGATTACAGGCTGTTTGGCCAACAAAGTAAATACTAGGGGCACTCAATATATTTTGCCCCATCCTTTTTTCTTACCTAAATAATAGGCCATGGGGCTGAAATGTCTTTTGGGCTGTAAGTTTGAACTTTCTGCGTTTCACATAACAGGATTTTTCCAGTTTGAACCTCCCCTCCTTGTCTAAAACCGCTTTTAAACGCACTTGTATAAAACCGCTTTTAAACGCACTTGTATAAAACCGATGGTTAACGTAGTTTCGAAAATGGCGTCTGACAGTGATGTGCGTCGTAAACAGAGAGCTGTTATCGAGTTCTTAACCGCAGAGAAGGAAACAGTTGGAAATATTCAAAAACGTCTACAAAACGTTTAAGGAGATGCTGTTGTTGATCGAAGCACAGTTGGACACTGGTTTAAACGTGTGAGATCATCGGAGAGAGGGAGAGCCAGCCTCGATGATGAGCCACGCAGCGGTCGCCCGGCATCGGCTGTGACATCTCACACTGTGCAATGTGCTAACAGCATCATTTGATCAAATCGGCGAGTGACATACAAGGAGCTATCACTGGAGTTAATAATTAGTGAAGAAAGTGTGAATACGATAATTCAGTAGCTGGGATAATCAAAAGTGTGTTCACGGTTTGTTCCTTGCGAACTGACTGAAGATCACAAAGCCCAAAGAAAGGAAATTGTTTTCGAGTCGTTGGTTCGACACGAGATAGAAGGGGATGACTTCCTTTCACGAATTGTGACTGGGGATGAGACATGGGTACACCACTTTGAACCTGAAACAAAACACCAATCCATGGAGCGGCATCACGCAGACTACCTACGCAAAAAAAAGTTAAAAATGGCTCCCTCTGCAGGAAAGGTTATGGACACCATCTTCTGGGGCATGAAAGGGGTGATTCTAGTGGACATTTTGAAGAAAAGACAAACAATCAACTCAGAGGCACATATTGCTACCCTACGGAGACTCCAGAGACGTATAAAGCGAGTTCGACCGGAGAGAAACCTGGAAGACGACTTTATTTTGCCCGCTAACGCAAGATCACACAACAGTTTGCAAACAAGAGAAACCATCACAAAACTGCGCTTGACTGTTACCCCACCCTCCATACAGCTCGGATCTGGCACCTTCAGACTTCCTTTGTTTGGGTCAGTGAAGGATGTTCTTTGTGGAAGAAAGTTTCAGATTGACGATGAGGTTGTTGAGGAGGTTAAGAGGTGGGTCCAGCGGAACCCAGCGGACTTTTACCAGCAAGGAATAAAGGCCCTTGTTTCGAGGTGGAGGAAAGCCGTAGAAAAGGATGGAGACTACTATGTGGAAAAATAAAAACTTGTAAAAAAGGTATGTAACTACTTGTGTACAAAATTTCTGGAACCTCCAAGGAAACTCGGAAAGAACTTTTGTTATATCGTAATGATTGTCTTACTGGCTATATATATATACTTATACACACACATATATATACCGGGTGGGCTAAAAAAACTATTACCCAACTTTTGAAGAAATATTGTGGCTCACCCTCTCTATTGATCTTACTGATGAGGCCGTATGTTGTACCCATACGTTTACTCTTTCAAACGCTGGCTTTGAATCTAGATTCAAGGCCACAGGAGTTGAGGTACAGGCTCACAACTGGAGGAATGTATCAGAATATGGTGCTCAATTAAAAGGCGGTCAAAGTCAGAAACTGATACTTTCAGATGAGTCACTTTCTCCATAAATAATTAATTTTCCTAATTTTTACACAAAATACTGTAATTAAATTATTTTCTTTTTCATTTCAGACCAACATTCTGTTATATTTGGTGGAAAAGTTATAACATAACGAAATATTCTTTGGAAGATGAAGCATTGATATTGAACCTGCGTAAGGTGAAACACGGGTGCAAAACGAATGAAGAAAGAGTTTCCAAACAAACGCTGGACGATACCTGGACTTCAATATCTCATAAAGAAAATCGATATCACAGGGTCGACCAAACGAAAAGAAGGCAATGGAAGGGCAACAACATCACGTACTGAGAAAAATATTGACACGGTTTCAGCCATGATATGCAGTCAAGAAGAACGCCCCAACACCCACAAGTCCGTTAGAGAAATTTCAAAAACTACTGGTATTTCTCGCTCTAGTGTTCGTCGTATAGTAAAAGATGATCTGGGTCTTAAATGTTTTAAAAGAGTCGAAATTCATAAGCTCTCTGCATCATATAAGCAAGCAAGAGTTGAAAAATGTCGTGCTCTGTTAGATCGATTCCCAGACAGAGAAGTGCCGAAAATATGGTTCAGCGACGAGAAGACCTTTACAGTTGCTTCAACATTAAACACACAAAATGACCGAGTTTATGGAAGAGAGGACAAAAATCTATCAGTCTAGATCGACTTTGCAGGGAACGTCCGCATTTTTGTCAAAAAGTCATGGTTTCCATCTTTATTTCAAAGTTAGGGAAGTCAGAGATTGTTTTTGTTGATCAAAATGCCAAAATCACTGCTGCTTATTACGAAGAAAAAATCCTTGATGCAGTAGATCAATGGCGAGCAAGGTTGCAAGCGAGCATTGATAATGGAAGAGGGCACATTCCGCATAATCTTGGACTCAATTAGGTAACTGTATACAAAGAGAAAGTTTTTTTACCCGTGTCTGTATAACAGCGAATTACAAAATAATGGTTACAGTTAGCAAAAATCCAACTTCACCACGAGATAGACCATGAAATTCTACAAGTATATAACACACATATATTGATTGTACAAATAACATTTGATAAAGGTAAAATTATATTTTTCAAAATCAGGGTAATAGTTTTTTGGCCCACCATGTATATACAGGGTGGGCGGAAAGTAGCTCCCTATTTTGGATTGGTAAAAAAATACGTATATTATCCATTTATTTCAGAAGAAATAATATGAAAAGGTAGGCATACATGGTAGGTTTTCTCTGAAATTCAATGTGGGCTCCAACTCTTTCCACCAGCTTCTGGAGCCGCCCAGGAATGGCGTCCACTGACTTTAGCAGGAACTCCGGCGGGATGGAGGACATGACTTCCCGAATTCGGTCCTCCAGTTCTTCCAATGTCCTCGGTTTGGTGCGGTAGACTTCTTCCTTTACCCACCCCCAAAGAAAGAAGTCGCACGGTGTCAAGTCGGGGCTCCTGGCTGGCCATTGATGTGGACCACGACGACCCATCCAACGCCCAGGGAAGTGGGCATCCAGCCACTCACGGACAACAAGAGCGAAGTGCGGAGGGGCGCCATCTTGCATAAATATCAGATCGTCGATGTTCCCCCATGTGCTGACAACCGGCCAGACCTCGTTTCGCAACATAGCAAGGTACCGCTCAGCATTCATGGTGTTGCGCAGAAGGAACGGGCCCACAACCTGATCTGAGGTCATACCACACCACACCGTTACACTGAACCGATTCTGCCGTTTTTCAGCGGTAACCGTGCGACTTCTTTCTTTGGGGGTGGGTAAAGGAAGAAGTCTACCGCACCAAACCGAGGACATTGGAAGAACTGAAGGACCGAATTCGGGAAGTCATGTCCTCCATCCCGCCGGAGTTCCTGCTAAAGTCAGTGGACGCCATTCCTGGGCGGCTCCAGAAGCTGGTGGAAAGAGTTGGAGCCCACATTGAATTTTAGAGAAAACCTACCATGTATGCCTACCTTTTCATATTATTTCTTCTGAAATAAATGGATAATATACGTATTTTTTTACCAATCCAAAATAGGGAGCTACTTTCCGCCCACCCTGTATATGAAGTGCAGTATGAAGCATATTTCCTTCCATTAAAAAAAAAATGATATATACATATATATGCGCACGCCTGTGTGCGTGTATATACTGTATATATATATATATATATATATATATATATGTGTGTGTGTGTGTGTGTGTGTGTGTGTGTGTGTGTGTGTGTGTGTACATTAAAAATAATGATACATAAATTTTCATTTCGTATGTTACTATATATAGGCATAAAAAAATTTAAAGCGAAATAAACTGTTACATTCCCATTTAACTATAAATTAAAAATAAATACACCATATAATTAAATCTTATTTAAAATATTAATAACAGGGGATGAAAATATTTAATGAATATATGGTCATGCTTTTATGCAATTATAGTTATGAGCAACAGCAAAATAAATGACCCTCATGGTCATGATATAAAAAACATGCAACCTTTGACCCCTCACTCATACACCGTTAAGGTTGGAGATCGATAATGGAGGAAGGGTAGACGAAACTGCGTGGGGGCAGCTTTACTTATATTATTATTATTTTTTTTTTGTTATGTAAGTCCAGAGATTTCTGTGAAAAAAAAATTGGATGCAGAAAAGTTTGGCATTTTATGAATTATTTAATAATGGTACTTTCTCGTATGAATGAAATGGTTTCCAGTCAATTTAGCATTTAATCATGCTATAAATTCTAACATTCCATTCAAATATACTGTAGAAGAAAAAGTGGTTTATATCGTGTTGCATTAAGAATCGGTGACGTGCCGTTGACACCAATAATAATTATATCACCATAATTTACTGAGTGTATTACGATCCATTTTTAAATAAAAGAAGGATGAAGTATGGTGACTGTTGTTTCAAAATTTTCGACATTGTTTGCAGGGATGTTTATAAAAGCATCCATTACAGTATACTGGCCAGTGCCCGTAGTTCAGCGGTTAACGTCGTTTCCCTTTAAGTGAAGTGAAGACACTGAAATAATAATCCAGATTTGCGTAATGGGTCGCAACAGTCTGAACTCATCACCCTGCCAGTTTCTGGCCCTCCTCAATAATTATTAGGTGTGTACTGTAGAAGTATTAATTTTACTAAAATCGTAATTGAAATATTAACCCATTCTTCTTATACAGTGTGGTCCAAAAGTCCCTATTTTTTTTGCTGAAATAATAGTATTTTAGGATAAAAATGTAGTAACATACTGTAATTAAATGTATATTTATTTATCAGGCTTAGATCTAAGATTCGATGTGAGAACCATCATCGTCTCTGCAAATCTCAAATCTCTGCAAATGAAGTATCTCTGGGGTTATTTTAGCGACTGCCATGACAATGCGGGTTCGCACGGAGATCGTGCTGCCCAGGGCCTGTTTCTACCATGTCCACTCCAGCGATTTGGTAAGAGCTCAGCAAGGTACGCCCGAACGATGTTTGCAAAGTGACATGGAGCTCCATCTTGTTGAAAAGCAACAATGTCGAGAATGCCATCTGAACGAAGCTGGGGTTCAAGAAACTGCTGAAGCATGACAAGACAAATTGACCTTGTTACCGTAGCTTCTGCAAAAAAAAAAAGTCCGTAAATCTTCGATCTTGACATACCCAACCAGACATTAACTTTAGGAGAATCTCTCTCCCATTCTTAGAACTCCATTGGTTTTTCACAAGCCCAGATCCGGCAATTATGTCGATTAACCTTTCCACATGTATGGAGTGTAGCCTCATCGCTGAAGAGAATGTGGTTTAATAAGTTTTCGGTATGAATTTTTTCAATAAATTCTGTGCACATGGCGGCTCGTCTTGGATAATCCTCTTCGTGTAACTCATGTAGCACTTGAATATGGTAGCTTTTCTTTTTTTAATGTTGATTTTAAAATGCTCAGAACAGTCGTTTCTGGTATGCTCAGCCTACGTGATGCTGTGCGAGTTGACATTCTAGGATTTCTTTCAAAGGCATCTCTTACCAATTCGACAATTTTCTTGAGAAGTACCTGGACGTCCAGATTTTGCCTCATCATGAACAGATCCTGTTCTTTTAAATTTATTGACCAGCTCGTGATTTCCTTTGTCTGTAGGTCCTAGTTTGTGAAATCTTCTTTCGAATTTTTTTCGAATTTCTTTGCATTTTTTCCATTGGATACGTAGTGTTACTTCCATCACACGTTCTTGTGCATCCATTATCATCTACGGCTCGTAGAAAATAAAATAGAAATATCATTATTTCAGCAAAATAGATAGGGACTTTTGGACCACCCTACATATATATATATATAACAATTCAAAGAAAGTTCTAATGAAAGTGACGATAAGAGTGTGTTCGTACAGTACAGCTTAAGAAGAAAAAGAACTTATGTGCCGTTCTTAGATTTTTCTGTATTTTTTAATCTATTTATTTTTGTTTCCCATTTAAGCCTTAAGAATTATTTTTACTTTCCCTTTCTTCAAAGGGACTGCAAAATCCCACAAAAAATAGTCTTCTTCAGACCAAATGTGAAAATCTTTTCAGATGACTCAAGATGCAAAAAATTTCACTGTCTTCTATATATTTTAGGGGATACAAACTTTCAAATTTTTTATTCTGTTTAAAATAAACAAATTTTTTTATCGCACAGCTTTATCTAATAATACTGTTAAAAAAAGAATTATACTGCTGTAAAATATATATATATATGTGTGTGTGTGTGTGTGTGTGTGTGTATGTGTGTGTGTAAAAATGAACAATGAATAATTCCTAATTTATATATTCTTATATTGATTCATATAATTCATATATTCTTATATTGATTCATATAATTCATATATTCTTATATTGATTCATATAATTCTTATATTCATTCATATAATTCTTAGATTCGTTCGTATAATTCTTACATTCATTTATATAATTCGTATATTTACAGTATATAATTCGTATATTTATATAATCCTTATATTCTTACATATTTATTTTCATATAATACTTATTTTCATATGTATGTATGTTCATATATTCATTTTTACATAAAGACAAAAATCGCCTAACGAGAGTTTGGATAAATTTTTGATTTGCTTTCTAATTTTGCCAAATAATTGATGAATGGTTTCTTTTTAAATTACTTAATAATTTTTTTAGTTTTAGCTTAATAATGAACCTGATTAAATTTTACCATGTTCATTTTTGTATACATTCTCTCTTCGTTATAAAAGATGAAGTCATGTCTTGCCTAAACGTTTAATTCTAAATCTTAAGCCTTTAGTTTTTGCTCATATGCATGTTTAAGTATAATTCATAATAAAATGCATATTTCAATTTCAATTTTTAGTTAACTCGGCAGATCATGATAACACCAGCTCTGTCAATATGCGGTTTAAGATAAAAATATGGCTTCATCTTCAAATATCTTGCTTATCTGTTTAGACGTTGCCACAGCTAAAATATTTACCTTATCTTCAAATATTGTGCAAAAATAATGCAGCCTATAGAGAATAAAAACTAAACAAGTCAACATTAAATAATAATGATGTCCACAAAATTTGGGTATATAAACCCATGTAAATTTTCAAATTGTTAATCTGATTATTTTGACTGTTTGATCTAACTTAGAGGCTGAGCATTACTTGTAACATTTTTGCAGTAAACTACACTAAGAGAAAGAAGAGAAAGTCTCTATCTTCTGCTTGGAGCCTTGCTCTTTTCAGAGAACTTAGTCTTAAAGAGAGAAAAATTTTCCGGTACGTCACAAGAAGACTCGGAGAACCTTCAGAGAATTCAATCAGCTTCACAGAATCCTCCGATCCACTACAAGAAGAAATCGAAGAGTGGTATAAGAGAGACTACTGCGATTTCCTATACGGTACCAGCTACTCCAGAGTAACAAATCCGTTGCTGCCACATAACCAGAACCCCCGTCAACTTCGAACCGACCAAGGCCAAAGACGGAGGGGTTAACAACTGGCGAACTCTGCAACCACGATTCTTCCAGTCTTCCAGACCCTGGGACTAGAACCAACATTCAGGTGACCGGCGTGTCACGACTTCCAATTCTTCACATCCATCATTCGACCGGTGTGTCACGGCTGCAAGTTCTCCACGCCCATTCTTCGTCAAGGAACAAGTGGCCAGCAAGACAGGTCTTCAGGACACGTCTCCAAGGATTTCGCCGTAGGAATCTTGTTAAGTACAGATCTCTTTTTCAAAGTAATTACTAACATTTTAGAAGTCAGTATTATTAGCAGTTAATAATTAGTATCAAGCCAGAATTAACAAAAAACACAGTGGATATTCCATACACCAGTGATACATTTCTTTTTCTTGAAACCGAGTTATTTTCACTATTATAGTTAGTATTGAATCATTTTATTTTATATGCCAATCATAATATTACGTACATTCACGTACATTCGAGTGAAATTTTGTTTACATTTTTTATTATTTTTTAAATTTTTTTTTCAAATTATTGACTTAAATTGATTTGCAATTATTGTGCATTATTTGTGTATTTCTTAGATAGAGTAGGTAGGAAACTCATTCCAGTTTATAGCAGTTCAAGTCAGTCGGTTGCATCCAGAGGGACACCCGCCTCAGAGAATAATAACAGCTTAATGCTAATAGAATCAGTTTAGCTCAGATTTCCAAAAGAAATAGGAAACCCACTCCAGTTTATAGCCGTTTAAGTCAGTCGATTGCATCCAGAGGGAAAACCGCCCCAGAAATCAGCCCCAGAAATCAACCCCCAGAGTAACCAGTTCTAGTTGTTCAATCCAGTAGGATCAAGACCAGGGGTGGGGAACCTGCGGCCTTAAGGCCGCATGCGGCCTTTTGGGGTACTAGTTGCGGCCTTCTGCTTATTTGACATTCGGAATTCATACCGTACGATAATGGACAGGAACTGATACCACTTTAGGGCTTTAGGCTATTTCATTAGATCATAGCTTCAGCTTCACTGTTTCTTACACATACAAGCCTTCTTTATGGCTTGAACAATAGGAAATATGGCAACGTTGCCAGTTGAAACTGGCAGAGTTGCCTTACGGCTTACGCCCTTACCTATCAACGATCAACTCGACTGGCTGACTGGATGACAGTTACTGACGATTCTCCGATAGTGACACGCACGCTTGTTTCCTTTAAAACTGTAAATCTTTGATAAATTCGTGTACCATTTTTACTTAAAAATCTTCTGGTACCCCAATCATGTCAAAAACTGTGAAAAGAAAATTAAAGGAAGAGAACAGAGTATTCCATGAAGAATGGGAATTGCAGTATTTCATAGTTGCTGAGAAAGATAAAATGGTGTGTTTGCTCTGCAACGCCATAATTGCAACAGTGAAGAAACACAATGCATATCAGCATTATGCAACTCATAAGAACCACAAGTATGCTATATTGGAAGAAGAACCCCGAAAGTCTGCACTTACGAAGATGAAACTTCAAAAGCAGCAACAACAGCAAGTATTTAAAACGATGTCAGGCCTAGGGACTGAAATCACTGAAGCAACTTATAAAGTAGCACACATACTTGGAAAAAGAGGTAAGCCATATAGTGATGTGGAAATCATAAAAGAATGCATTGCTGAAGTTGTAGCCCCTTTAGATTCAGACAAGGTTAACAAATACAAACAACTACCTCTTTCAAGAAGGACCATAACTGATCGGCAACATGAATTAGCCCTCAATGTAACTGAACAACTTCATACAATATGCCAAAGCGAAAATACTTATTATTCGATTACCTTGGATGAGTCCGCTGATATTGCTGACTCAGCGCAAGTGTCATTTTTTATTCGTGTTATAACTGCAGATTTTCAATGCTACGAGGAGTTACTGGCTTTGGGTACCCTTACGGGTAAGACACGTGGAATTTACGTCTTGTCTCTCTTCAAAGAAAAATGCCGTGAAGCGAAACTGAATTTATGTAATTTAGTAAGTGTATGCACAGATGGTGCACCTTCCATGAGAGGAAAATGTGCAGGATTTGTTGCGCTACTACAAAAAGAACTGCCAAATCCAGATAGCTTGATTTCCTTTCACTGTATTTTCCAACAACAGAATCTCTGTGCCAAATCTACTGTTTTAAGTGACATATTAAGTAAAGTTATACGTATTGTGAACTACATTAGAGCAAATGCATCACGACATCGCCAGTTTCGCAATATGCTTATGCTTGATGATGAAACATTCAGTGTGGATCTTCCGTATCATTCTAAAGTGCGCTGGTTGTCACAAGGGCAAGTCTTTGAAAAACTTTTGTCTTTGCGAAAACAAATCACAAGATTTTCTGAGGAACTCAATGAACTATGTGAATTGTCAAAAAAGGTTTTCTGCAGAAATGCTGCATTTTTGTGTGACGTAATGTCAAGCAAAATTACCTGAATATTTCTTTGCAAGGTAAAACTAAATCCATATATGAAATGTGGCAAAAAATCCACGCTTTTTGGAGGAAGCTGCGCTTTTTCAAAACTATCCTTACCCGATCGGAACTTTCAGCTGAACACTTCCCTGAACTGGCAAAGGTAATTGATGAAGAAGATACAAGCAAATCATTAAGGGAATGTGATGTGAAAGAATACACAGCTGTCCTAGACTCCCTGATTGAAGAATAAGATGAAAGATTTGAAGATTTTGAGAAACATAACTTCACACTGAAACTAGCTTGCCAACCACACCTGGTTGATGTCTCCAAAGCACCTGAAGATTTACAGATGGAGTTGATTGAGCTATTAGAAGATAATATCCTTAAGTCTCTATTTGATACTAAGAAGGATCCTGTTGAAATTGAAATATGGAAAAATGGCGTTGAATACCCACGTCTGCGCCAACATGCTCGTCGAATGTTGCCTTCTTTCGGCACAACCTACTGTTGTGAATCAACGTTTTCATATATGACTCAAATCAAAACGCGCTTGAGATCTCAGATGACGAATATTCACCTGGAGGACCAACTAAAACTACGGTCAACGGTATTGGAACCAAATGCACGACTCCTGTCCCGCACCTGATATCATTTTTCACTTAATATTAGTTCTATTGTTAATTATTCCCCCTCAAAAATAAATGTGCACTTGCTGAATTTTTTATTTATTATAAAAACCCTCACGTATTATCAAGTTTGATTTAAAATTAATAAATACGTAGATTGTAGACTTAAATATGACATTTTGTTGTACTGTATATGTTAAATTCTCAGCATGTGGCCTAATAGGGTCTTGGTTAAATGAAATGCGGCCTTCCAATGAAAAAAGGTTCCCCACCCCTGATCAAGACAGTCAGTTTCCAGTCAGTTGGTTGTATCCAGAGGGACAACCGCACAAGAAGTCAACCCCCAGACACAGAGTAATCAGTTCCAGTTGTTGAACCCAGTAGGATCAACACAGTCAGCATCAGTTCTGTCAGTCAGTTTCTGTTCAGCCAGTTTCAGTTCAGCCAGTTTTAGTTCAGCCAGTTTCAGTTCAGTCAGTTTCAGTTCAGTCAGTTTCAGTCCAACCAGTTTTAGTTCAGTCAGTTTCAGTTCAGCCAGTTTCAGTGCAGTCAATTTAATTCAACCCTCTTTTTTTGTTGTAAGAACAAAGGAATTGATAGATTAGTGTCTTTTTGCATGCAGTAATTGCGTATATAATATGTAGGTGAATTATATATTTTATTGTTTGTAACCAAACCGGTTTCTGCAAAATATGTGGTAGATTTATGGAATTTTGGTCAAGAAGATCTTGTTTTTGGTTTAGATGGATCAGATATCCATGCATATCCTAAAGAGAACTCGAATTTTATTACTGATATTGTTTTGGATGGTCATGATGACCATGTTTTGATAACTTTTCTCCACAGGACCTTAATTGTTTTGAGTTTACTTCGGCCATGCCGCCTCGTTTAATTGGTCATAAAGCTGTTTTTTATTCTTTTGGTCATGATGACAGTCATGTTGTTTCAAATGATGTTTTTTCTGCTTCAGTAGCAGTTGGGGCAGATGCCCTGCAAGTTCCTGTAGGCAAGTCAATTTTTACGAATGTTTGTAATGATTTTGATAATTATTGTGAGGAACATGCCATCCCTCCGTTTTAACTCCTTTAATTTTTTTTCTGAACAGTGTGAGCAAAGTGCTCACGTAAAGACGTTTTGTCAATTTGAGACATCATGTCTCCCCAATTGGTCACCCGATTCACCTAATTGCAATATTCCAAATTTTGGTTTTTTTCCCAATACCCCAACCCCAGTTGAACCCAGTGTCAACCAGGGAAATGGTTCAATCATGGTTGACTCTTCTTTGGCTCCAGTCAAACCACAGTTTAACCATCTGTTTTCTTTCACTCAGGTTGGACCAGAAGCCAACCAGGAGCCTCTTTTGGTACTGCGGAACATTCGTCAGTATCATAACGTGATCGTTCCAACGATCACTCTTGTCTTTCTTTCTCGAACTTATGTTTTCGTCCTTCTTGCCTCCTACTTTGCGGATTTTTCCCTTTTGCTTTTCCTGGATCCCCTTCTGAAACCAGTAAAAGTTATTCTTCTTAATCCCAATACACCAACTCCTTTTTGAGTGAACAATGCTCGCATGGTCATTCCACTGCTTCCCGGCCATGTTGCGAATCCCTTTAACCGTATGATTCGCATGCTCTATCACGTGACAACCTAACCATGCGCCTAATTTATCTTGCTCCGTAAGTTCGTGAAATTTACGCGTATGACCGAACATAACCTCAATTTACGTAAAGTTTTTTTTTGTTTAAGAGTATTATATGGAACCTATAACCCCATGTATTGTGTATTGTGCATGTCCTCCGTGGTGGCGGAGAGGACCTACAACTTTACGTGGGTTCAAAACCACAAAGCCTCAATTTTACTCCCTTAAACTATACCCAATCTATCAACATATGCGTCTAATCGATTTTTAAACATGTTTATAAACGTGCTACTAATAACTTCTACCGGCAAACTATTCCACCTATTTACTATTCTATGCGAAAAAAAGTTTTTACGAACTGCTCTCTCGAACCTTCTACTTGTCAACTTACACCCGTTATTTCTAGTCCCATTATATAGAGATATTTCGAAAAAGCTATCTCTATCTACGTAATCGAACCCATTCATTATTTTGAAAACCTGGATTAGATCACCCCTTAGCCTCCTAGTCTCGAGTGTAGTCAATTTTAACTTCTTAAGCCTATCCTTGTACGACTTCGACCAAAGCGACGGAATCATCTTAGTTGCTCGTCTTTGAACTCTTTCGATTTTGTCTGTATCTTTTCGCATATGCGGATTCCAAAATTGGATCGCGTACTCCAGATGGGGTCTAACTAATGATTTATAAAGAGGAACAATAATATCATGCGATTTGTAATCAAAATTCCGAGCTATAAAACCTAACACTTTGTTCGCTTTTTTGACCCCTGCTGTACATTGTTTCGCTACCTTTAAATCACCAGTGACGATAACTTCTAAATCTTTTTCCTGCTCTACGCTTTCTAACTCCTTCCCTGACATACTATACGCAAAATTACTGTTACGCGAACCTATATGTAAAATTTTGCACTTATCGACGTTAAATCTCATTTGCCTTGTGACTGAACCATCAACGATTTTATTCAGATCTTCCTGGATTTTACCTCTATCTTCGTCATTAACCGTCCTACCACCCAACTTCGTGTCATCCGCAAACTTTGAAACTAGACTGACTAGGCCGACATCTAAATCGTTAATATATAAAAGAAAAAGCAAGGGGCCCAATACCGAACCCTTAGGAACGCCGCTCGCTACATTAGCCCAACACGACTCCGCTCCCTCAACGACCACCCTCTGTTTCCTACCTCGCAACCACTCTTCTATCCAATTTATTACTACACCCCTGATTCCATGAGCCTTAGTTTTTTCAATGAGTTTTATGTGCGTTACGGTGTCAAACGCTTTTTGGAAATCTAAATACACTACATCAACGCTTTGAAAAAATTCTAAAAGATTAGGTAAGCAAGATTGGTTTCTCCTAAAACCGTGCTGCGTATTTCTAACTAAGTTATGCAATTCTATGTTTCGCCTATACGATCCCTAATTATTGATTCCAGTAGCTTACCTACAACAGACGTTAAACTGATTGGCCTATAATTTCCCGCCGCACCTTTATCGCCTTTCTTAAAAATAGGTGTTACATTTGTTAATTTGCTAAATTGTCTTGTACGCACCCTACAGAAAAAGAAGCATTAAAAATCTTTGTTAGCGGCACAAAATGCTATCTTTTAATTCGTTTAGTTGTATGGGATATATGGAATTCGGCTCTGGTGATATACGCATTTTCATTTTATCAATACAGCGCATTACTCCTTTCACTAACCACAATATTATCTAAAGTATTACCATTGTCAAAAGATATTATGTCTATGACCGTAGGGATATTCGTTACATCTATTTTAAAAACTGACGTAAAAAATTCGTTTAGCAGGGTAGCCATTTGCTTGTTTCCAGGAACTAGCGGTCCGTCAAAATTTTCCAACGGCCCCAAGAAACCTCTTTACTGGATTCCTGTTATTAATTTATTGAAAGAATCGCTTGGGGTTTTCTTTGCCGTCACGAGCTATGGAGATTTCAAAATTACGCTTCGACTTTTTTATTACGCTTTTCGCTTCACGCCTTTGAGATATGTAATTGTTTCGTAACCACAAATTGTCTTTATCGCACTTATGTAGCCTATAAGCCCTATCTCTACTCTTTATAATATCCTCTACTCTAGAAGTAAACCACAAGGGCTTGTTATTTACTTTCGCACGCTTAATTTTGTATGGTACACATTCCTCATTTATAGTCCTAAATACTGTTTCAAAAGATTTCCACATTATTTTTGCTTTGGAGACCACCATCACGTTTTCCCAATTGACGTGAGTAGCATGGGCGCAAAAGGAGAGAGTGCAATTCAATTGAAAATGTCGATCAATGTTGCAGAGGAAATGTTGCATAAGTTATGGAACAAAGGGGGGAGGGGGAATGTTGTAAGATGTTATGCAACAAAGGGGGAGGGGGAATGTTGTAAGAGCAACAAGGGTTTATGCAACATGGAGGCGGAGTTATCCCCCAAGAGAAAGAGAGGAGAAGGAGACAGAGGAAGAAAGGTGTTCGTCTGGCAGGGGCCAAGCGCATATTAAGATTTCAGCCTGGCGGCCGTTGTCTCAATATGTTCCTAATCAGCCCTGATCGAGCAAGCCTGCGGCACGCAGGTATCCGATCGCCCTCTCCGTAGTGGACCAGAGGTTCAGCGCACTAGTGATGTGTTGTGTTCGTTGTTATACTAGAGCGGTACAGTCTGTCATAATGTGTTCAATTGTTTGTGGTGTCTCCTGGCACAGGTTGCAGGTGTCGTCTTTGGAGTTGTCTAGTGTGTGTTTATATGTCCGTAAGTTGGGGTGATGTCCACAACGGAATCGTGCTAAGTTAACTCGATCCAATCTGCTCAGGCTGATCTCTGACCTGTTAATGGGTGGCGACTTCGCACCTAGGACCACATTCGGATCGAGTCGTGTCAGTGTTTTGTGGGTTAGGTGTGTGTGTATGTGTTTTCTGTACTGTGTGATGTCCGTGGGGCGTGGTATGGAATGGAGTATTTGGTTATAATGTCTCTCTGGTGTTACCTTAATGGTGCGAGGTGTCGGTGCATGATTGTACATGTAGTGGCAAGGGAGTTGTGGGATAGTTGTCGCTGCTGCCATGAATTGTGTTCCCCTCATGTCTAAAAGTTTCTGAACTTTCAGTATTTTTGTTTCTGTGTGCAGGTGTTCTATTGGTGTTGTTTGAGTGCATCTTGTAATGATACGAAGTGCGTTGTTTTGTATTGTCTGTAAGGTGTTTATGTGTGTGTTTGAGATAATGGGTGCCCAGCATGGGCTAGAATAGTCCATAAATGAGCGAATATATTGTTTGTATATGAGTGATGTTGTTTCCTGCTGGTGTCCAAAGTTTGTGCCTGTTAGTACCCTAAGCGTGTTAAGTCTTGATGTACATTTGGTTTTAATGTCCTGAATGTGGTTTGCAAAAGATAATGATGTGTTGTATGTGACCCCAAGTATTTTGGTCCTGTGAGTGTGTGGAATGTTGATGTTGTTTAATGTAAGCTGTGGAGTTACCTGGTGTTCTTTTGTGTTGCTTGTAAGCAAGGTTATGGTTGATTTTGTGGGCGATACTTTGAGTCTATTGTGTGTGAGCCAGTCTTGTATACTGTTTATGTATGTTTGTAGGTTATTTGTAGTGGTGTCGAAGTTGTTGTGGGTGGATGTTAGAGTGATGTCATCTGCATATGATGATAAGGTAAGCTTGTTATCTATGGGGGTTGGAATGTCATGCATGTATAAGTTGAAGAGTGTTGGTGAGAGAACAGAGCCTTGAGGGACCCCGTTCGGAAAAAGCTTGGTTTTGGATGACTTGCCATTAAATGTGACATGCGAGTATCTTCCTGAAAGATAGTTACTCAGCCACCTTTTGGTGTTATTGTGCATGTTTGTGTTCAGTATTTTGTTATGAGAGGGAAGAGTGGGATAGCATCAAATGCTTTACTAATGTCTATTGTTGCTAATAGTGTACGTTGAGCTGGTCGTCTGGAGTTGATGCTATTTATGATGTGCTGCGTGAGGTTAGTGAGTAATGTCGTGGTTGAATGATGAGGTCTGAATCCATGTTGAATAGGCGATAGTGGTATTTGTGGGTTGGTGATTTGTAAGATTAGTCTTTCTGTTACTTTGGAAGGTGGGCATAGTAAAGTAATGGGTCGAAAGGAAGCTGGTTCTGTTGAATTTTTGTTTGGTTTGAGTAGTGTAATAATTTTACCATGTTTCCATATTTCAGGAATAATACAGTGTTGGTATGAATATATGCTGATATTTGTGAGAGCTAGTATTCCCTGTAGGCCCAAGTGTTTAAGGTGCATGTTAGATATGTTGTCTGGTCCAGTAGCCTTCGAATTATTAATGTTTTTGATGATCTTGGTGGTTTGGTCTGTGTTGAAGGGTGTAATGGTCGTGTCGGGTCTGTAGGTTTTCTTGTGTCTGGCTGTTTGTCTCTCTGCGTGTTTCTGGTTGTTGTCTCTGTTTAAGTGACTTTTCTTTGCATAGTGATTAACTAGAATGTTAGCTTGTGTGTATGTTGGGATATTATTTTGGCTGCGACAGATGGCCGCGTGTGAGGTGTGAATGCCGCTGTTAGAGTGGGTAATGCTGTTTATACAGTAGTCTTGTATAGCCTGGATGTATCTGTGGAGTGGTTTAGTGTTGTTATGAATTCCCTAAATGTTTCTCTTTGTTTTTCTTTGAGTTTGTTGTTTATTTCTGTGTTGAACTGTTGTATCTGCTGTTTTATGGCTTCCGGTTGTGGTGTTTGTGTGTTATGTTTGAGGTTGTTACGTTGCCTTATGAGGTGGGCTATTTCTCTAGTTTAATTTGGGTTGTATTTCCTAATGTTGCCCTCAGGTATGTATTTGTTTGCATTATTGATGATCTGATTAAATGCATTGAGTGTTGTATTGATGTTTATGATGGGTGTGCTGTTTAATGTGGTGAATTGTTCCTCAGCCTGTATTTTGAACTGTTCCCAATCGGCTTTCTTGTAATTTCTGTAAGTGTGCCTAAGGCTGAACATCATTATTAGGGTTGCCAGATTGTGCTATCCAGATATTTTTGGCATTTGGTTTAGAAATCCGTTTTAGAAGGCAACCATTTGCTGTAATTAAATGTCGTGTACAACCAAAAGAATTAAATAAAACACCATTACATCATTCTGTTTATTTAGACGAATTAATGGATTCAATTTCACGAAATATATAGAAAATAAATTTACAGTGGAATATATATGATCATAAAATAATAATAGCGTAAGAAATACGAACGAGAAATATATAATCAAAAATATACAAAACGTTGCAGTATAACCATCAATATATTAGTAGAGGAAAAAAAATAAATATACAGTTATATTAAATAATTAAATATATTGAAAATAATAATATACAAAACATATAATCAATTGCATATTAGTACAGGAAATATATATATTATATATATATATATATATAGACAATTAAATAATTAAATAAATAAATATACATCCAAATACTTTATGTTCTACGGCGCAAAACGTTAAACTCACACATAATCGAGTCTACATTCACATCGTTATTACTTTGCACTACACGGTAAAACCGTCTAAGCATTACTTCACCGCTCAAGTTATACGGATGCCTATACTCGACATAAATGGCTTTCATATCGTTCAATACTATTTTTCTGCCCACTTTACATTCGGTTGGCAAGTTTTCTTTAAACAGGGCTAGAATACAATCAAAAGTACGCAAAAAGAGGTCATCGTTAACAACAACATCACTCTTAAATTCAAATTTATAAACACTCCTTTCCAATCGAGGGTTTTTTTATTACCATCCCGAGCTTTTCAATCGTGAACTCTTCTTCACTCTTCATAGCGGCAATTGAAATAATCTTCCAAGTCGTAACGACGGCTATTCATTATATAGAGGTACAGCTCTTCAGGTTGAACAGTGTAGGCAAGCTCTGCCCTGTACCGCTCAAGTGCTTTGTACCAAAGTTCGGGATATTTCGAAGAGTCTAAACCTTTTAAATATGCATCCAGCTCTAGACCATTCTCGCCTTGTTCATTCCTACATTCGATAAATCCGTCGAGCACAGCGGTGTATACGTATTCAAGAACCGTGTCAAAATAAATCATATCCGTAACACGAGCGTCTAATATAGGCTTCAGCTTGCGGAATCCGACGATTTCAAACATTCTGTCGAGGATGAAACGGTTTCGCGTAGGCACAAGAACGTTATTATCAGATGCATTCTTCCACGTCAGTCGTATATCAATGCATGGCTGATCGTTATTTATACACAACGTGCAAACAACGGCATATGAGGGGGCATCACATCTCTGCTCTCTTCTTGTACCTACGCCTGCAGGTATTTTATAACAATCCTCTCCCCACTTCTCAACTATCACGAAGACTCTATTCATCTCCTCAACACTTAAATAAATAACATTAGGTTTACCAGAGTTTACTTGTCTATAAGTCGTTTCAAGTACATAGTTAATGGTGCCGGTTTCACGCCTGAACACACGCATTGACTTCCTCACGGACACATCCTACGCGGCGTTGAGGATGCTTCTCAAAGGAAGTTCCATTTTATTCGCAAGTCTGCTCGGTTCAAGCTCTAAGATGACTATGAGTCACAGGTGGGACGGATCGACTCAACTGGCGGAGTGAGTCACGCTGATGAAACGTGTACGGGTTAGTTCGAACTCATGTGTCTCGTAGGGGTGAGGTACACGGGTGGGAAGCTCGATGAGGGGAGCGAGTCACACCATAAACTGCTGAAGCGTGTACAGGCTTGTTCGAACACTTGTGCCCATTATACTGGACAAACAGATTTTTCTGCTACATGAAGCAATACCGGCTTTAATGTTTTATCACTCACCAGACGTTCATTTCCACAAACTAAACATCTTTACAATCCGGTGCACTATTTAAGAGAAATATATGCCCATATTTATCGTTTTTGTTTAACAAGAGATACTCGTCTCTAAAGTCTGTTAAAAACTCACACATGCCATTAGCCACAACCTCACTACAAACCTCGTCATGATATATATTAATATAGTGGCAAAAATACTTAAGATTCTCCATGATGACAAGATTTACATTCTCAACCGTAGGGTACGAGTAGTCGGTATGGTGTAACATGACATAATATCGCTTGTCACACCAGCCATCAACAAGTCTCACTATCCATAACCGTTGCTTATCTTCTGAACGTGTTGTTTCTTCTACTTCGCGGTATATGTGAGATTTTATAAAGGTTAGGTCTACAACATACTTCAATACATCGTTTGTACTACGAAATCCTACAATGCCCCCGCCAGAATACTCGTAGAGTATTTGAACATCTTGATCCTTCGCACGGCTCAATGTAGCCTTAAAAGTATTAAAGGAGGGGGGAATAGGGCGTTTTTCAGTATCCACCACATCTTGGCACTTTGCCGAATACCACTTCATAAACGTTGAACACGCAATATTAAAGGTAGCCATTTGCTATTTTCCGTCTATGCGGGAGAATACACGTCTGAGCTCAAGAGTATGCAGCGGTCAACTGAGCAGGCAGGAATAGAGATATGCTCAGGTAATGGCAGATGTCACGTGACCGATCTTACAGTGGGTGGAGCTTATCTTTTTACTGTACACACACACACGCACGCACGCAAAGGAGAAAATGAAACCTTAATTGATGCAAATATACGTGATAAATAAACATCATTATCAATACATATATACAGGGTGTTTCAGGAGGAAAGGTCAATACTTCGGGAGGTGATAGTATCGGTCATTGTGAGAAAAAAGATCATATGAACATGTGTCTAATTCTGAATGGTTATGGAGATAGAGCTGTTTGAATCTGATGCGCGCGCAGCTCTTCCTCCCCCTTCCCTCCCCAATAACCTTGAGCCATGTAAGCTGTAATGTAAGCATGTCACATAAGCCAATCGACAACTAACTGTTGTGAGTGACATTGTTTGGTGTTTGAAGCAGTGTTAAGAATGCCACACACCTTCACACATGCCGCATATGCAGATATGGTGTATGTCTACGGGTTTTTGCGATGGAAGTGCAACAGCTGCTGTTGCAGAATTCCGGATCGAAGAGTGTTTACCAGGGTTTTCAACACATTGCGTGAGATTGGTACACTTCCCAGCGCTTATGTTTCATCTGAACGTGAAGGCCAACAAGATGTGGATGAAGTGGAAAACATTCTTCATTTGGTAGAGCGTAGTCCTACTTCTAGCTCACGAAGAATTTCTCCACGTCTCGGTGTACCACACACAAGAGTATGGCGAACATTACGTGAGGAAGGATTGCAGCCATTTCATGTACAGTAGGGCGGATCGAAAATGAGGTTTTAAAACGTTTTTTCGAAATTCAAATATGGCTAGTGCGGAACATATGTGGGTGCTATAGATAATGACTGTGCATAAATATTAGTCCTGCGAAATTATATCTTCAGGTGCCACAAAGCCGTCGAAAAAAGTGAAATACAGTATGTCCCACAAAAAAGTACACCCAACTTTAGATTGTACTAACTCCTCCAAAAATTGAGATATTTTGGATCTGTTTGTTTGATTTAATATAGCAAATTATTCTTTGTTAACGTTCAAATTTATTCATGTTTAAACGAATTAGTGTTTAAGCATCCTGCTTTTAAGTGAAGGGTACAACAAAATGGATTGCGCAAAATTGGTCAGTGAAAAAATAATGAGTGTGCTATCGATGTAATGAAAAGACAAATACATAATAATAGAAACTTTAACATAATTTTAATAAGATACATAGCAGATTTTTCTTTTTTCCTTATTACAAAAGTTATGCTTAGTTTCGTTTTCTTTCAACATGACCGCCATTCCTATCGATACAAATCTGGAGTCGAGCTCTCATCTTCCCCATCACTCTTTTGATAAGATCTGGATTGTCTTTTAACAAGTTGATTTCAGCTGTGATGCGAGTCCTCAAATCATCTAAATTGATAGGTTGTGATGCAAATACTCTATTTTTCAAATGACCCCATAAAAAGTAATCACACAGGATCAAGTCAGGGCTTCTGGGAGGCCATTCAATGTCATGGCCTGTAGCAATTACTCTTTGGTGGGAGACTTCCTGCAAGCGTTCCTTCACAATAACTCTCCTGTGAGCAGGAGCTATTTCTTGAAAAATAGAGTATTTGCATCACAACCTATCAATTTAGATGATTTGAGGACTCGCATCACAGCTGAAATCAACTTGTTAAAAGACAATCCAGATCTTATCAAAAGAGTGATGGGGAAGATGAGAGCTCGACTCCAGATTTGTATCGATAGGAATGGCGGTCATGTTGAAAGAAAACGGAACTAAGCATAACTTTTGTAAAAAGGAAAAAAGAAAAATCTGCTTTGTATCTTATTAAAATTATGTTAAAGTTTCTATTATTATGTATTTGGCTTTTCATTACATCGATAGCACACACATTATTTTTTCATTGACCAATTTTGCGCAATCCATTTTGTTGTACCCTTCAGTTAAAAGCAGGATGCTTAAACACTAATTCGTTTAAACATGAATAAATTTTAACATTAACAAAGAATAATTTGCTATATTAAATCAAACAAACAGATCCAAAATATCTCAATTTTTGGAGGAGTTAGTACAATTTAAAGTTGGGTGTACTTTTTTGTGGGACATTTGGTATAATGATTTTCTTATATTCTGCATTAGTACAATAACTGAAACTTACTTGTTATTATTATATATTAAGTGTTCCAATTACCAAAATAGTTACTGAATTACGCAGCTCTTAGTTTATTTAGATCAATGTTCTTTTGATTAATGATCTAAATAATCCAGAACTCACCACGAGGAGGTTGCTGCGTGTCGAGCTCCACCCATGCCCTCCCAACCACCCATCCTTGCGCATGTTTTTTTCTATTAACGTTTTATTTAAACTTTATATTCAGCTTTACTTTCGAATGATGGCATTTTTTTACGTGACTGAAGTGTTGATCTTATGAAGCCATCTCGCGCGTTCAATCCAAATACTTTTGATGATGCTTCAGTCACTAATTTTACCATTCTTTCTACTACTTGTGTATGACAAGGGAATTTCTCGAATGGAGGGGTACTCTTGTTTTCTATGAATTCTTCAATCTCATTTTCTGTCAGGTGTCTTGTCACAGGTGGTTCAGTGACAATGCATTTTTGCCAATTAATTAAATCAGTATAATCAGTAGCTTCAAATTGAATAACAGGTACTGTGAAACGCCTCACAACTTTTTCCTTGTTTGTTTGCCTTGCTTTCTTTATTCGCCTCCACGCTAATTCTCTTATGGCGCTGCGGTCATCATGAATCATTGATGCTAGAATATTTTCTGGATTTGCAAAAAATGCATTTCTTTGTATGACAGGGTTTACAATATCCTTTACTTCGTCATTCAGTGTTCTTGTTAGTTCAATAGTTTTGAAAACATGTTTTGAGCCATTGACAAAAGACGTACTTTGCTTAATAGAAAACCACATTGGGATGTAGACCTTCATTATAAAAGAAGCAATGTTCATGAGGTTCTCAGATGGACTTACAGTTGAAACGTATAGACGAAGCAAACGATTTGCTGTAGTCAGCCATCGTGAATGTGCCATTTTGCCTGGACTACGATGAGCAAGATCTGGAGAGCAATATCCCTTTGTTATGGCCTGATGAATATCAATTAGATATTTTTGGTCGGTGCTAAGATCTTCACAGTCTACAGTTGGTTCCTCAGCATCAATCCTTTCAAACTCGACAATAGGAAGACTCTCACAGTTCTCTAATTCCCTGCCAATAGGACCGGTGAATCCGCGGGGGCCAGATGTTTTTCCATCCAGCTTTGCAACTAAATGGCGTAATGGCAATTCATTGGCATGGAGCTGGCACACTAAATGTTGAACTGGCTTCTTCAGCTTCAATTCTATAAGCCTTATAACGCCTCCCTTTTCTCCAGTGTTGACTGCTGCACCATCGCATCCAATGGCAACAAGGTTTTCCAGGTTCATGTCATTATTTCCAATATACTCAAACATTCCTTTACATATTTCTTCAGCTGATCCAGAATTCACAGAATAATGGCCCAAATAATCTGAACCAGGTTCTCTCACTGAAGTGATATGTTCTTCTGTTACCTTCTTCTGATATACTTTGGACTCTTTTTTTTCTTGGAAGAGTGTAGAATCTTTTCGACCATCAAAATAGATTCCTCTGATTGGGACCTGATTTTGATCTTTCATAATTTCTGATCTCTTCTTTTGTCTTTCTCTTCTGATTTTACTCCTATCCACTACTTCAGATGTATTGCCAATAGAAACTTCTCCAATATCTTGCAATACTGCACTAACAATGAATGCTGCAGCTCGATCTGAAACTGCAGTCCTGTCACAAGCAGTAGCCACTGAAGGTAGATTTGTAGTTTTCCTTTTCTTGAATAATTGTTCTTCAGGTTGTTCGAGCTTTCTCTTCGAGCTAACTGGCTCTGGAAATGTATCGTCTGATATTTCGCCAGATTCACTTTCACGCTTTGATGTCGATGATGATAATTCAACATTTGTATCCTGCAATTTCTCCTGTGAAGATTCTTTGGTGAGCCTCACAGCTTCTTTTTGCTTTCTTAGCAACGTAGATGCTTTTTTCTTTTAGTGTAATATCTACTCTATCAATAAACAGTTTTCTTTCACTCCTTTGAACTAAGAGGAACGTCACTTCTTCCTTTGGAACCGTTTTTTCTTTGGGACAAGAACATTGTGTTAGTACTTTGCACTTGCACGCTGCAATGTCAAAAAGTTTCGTGTGTGCTTCTTTTTTGAACATATTAATCTTTGCTTTGTAAGCTTCAGAATTTTTTCTGCTTTGGTATGGCTTCATAATGACACGATACTTTTCGTGGTAGCTTCTGAACATTGTTTCAATTCGCCTGTCTGACAGAATTGGGACGGAAGCACTTTCCCAAATTGTTTTCAATTTATCAACAACTTGTTCTAATATTTGAGATATTGAAGGATCTTTATTAGTATTCTGTTTCAAATCGTTTCTTACAAACAAGTAATATTTAAAAACTCCTTCGTATGTAGGAAGATTCCTGTGCCACAAATCTTCCCCCATACCAAACATGGGGCACTCAGTTGAGGCCCTGGTTGATTTGCACAAACTCGAGACATTTTGAAAGTATACAAATCTGAAAAAGAAAGAGCTAATATCAATTATACGTTAATTTCAGTTAATAGTACATGGCAAACTTAGGGCAACACAATACAGAAATGCAAAATATATAAGAAATATAGTTTAGACTATCTGAGTAACGCCAACAACAGAACACCCACCTGCTACGAGAGCGACAGCTACACTGAACCGAGGTACTCACGTGACAGCTGAGTGAGCTGACTATAGAAAACTGTTTTTAGAGAATAGAAACTTTTTTTAAAGGTTGACTGAGCTATTTTTATACAAGTGTGAATAAATTCTTGTCTATTGTGCATCGTGGACTCTTCTGTAATTATTGGTTAAAATCTGCTTTTTTCAATTTTTTTCAATATTGAAGGTCATTGTGGCACCTGAAGATATTAATGTTATGATTTTAAATTTATACCAGCTTATTTCCTCACTACTCCACACATTTTCCACACTAGCCAATTTGAAAATTCGAAAAATGAGTTTTTCACTCCGCCCTAATGTACAGTGCTTACAAGAAGTCTCGCGCCTCTGTCTCGTCCCAAGCTAGTCTGTTAGGTATAAAATGGGCGGTCCTTATGGCAGCGGAGGTGTGTTCGGATTGGTGCACATAATTGCTCTAACCCCATCAATGACGTCCACATTATCATTGTGTTGATCACTCTATCTATTTATATAGAGAGACATACTGTATATAGATATATATAGAGTATGCAGGGGATAACGTGTCTCAGTCCCAGCTATGGTAGTTGTCTTACAATTAACAGTCCCAAGTACAAGTTACGTTAACACCTCCACATAAACTACCCTGGACTAAAATAACATACGTGAAGCCCTTAACCACAAACCATTTAAAAGGTGTGATTTAAAAGCGCTCTCTCTCTCTCTCTCTCTGATCGCACCGCATCCCATCAGAGGTTTTCAGCAGGGACATCGGCAATGTATCCATATAACGTTAATAATAACCGAAACTCGAGAACATATACTCTCTGCCTCCGCTCTACTCCAAATCCTTTTCTCTTAGTGACCTCTTAATACAAACTAATCTATCATATTTTGCGACTTTTTAACTCTGGTAGGATTCAATTCCATTCCTATAGTGTAAGAGATACTTAAATTCATGTGTGTATTATGCCATATGATGTGCTAATAAATAATCATTTTTAAATAGTTGGAGCGTTCAAGGTCATCTGTAATAATCTATAGACTACCCCTCAAGCCCACTCTCAACACTTAGATTCCCCTAAGACACAGGCGTCTTCAAGTAACATGAATGCGTAGAGATCTAAGGTGTTAGATTCCATATTATATAATTTATGTGCTAGGTTTAAGAACGCTGGCATTGAAGGATGGAAGGAAGGGACAGTAAAAGCGATAATAGGTTTAATGAAGGAAGTGGAATGAGGATGGAGGTAAGCTTTGCTATGTCGAAGGAAACGAGGTTGGGTGGGGAATTACGAAGGGAGGAGGAAATGCTAAACACAAACTCAAATATTTATTTTAATGCCCTAGACCTAGAAAGACAAAGAGCAAAATACCTTAAACTAACAATGAATTGACAGAAACAGAAGAGTCTGGTCTTAGACGCACTGATAGGTTTAACGTATGTGGCTAGAGGCCGCCACTCAGAATTACCACTACTACCTAAGTCATAATAAGGTTATTTACTATGACAGAGTAGTCATGAGTAGTTATGGAAATAAAATATTATTATACTGTTGATGGCTGACTATATTCAGTTGGGATATAAACTATTGCTGACAATCTTTGGATCCTTGGCTTTTAAGACGAATTTTTTATGCATATGTTCAACAAAATAGGAAATTGGCTGATTATTATTACCATTCGAAGGGTTGGTACCCTTCACAACCGAAATCAATCTCAGAAGGGGTGCATGGTATCCTCAGTTCCTTTATCGTCCCAGCACGCTTCACATAAGCCATTTACACAAAGATGGAAAGGCCGTCTGTGCACCACGAGACGACCAAGGCAATGCGGGGAGCAATGATGACATTGCATAAATATGGTGTGCCAATAAGAGAAATATCAAGACGACTAGACGTTCATCGAAGCACTGTGGAACGGTGGATTCATCGGTATGAAGCAGAAAATTCAATCGCTACTTTGCCGAGGTCTGGTCCTCCGCGTTCAACATCTCAAGAGGAAGATGCTGCGATTGTTAATCATGCCAGAGAGCATCCGTTTTTTCAAGCGATGCATATTTACAGACACCTGAACCTTCGTTGTAGCGCAAATACAGTGAACAACAGACTTCACGAGGCAGGGTATTTTTCTCGCCGTCCAGCTATAAAACCTGCATTGACGATTGAGCATAAAGAGGCGCGGATGGGATTTGCCTTGCAATACTTGCCGCATGAGGAAGAATTCTGGAGAAAAGTTGTGTACTGTGACGAAAAAACATTTTCAACAGATAGTCATGGTTCCCTGCATTGTTGGAGGCAGCGCGGAAAACGCTATGAAGAAGGAAATGTTTTCCCGAGCAAACGTAGTGGTCACATCAATCTCGGTGTGTGAGGCTGGATGTCTGGCTATGGTGTCGGAGAATTGACTCAAGTAGATGGACGCTTTACTGGACAGCAATATTGCCAGATACTGGAAGAGGTACTGCTACCCAGTGTTCGTGCGTATCTGGTTCCAGCGCCGGAACCATTTTACTTGATGGAAGATAACAGTCCCATTCATAGGAGTAACGTTGTGAGAGCGTGGTACGAAGATCACCCAGAGATTATTAATCTAATTCTGCCACCACGTTCTCCTGATTTGAATCCGATTGAAAACCTTTGGGCAATAATGATTAACGAATGGGAGCAACGCAATGAAAGAACATTTGAAGCACTTTTAGCTCACACGAGGAATAGTTGGGAGAGCTTACGCCGAACACCAAACATTCCCTACAATCTGGCCTCTTCTATGCCGCAACGATTGCAAGAAATTATTGATGCTGGAGGAAGCTATATGAAATACTGATGTTAAAGCCATGACGTAAATGTGTATCGAATATATATTTATGTTAATATAGAATTTTATTATATTTTTATGTTTGACATCTATAAAAGTATATATTGTGACCATGAAAGAACTTTACTTAGCCTTAGTTAGAATCTTTTCTTGCAATGTCTACGCTCGTGGAGATGATAATATATGCATTGTTGAAACAAACTATGAGAAGGTAATAGTTTCAGAAAAAAAATAAAAACTGGAAACATCGAGGTCATCACATGTTTATGGGAATTGTCATATGATATTCTACCAATAAACTCTTATATACTACTATATACAGTATACTATATTACGTAATAATTACGATGAACAAATCAAATGCAAATTTCTCTGATTCACGGCCCACCAGTCTTGCTTTAGACCAGTGGTAGTCAAACAGGGGTACGCGTACCCCTGGGGGTACGCGAGGGGTTTCCTGAGGGTACGTAAGCTCTGCTGCAAAAACAAGCAAGTTGGTTAATCAATTATAAAATGAATTTATACAATTATAATTATCATCTATCATTTAAATTTTTTTTTAAATATATATTATAATCATTTATTGGATCAAATGTAGAATTCGGACCCCGCCTTCTTTAGTTAGCTTTATAAGGATAACTAACGAAAATATCACGACCTAACCTAACCAATCGTTAGGTTAACTGTACGCCCTTGACGATTGGTTAGGTTAGGTCATGATATTTTCGTTAGTTAGCCTTATAAAGCTAACTAAAGAAGGCTGGGGTCCGAATTCTACATTTGATCCCATTTATTTATAATATTAATATTTAATTATAAATTTAACTCAACATTGGTACAAGTTATTATTAAATTATTTAATATTAATTATTTATATTTTTATATTTTAATATTTTATTTAAATTATTATTAAATTACCCGATATTGGTACAAATTGGTATGAATCGTACGATGCTGTAAGAATAGTAAATTATATCAAGTCTCGAGCAGTGAATTCACACCTCTTTAAAATTCTTTGCGAGGAGATGGGCAAAAATCGTACTCAGTTGCTTTTGCACACTGATGTGCGCTGGCTCTCACGAGGAAAGGTATTAACACGACTTTTTGAACTTAGGAATGAAGTGAGAAGTTTACTTAACAGCCGAAATTCAGACTTATTAAAATTTATAGAAAATGAGGAGTGGCTTTGTAAACTGAGTTATTTGGCAGATATATTCACCAAATTAAACGAACTTAATCTTCAACTTCAGGGGTATGACAAAAATATATTGCAGGCACAAGAAAAAGTCAAGGGATTTTTTGGGAAAGTTTTATACTGGATAAAGTGCATAGAAGACAATAATACCACACCTTTCCAAATATTCAGC
Organism: Bathynomus jamesi; assembly: GCA_023014485.1. Taxonomy (NCBI): domain Eukaryota; kingdom Metazoa; phylum Arthropoda; class Malacostraca; order Isopoda; family Cirolanidae; genus Bathynomus; species Bathynomus jamesi. Next base: position 106,512 of record JAJOZX010001803.1, on the reverse strand, counting down.
GAATTCTGTCACGAAAACGAGTTTCATGTCAGTGACTCAGTTATGAATATTATAAAGCAGCATTTAGTGAGCCTTCGTGAATCATTTTTGCATTACTTTCCATGTATTAATAGAGATTCTCCACAAAATGAATGGATAACGAATCCGTTTTCGAACCTTGCTGTGTCTAATGCGGAGCTTCCCGCTCGTTTAAAAGAACAATTGATTGAATTGGCAGCTGACAGCTCACTTAAACATAAATTCAATGACTTTTCTGTCTCCGAGTTTTGGAAATTGGCCCATATTGAATACAAAGAATTAAGTGAATTTGCTATCAACAAACTACTTCCATTCCCGTCCACCTATTTATGTGAAAAGGGATTTTCGGCACTGACAGCTATCAAGTCGAAAGAAAGAAACCGCCTACATCCAGAAGCTTGCCTCATAATGGCACTCACAAATGTTCGTCCGCGAATAGAACAACTTGCTAGTGACAAACAGTCCCACCCATCGCATTAATTACTTGTAAGTATTTAAAATATATATTTTAAAAGCTCAGACGATTTCTAATTAACTGTATTAGATTCTAATATTCGCCTGAGTTAAAATTTGTGTAAATTGCTTGAGTTGTGTAAAATGTAAATTGTATAATTAAAATATGATATATATATATACAGGGTGGGCGGAAAGTAGCTCCCTAATTTAAATTACATATAAATTATGTATAAATTGTGATTGTATTGTTATATTGTTATGGTGTGTTCTCTAAAGTGGTACAATTGTAACGGTAATCTTTTTTTCTCTAAAGTGGTACAATTGTAACGTTCATTTTTTTTTTTTCATTTCAGATTGAAGGGTAACATGGCTGAGCGTTTAACACTGCAGGAGCGTGCCCAGTTGACGGCACGGTACGAAGTTTGGCAATCTGTCGTTCGAGTTCAAAGATGGTGGCGGGCCATTCACGGACCACGTGCCCAAGTGGACCCGAAAACAATCAAAAACTGCCACCCGAAGCTCATGACCACGGGGTCTGTGGCAGATGTTCGAAGATGTGGTCGCCCTTCGACATCCAGGGCCCAGGAGACGGTGCAGGCAGTTCAGGAAATGTTCGCACGGAGTCCACGAAAGTCAACTCGCCAGGCAGCTCGGGAAAGTGGACTCTCCCGCTACTCAGTGCGAACTGTGCTGAAGAAGGAGCTGAACTGGCGTGCGTGGAAGCCGCATTACTGCCAATCTCTCTCGGACGAGGACTGCGACATTCGCATGGAGTTCGGGGAAATCATGCTGGCTTGGCATGAAGACTGGCCCCATCTCTTCCGCAACATCCTCTGGAGCGACGAGGCGGTGTTCCACGTCGGAGGCTTTGTCAACCGCCACAATTGCCACTACTGGGCAGGAGAGGATCCCATGGTTACCGCTGAAAAACGGCAGAATCGGTTCAGTGTAACGGTGTGGTGTGGTATGACCTCAGATCAGGTTGTGGGCCCGTTCCTTCTGCGCAACACCATGAATGCTGAGCGGTACCTTGCTATGTTGCGAAACGAGGTCTGGCCGGTTGTCAGCACATGGGAGAACATCGACGATCTGATATTTATGCAAGATGGCGCCCCTCCGCACTTCGCTCTTGTTGTCCGTGAGTGGCTGGATGCCCACTTCCCTGGGCGTTGGATGGGTCGTCGTGGTCCACATCAATGGCCAGCCAGGAGCCCCGACTTGAAACCGTGCGACTTCTTTCTTTGGGGTGGGTAAAGGAGAAGTCTACCGCACCAAACCGAGGACATTGGAAGAACTGGAGGACCGAATTCGGGAAGTCATGTCCTCCATCCCGCCGGAGTTCCTGCTAAAGTCAGTGGACGCCATTCCTGGGCGGCTCCAGAAGCTGGTGGAAAGAGTTGGAGCCCACATTGAATTTTAGAGAAAACCTACCATGTATGCCTACCTTTTCATATTATTTCTTCTGAAATAAATGGATAATATACGTATTTTTTTACCAATCCAAAATAGGGAGCTACTTTCCGCCCACCCTGTATATATAATTATATATATATATATATATATATATATATATATATAACTTATATATTCATCTAATAATTAGGTGGTCGTAAATAAAGATCGTTTGATAGCTTCATATTCTGTGTAAATTGTATAACAACATTTTTATTTTGGAAACTGAAGGGGAGGAGGTACGCCATAATAAAAAAAAAAAAACTAAAAGAGTACGCCAAGGAAAAAGTTTGAATACCACTGCTTTAGACTAATGACTTTTATAAGATGGAATAGGTTTAACATAGTTCATTTAATAGGTTACCACTTAAAACAATGGATAAACTATCTATTAGTGAGACGACCGTGACTTCCTCGAAATGCGAGCGCGTGAGAGGTTCACTGAGGAAGTTGGTCATTAGATTCTTCACGTAGGATATATATCACAAACAACAATATTGACAACAATTCCTTAATATCAATAACTGCATTTGAGCAAATAATTTAGACCTGCGTCAAAATAACTTAGGTATCATGCCATGATTTGGGATATTTGCCGAATTAGTCGTTCTCTATAGTCTACACTCTACAGTATATATTGAGATGGTATAATGTAATGCCCAGCTAATATTATGATAACTAGAATTGCTCCATAACCATCCCAACATCCCGAAACTTGCTCCATTCTTCTTCTTAATCATTTGTATTTTAAACACTAAAATGTAGCAGAAGTGACGTAATAATGGACGTCATTGATTGTGTTAGAGCAGTTATGTGCACCAATCCGAACACACCTCCGCTGCCATAAGGACCGCCCATTTTATACCTAACAGACTAGCTTGGAACGAAACAGAAGCGTGAGACTTCTTGTAAGCACTGTACATTGTACAGCGTGTACAACACCTTCAACCAGGAGACGCTGCCATGCGATTGGAATTTTGTCATTGGGTAAATGCTAATCGCCGATTGCTTCGATTATTACTGTTCACCGATGAAGCTACTTTCACCCTTGACGGTATCAACAACACTCGTAACTCTCATCGGTGGTTAGACGAAAATGCAAATGCCACTGTGGAAACAAATTTTCAACATCGCTTCTCTGCCAATGTGTGGTGCGGTATCATCGATGATCAGCTGTTTGGCCCTGTTACTTTAGAGCAGGGGTTCTTAACCTTTTTTCTTAAGTGAGCAAATTTTTGGCCCTTAATTACAGAGTGAGCAACATATATAAAAAAAAAGCCTTTAACTTAAACTTAAAGTTTAAATTAGATAAATATTTAACTTTTTAAATATTTCTTTAAACGCATGCAAACTTCATAATGTTTAATTAAAATTTTTAGGTATGTTGAAAAACATCAATAAGTTCTAATTCTGCAGCTGCTATTTCCTCTTGTTTGAAAATTTGGTCAGATCATCAATCTCGAAATTTATGTAGTTTATCAATAATTGAAAATTTGGTAGATGCTCTTTTAAGTGTTTGAACCTCTCTTCGAACTCGTCACTAATGTTTTCGAGTGCTTTTACTACGAGTGATGGACAGTTGCTAGAAGTTTCAGCCAAACATTTTTTAAGTTCAGGAAAATTATTAAAATTCTCCTTAGAAACTTGGCTCTGAAAAAGTTTTTTTTTTTTAAATCCCGTAATTTCCTCATATGAGGCAACAACAAAATTATTTTTTCCTTGCAACCTCAGATTTAAGTCGTTTAAATGGCTAAAAATGTCGACCATGAATGAAAATGTTATCTTGAAGTCAGCAGTAAAAATTTCAGGAAAAACATTATCCTTTTTGCTTTGCATTAGAAAAGCGGGCTTTGTTCGTGAGCAACATTTGCCCATTTGAAGAGCAACATGTTGCTCGCGAGCGACAGGTTAAGAACCCCTGCTTTAGAGAATCGTCTTACAGGACAAAGTTACCTAGAATTTCTGCAAAATGAATTGCCAGGACTATTGGAGGATGTTCCTTTGCTTACACGCGCTGGTATGTACTTTCAGCATGACGGAGCTCCTCCACATTCTACCCGTCTGGTGATGCAATACCTAAGTCAAACTTTCCCTGGTCGATGGATCGGCCGCGGTGGTCCCATTCAATGGCCACCAAGGTCTCCAGACCTCTCTCCGTTAGATTATTGTTTGTGGGAGTGGATGAAAAGTCAAGTTTACAAAAGAAAGGTGGATACACGAGACGAATTGCTCGCGCGCATTTTAGATGCTGCTGCCCGCATAAAGGAACGTCAGGATGAACTCAGACGAACAACACACGATCTTCGTACACGAGTTGCAAAGTGCATTGAGGTTGACGGTGGGATTTTCGAAAACGTATTGTAAACTGCAACAAATTTGTCATTTCTGTATCTGATACCATTCAAAATGCCAATATTTAAACATTAAATGTTTGAAACAGTAATTGGTTTCTCTTTCTTGATTACCATTAACAATGCTTTTGTATTTGTAAATTCAAACAGCTCTATCTCCATAATCATTCAGAATTAGACACATGTTCATATGGACTATTTTTCTCACAATGACTGATACTATCACCTCCCGAAGTATTGACCTTTCCTCCTGAGACACCCTCTATATAAATACAATCAAGGATTAAGGTAGCGAAAGGGTACGGTATCATAGGTACCAGGCACCTGTTAACGCTTCTTATAGGTGTTACGGCATACCTTCGTGCCCCTAAGTTCCTTCACACACCCCAGTTTCTGCGCCCGACAATTGTGCGTCCCCACAGTCAGTTGTGGTGGCTAGTCACCCTCATCTTCCAAGCACACTAGATCCTTCAACGAGTCAAAGTTAACGACTCGACGGTTCGCATGGTTAAGAGTGATCCCTTAGCCTTCACGATATACTTTATATCATCCCCCACCCTCACCCGTACCCCATAGGTTTTTGGCCCTGTTGATACAAACGAGTCTGCGTATGCACCATCACCATACTCGTCCTTGATCTCATCAGTTAGCTCTCCGAGGAATTCCCCAACAGCAGGCATGTATTCCCCCTCCCTTGCTGTGAATATCACGCTATCTGTGTTAGCGTACAACACCCTCCGTCCAAGAGAGTGCAGTTGACCCCAAAGTTTGATACGGGTGTAGGTCATTGTGAAACTGGCTACAGGTATGTTTGTAGCCCTGAGGTATCTGTGGCCAGTTCGGTGATGTTGTACTTTATTATGTAAGTATTACCTACATTCACGATCTCCATAACCTATTTATCGGGAGTGTTGGCATAATCCCAGACTTCACTATAACTTTGTGCCAAATGAACGTTCCCTTTGCCGGTATTCTGTGCAAATTTCTCCCAAAGTCTGTTTAGTAGGGTGGAGTGAAAAATATATTTTTTTAATTTCAAAATGCTTGGGGTCGGGAAAGTTGCGTATTTATGTGAAACGTACTGTGTGAAATTTTTGTAATCATACGGCTATAATTAAATTGTGCACACAACTCAAAATTTTAAAAAATTGGGAAAATTACTAAAAAAATTTTGAATTTCAAAATACTTGGGGTCGGGAAAGTTGCGTATTTATGTGAAACGTACGGTGTGAAATTTTTGTAATCGTACGGCTATAATTAAATTGTGCACACTGAACTCAAAGTTTTTAAAAATTGGTAAAATCGCCATTTTTATTTTCAGTTTTTTAAATTAAATTACAAAATTACAAAAATTTCACAGAGTAGGTGTCCAAAAAAAACTGAAAATAAAAATGGCGAAATTTTTGTAATTTTGCCATTTTTTTAAAATTTGAGTTTAGTGCGCATAATTTAATTATAGCCGTACGATTACAAAAATTTCACACAGTACGTTTCACATAAATACGCAACTTTCCGGACCCCAAGCATATTGAAATTAAAAAAAAAAATTTTCACTCCACCCAACTGTTTAGGCACAACTTTGCACTAAAGCGCTTGCCAGGATTCTTAACAATTTGGGATCGGTCAAGCTCTATACCTTCATGTGCACGGTAACGCTGAATATAAGCCGCTTTTTCATCTTCGGTATCAACCCCTCGCGGATATCCTGATGCTTCTACTTTATCCTTCAAAAAAGCGTTTATATGTGGTGGGAAAAGGTTGGGTAGCTTTTGAAACCTCTACACCTCATGTATCTTCAATATTCTATACCCATGGCGAACGGCTAGGGCCAGCTCAGGGCTTGTATATACACCTCTGATCTTACGCTGGTTGGTTGTATGGTTACAATCACCGTTGTTCTCTCTGCGCACTTCACGCAGGGGAAACATGAGCTTGTGATCTATAACGACGGGTAAGATCGGCATCCATAAATCGCGAGGGGGGCACGTCTACGAAAGAGAGTCCAAAGTAGCGCTCATTCAAGTTAGCTGAAAACTCCTCGATGGTTGGTATGGTGGGACCCACCATTTTTTCAGGCACCTACGGGGTACGGATTGTTCTTCATCACGTAGGGGTATAAAGAGCATAAGTCGTAGTAGTGGAGTTTCACGCTCGCCGTAGGCGGAAAGTATAGCTTCAATGGGTTTGTGCGCCCTCCAAACAAGCTGTCACCGCATTTGAGGGGGGCCCAACACCACTGAACGTTTGATGGCCCTTATTTCTTCACGGTACTGGGCAACTGTTTCCATCCCTGCATCATACTGAAGCTCCCACACGATTTTGTGAGTGAAGTGGGAGCCTATAAGTTGATCACGGTTACGGGTCCATCCGAGGCTGTCGGCGGGGGATCTTCCATAAAGGTCCCCTGTGAAGACACATTCAGCGCGCGGCTATCCATGCCACCAGCAGCCGTTAAAGGAATACACAGTCTTCTCACCAGTGGCTGGATCCTCACTTAGGCCGTCAACCCAAAAAAACACGACCATTGACCTTAACGGGTACTTCACCCGTGTTGCGGGCATGTTTTATGTGTATCCCAGTCTGTTGCTGTAGGTGTATGAGCCAGTAAATAGCCTTTTGCCCATAACTGCGGGGGTTGTTTCTGTGAATAACTGCTAAGGTGTCTTTAGGCATGAAGTTATTCTTGAGCACTGTAAAAAAAAATGAGGCGGTCGTGGTCGCGACTTGCAACGGATCGCATTTGAAACGGGTTATGTACATCCTTCTAAAGGCTTGAAAGCATACTCTAAGTACACGTACGTCATTCACGCAATAACGTTCACATTCATCGGCTATATTGTTTGGACTAGCAAAATTAAAACTGTTGTAGTAGCGGTCAAAATCTTCACGCTCACTATCACTCATGTTGGTGTAGTTAAAGTAATGTTTGGGTGGAGGTAGTCCTACGTAATTCAAAGTTTCGTTAGTGAGGAATGTGTAAGGGAAATACCCTTTTGAAACTTTAGCGGCTACGCCTATGACCTTGGGTAGCTTTGCTAATTTACAAGGTGTCAACAGCAGGGTGTCTTTAAACTGTATATTACCTCTTATATGCGTCTGTATTAGTTTGTTGCCTCTTTTCAATGGATCACCTGTAAATATCGCAGACGACTCGTGTTCAAGCAACTCCTTATAAAGGAACTGTGTTTCAAATTTCGCCCCGTTATGGGCAAGAATATACACAGCCGTTTTTTTTAACTTGTCCGCTAATTTGACAATATATGATACAAAGAGTTTCACAGGGTTGCCGTGTGCATTCGTTTTAAAAATGTTTGTCCGTTTTCCACATTTGTGGCACTCGTCACATTCCAGTTCCATGCACTCATCACAGATAGTCTGACTTGCGAGTAAATGTGGAATAACCTCTTTGGTTTCAGCGTTCGTGTAAGTTTATATATCGTAGTACACGGTTATACAAGGACTTTTTTTAGGCTTAGCATCTTTCATATAACATATATGCCTCACTCCATCCTCCTTATATTTTTCATGACATGTCGAACAGTGAATTTCATCGCATTTATGGTTGAAATTCCCCCAATTAACCATCATGTGAAACATACCGCACTTACAAATGCTCATTTTCCTGAAAGTGCCATTTGATTTATGGAACGCAAAGCATTTATTATTGAAAAATGTACGTCTACATACATTACATTCCGCCTTCTCGGTTTCAACTACACGACTTTCACATTTGGGGCTTTTACACTGCTCACATACCATGTAGCAACCCTTACAATGTTTCACCATATCATCAACAAACTCGCGACATCCCTTACACAAATCATGATGCCTTCCATATTTTCGCCTTTTATCATAACTGGCGTAGAGAGCCCTTATGTTACGGATGGGGAGATACGATGTTCCTGACAATCGTAAAATAAGTATAGGTCTTGTACGAGCTCTCACGCTGCTTTTAAAAACACGCACAGTCCTACGACGATCATCCATTCCAAATACGACTATACGTGCATTCATTTCCTCCTCGGCCCTTCTCAGTTCTTCAGGACCCATATTACATTCAAACTCAACTTTACAATCTGAAGCCAGTTTACGGGAACGCTGCACAAGCGTAGGCAGCCAAATTTTTTGCGTTCATGTATTTAGCATCGTGAACATATGAGCTAAGACTATTCCTATAAAGCCACAACCACGGTGGACTTTTAAATGCTTTCTGTAAATAACCAGAGAATTGAAATTAAGAGTATAAGGTGTGGCACTATGACCCGCAACCCAGAGTACTCTGTCAATATCTACCATGAAGTTGTCCTATTTGAAGGATGTACCATTTTGAGAGGCTTGCATTATACGGCCCAAGATATATTCTATGTCAACAGCCGCCAAACGACTGAACGGTATTACTATCCAAAAATCGTCCCCCTCATCTGATCCAAACCTAAAGGATAACCTCGTCCGGACCTCACGTTCGTCGCGGTTCTGAAGAGCAAACTCCACAATACGTTCAACTACGTGCCGCAGTCCGTCGGTATACAGGGATTCAGGGTCAACCTTGAACATGTACCGATTTCTAGTCAGGGCAGGGGTGGGAGTAGCGGTGCGCACCAACTCGAATGTTATACCATCCTCCACAGTATGAGAAGCTGCTGTGGAGGAATTACCCGGAACTTAATAATGGGGCATATTTGAGGAAGGTACTATTGTGGGGGTTGTGTCGTAAGATGTAGAAGGTTGGGGCTCTATTATTGGGGGTCTAACAACCGGCGCAATCCTGGCAAGATTTATACCTGACGTGGGGGGCTCTTCATCATGCTTCCGCTTTGAACTGTCGCATACTACAGTTGTCGCTGGTGAGGGTTCGTCAGCGGGTAAGGGTTCTGTAGCTGCACGGTCATCGGGTTCGTCTGTGATATCGATGGTGGGGTGTTGTACATCGTCGTCATTCACGGTTCTGTGGAAGAAGAAAAGCAAAATATAAGGAACAGCACTCAAAATTTGTAATATTTTGTAAATGACCCATTTAGGGGTGTGATGTGTTAGAGATGGAATCTTTAGGAAAATTCAGGTTCACAAGCCCCTCCAAATGTATTATATATGGCTCTAAAGGGTGTGGTAAAACTGTGTTTATGCTTAAAATCATTAAAGATAAGGGGGAGATGTTCTCAAAATTTGTGCATAACGTTATATGGTGCTATTCGACGTATCAGTCAGTGTTCAACGAGTACCAAGATGAAATTTTGTTCCACAAGGGTGTACATGACGTTAATTCGTTAAAAGGTAATGAGCATACAGTTATTGTAATTGACGATCTCATGTTGGAAATGGATGAAACGTTTGCCGAGACATTTACAGTGTTCTCACACCATCTTAACATAAGCGTATTCTTCATCAACCAGAATCTCTTTTTCAAAAATAGATACATGAGCGATGTGTCGCTAAATACATAATATGTAGTCTTATTCGCACAATGTAGAGATGTGTCACAAAGTGGGGTATTAACCAATCAAATGTTCCCGAATCAACGTAAGGAGTTTTTGGAGGTTTATAAAGAAGCCACAAGTCAGCGTTATGGATATTTGCTTTGTGACCTTCAACCGCGAAACACGTTTAGGGTGCTTCTAAGAACGAATATATTCCCAAACGAACCTGAAACGGTGTATATTCCAGAATGACAAATAGGCTGAGGAAATATCGTGAATTAATAAAAATCTATCAAAGATTACCCCGGGCAATGCAACAGATGTTTGTTAAAGATATCGACTCCGACTTTTTAAAATGCATCTATGAAATCTGTCTTAATGTTATAAAATGTAATGTGCCAATGAAGCCTCCTCAGAAGGCTCGCTTACGTCGTTACAAGAACATAATACGAGCACTTGCTCATAAAAGTCAAACTGTGCGTAATAAAAAGCGAATGATTGTTAAAAGAGGAGGATCATTCCTACCCATCTTATTTTCAGTTTTGGGTTCTTTACTGAGTCGATTACTATAATGAAGAAGGTGGTAGTGATTCTGCACGAGGTGTATGCTTCATTACAAAGTTCAAGGATTCCAGACACGGCTCTAGAACCCCGCAAAAGTAGGCTTAAAAGAATGGAAAGCGAGTTGCTAGCCCTATTAAACAATGAAAAGTCACCTGATTTGAAAAGGATTTTGTACCAAGAGGCTTTGCAGAAATTTCTTTATGAGTACGAAGATTATAAGAATCCGACAGAGCTCTCCGTGGTTATTAGGCACAGCGCGAGTAGCGCTGAGCATGGCGACACAGAACCTGGGCCCGACGTTAGAGATGACCAACCAAAGAACAACGATTCCCGGAATTTTCATCGTGGGAAATATAATCGTCGGAAAGATCATCGTGTGGAAAGATCATCGTGTGTAAAGATCATCGTGTGGAAAGATCATCGTGCGGAAATATCATCGTGCGGAAATATCATCGTGCGGAAATATCATTGTGTGGAAATATCATCGTGTGGAAGGATCATCATCAGTGATAAGTTATATAAGTTAAAGTTAAGTTAAGGAAACCGGCCACTTCGGTATAGAATGTGTGTATATGAAGTTGTAGTTAGCCTCTATTTTCTTGTGGCGTTTGTTAGTACATACCTAACCTAACATAACCTAACCTAACGTGAGAGCTTCCCATATACACTTTTGGAGTGAGTCAAAACTTGATCGGTTGACAATTAGCCTTTATTCTAGCATTAAATTTGGAAAAACGAGGATAACTTTTATTGTACTTCATTGTTTTTTATGGGAAAAACGTGTAATTTTTGAGAAATCTTTGCCCCGCAAGTCAGTCAGAAGTGCGGCGGTATTTTTTTGCAAGCGGAAGAAGCGGGGGTGGAGGGTAACTGCGTATAACTAATTAACTTACACGTATTTTGCTTTTATTGTGTCTGGCAACCTAAATGAACACTAGCGCATGCGTGATGTGTGTATACACACTACAAAAGATTTGTAGTGAATAGCGTTATGCGCCCATTTTTAAATGCTTCTAATATTATGTGAATTAAATAAACCAATTTCCTGTTCGATTTTCTATTTACTAAATACTAAATTTACTTACTAAATTTACTTATACATATAGAAGTTATTCTTAATAAAAGTATCATTTTTAATTAACTTATCACTGACGATGATCCTTCCACACTATGATATTTCCACACGATGATATTTTCGTACGATGATATTTCCGCACGATGATATTTCCGTACGATGATCTTTCCACACGATGATCTTTCCACACGATGATCTTTCCGACGATGATCTTTCCGACGATGATATTTCCCACGATGAAAATTCCGGACACCAAGAACAACGGAACACAACACATCGAACATTTGTTAAAAAACAGTCTCTCACGTACATTGAGGAATAAAGGCTCAAGTCTTTATAATCTATTGAGTGAGGACCCCATCATAGAGTGGGCCGATACAGGCGAGGTCAATGTTGAAGGAACAAGGGTACAAGGATCCAACATCGTTGACATTGTTCATGATCTGGTGATCTGGTGATCTAGTGATCCCCAAAACATTGATAGGTAATCTGAATAGGTTCAAAGACCTTGATCAAGTCTCGCATGTGTCACAACTGAGTACACCATCGTCCCCAGCAGCAGCGTCTCTGAAGAGGAGAAAGAAGAGAACAAACGGCCAACCTTATCTACGTGTCTCTAAAATACACAAATGGCTAACATATTAAGAAAACGTTATTATGACATTTCTAACCCTGCCTCCTATGGTGGCGTTAATAGACTGTACAGACGTGTTTACAATGATGGAGTAGGGAAAAAAGATGTTGAGCGGTTTTTGCGGGAGCAGGATGCTTATACACTTCATACACAGGTGAGAAAAAGGTTTAAAACGGCCAAAACAACCGCGGATTCGAGTGACTCTATTTGGCAGGCGGATTTAACCTCTTTTGGACGACTGGGTCGAATTTGTACCGTTTCCAATACACGCATTCATAACTTAACCCTACAAAATCTTCAGGCGTTAAGAGGTTAACAGACATGCAAAGATATTCATTGTATAATGACGGATACCGCTACATCTTATTCATAATATATGTATTCTCTAGATATATGTGGCTAATTCCACTGAAAAATAAATCTCCTGAAACAGTTGTTAAAGCGACCAAAACGTTGATGCTAAAAGAAGAAAGGGTTCCTGGCTATTTTTGTACGGATATGGGGAAAGAATTTATAGGCTGCGCTTTTCAGAACATGCTGGCAGAGTTTAATATCAGTTACTACACTGGCAGTTCTATACATAAGGCCTCTTTAGCTGAAAGAGTTTAACCTACCATAAAGGAACGCGTGCATCGCTATTTTACACATAAAAACACATACAGCTATATAAACGTAATCGGGTCATTGGCATCATCATACAACCGTTCACACCACCGTTCGATTGGCACAACACCTAACGAAGCTTTACAAAGGGGTGTGCTGCCAGAGGTGAGAAGAGATGGAGCACCGCCACCGCAGTCTACACATTTCAAAATCAGTGATTATGTAAGGCTATCACTTTCGGGAAATAAATTCGCGAAGGGATTTGAGCAAGGATGGACACGTGATAATTTTAAAGTTCGTGCTATGAGACCTAAAGGTGAGATAATGATGTATTACGTTGAAGATTTGAATGGGGAAGAGATCGCTGGAGGCTTATACCGCGAGAAGTTGCAGAAAGTGACATTTAATTTAGGAAAAAGTGTGTTTAAAATTGAAAAAATTTTAGTTAACAAAGGTTCAGGAAAGAGAAAAATTTACCTGGTGAAATGGCTGGGTTACACAGAAAGCTTCAACACCTATATAAAAACTGCTGCAATAATGAAGCTTAAATAGTATGTGACATGGCGCCTAGCCACTTCTATGTCACACTCCCCTCCTCTTCTTCTCTGTCTGTACATCCTAACAACACTCTTGGCAACTTTGTGACAGAACTCCACGGACCAATTGAATTGGAGCGTGATTCCTATGAGGTGGGTTTATGTGAACTTCATTTAGTCTCCAAATTTTTAACTCTTGAAAATGAACAAATCATATTTCTAATCCTTAGAAAAATCGTTGAGTGCGAAAAATTAGACATAACCTTAGACGATACTATGCGATCAGTACTGTTCGGTGAGGTACAGTACTATAGCACAAATGTTTCGCTCGGAATCGGCCATTATGACACAGCCATGGACATTGTGATGGGGTTAAACAAGAGTCTTGAAAAGTCGTACCTGACAAACGATTTACTTTTTGAAGTGTAAACATAGACACGCCTCCATGCACATTGAAGTTAAAATCAACGCTTAGTAGAAATATTAAAAATAAAGAGCTGTTCACAATTGTGGCCTAGGGCCGATATAGCGCAGCTCTCCAAAGAGATACCTTTCACGAGGCACAGCATGACATGTCCAGCATAATGTATCAACTGAAGATGGAGAAATTAGGTGAAAGCTCTCCACCTCCAGAACTGTGCTATATTTAGAGCAATATCGTAGAGCACCACTTTGTTTGGGACACCAAGGCGCGCCTGCTGCGCATTGCACACATCCCCAACCATAGAGGGAAAAGTTTGAGCATCACATATGCCAAGCCCCATTATGTGAATGTTGCGACTAATCTATTAACCAACATCACGATATATATAAGAACGATTAAGGGAAAAATTTCCCATTCGGTGATGGAAGCTTTACAGTGAAACTACACTTTCGCCGTTTATAATGACCCGAAGGCCATTCACAGTCTATCGAAGAGTGAGATACCAGCGTGAGAGTGGGCTTGGATCCATTTTTTCATCCATACTACGCACCGCTCTCCCACTGTTGGAGAGGGGTGCCAGGTACCTAGAGAGGAAGGCGTTACAAACAGGTTTTAATGCGGCAGAAGACATAATGGGTTGAACTAAGCCTAAAGAAGCTCTAAACAAACATTTAAAACGTACACGGGAAGAAATCATCAAAGTTGCAGAGAAAAATGCGTTGTGGCAGAAGGAAGAGATCTACCAGGAAGAAGGAGTTACCATCGCGTGGCGCTAAGCGTAAAAGGAAATCAAAAAAGAAGTTCGCTAAGCGTATGAAACCTATGGCTGATCTTTTTTTAACGATATAAGTTGAGGACACTACTCTCACGAATCATAGCCTGATTACTAGTTGTCAAGAGAGGTGGCACTATTTCTGACTCGTTATGGCGCGTTTCATCCATCCATATAGTTCACAATGTTGTAAATCGGAAGTGTCCCTCTTTGATATGCCCCCCACTCAGGTCTCTATTGAGCATAGTGACTTTATTACAATTAACCCATTAAACACAATTTGTTCGCCAAGTGCCCCTATAGAATTCGCGATACCCAGCTCAGGCCCTTACTTTTTTGACTGAGCTGCATGCACATGTACGCTAAACTGCGTATAGCCCATTTTGATGGAACGAATTGCGATGATAGTTACTCAGCGTACCCTGAAACCAACTTTTTACACTCCATATTCAGCCAGTGTGAGGTGTATTTAAATCAGATTAACATCTCGGCAGGAACGGGGTATTATCACCTACGAGCCTCTCTGGAAAATGTCCTCAACTTTTCAAAAGAAGCGAAGGACACCTTTTTAACCTCCGAGTGATATTACCATACGAAAGATGAAAATGGTATAAAGGATAAATTTAAAAATTCTAAAAAAAAGATATAAGTGTTTTCGACGTCTTCATACAGATTTCACATTCCAGGAGAAACTGCTTTCAAACAGTGTGGATATAAAGTTGAAACTTACCCTCACGAGTCCTGAGATCTGCATAAATCAGTGGTATGATCAAGAAGAGGACGCGAAACCCGTTGTGATTCACATCATGGAGGCGTATTTGCATATACGCCGAGTGAAATTAAGTTCAACAAAACAAATAGAGATTGAGAAAGACAACACGCCACAGTAAAATACCCAATTAACAGGGTACAGATCAAACTATACACGGTGCCCGCCGGGTTGGCTTCGAAGCAGCTAGAAAACGTCGCCCTTGGAGTTCTACCTAAAAGGATAGTAATTGGAATGCAGGACCACGTTTCGACGAATGGAAAATATAAAAAGAGTGCCTTTAAATTCGAGAATTTCGGCCTTAAAAATCTAACTCTATACGTAAATGGCATCGCTTTGGGAGGGATTATGATTACGGACTACGCATCTGACGCTGTGTTCCCGCTCTGCGCGAGAGCTTATAGTAGTCTGGCTCATAATGCAGGCGGGTGTGATGAGCTTGGGTTTGGTGTAACGCGGAAGGAATTTGTCGAAGAATTTAACACTTATTCATTTGATATCACGCCTAACTTTTCTGCTGGCGTAAATACGCACTTAAGTCCACAACAGAGTGGGAATATCTCAGTCAGGTTGGAATTTGCCAAGCCTATAGACGTTCCTATTAGTGTACTCGTGTACTTCAAATCACAAGCACTAATAGAAGTTGATCGTTTCAGGAACGTGGTCAGTGACTTTTAAAATGGAAGCGAATACACTCCAGAGCGTAATGAAAAGTGACCGGTTCACACGCTTGAAATTTATCGGTGTGTTTGCGAAGAATGAAATATTGAAGCTACCAAGTACGAGAAACTGGTACGGGATTATCGTAAACACCGACAATGTGGGGGGTGATGGGATTCATTGGTTTGCAATCTATTAAAAATAGGGAAAGAACGTATTATTTTGACTCACCGGGCACTCAGCCCTGGAATGATCCGGTTATAGTAAATTTAATCGAGCAGATACATGTACCTGAGATTGTATGGAATCCGGATCGCTTTCAAGGATATTATAGCAACACGTGCGGCATGTACGCCCTCTCATTTCTCATGCATATATCACGGGGGAAGGGTTTTATAAATTTTAGAAAATTATTCGATTTGTGCGACACTGAAATGAATGATAAAAAGGTATGCAGACAGATAAAAAAAGGTTCCCATATGTTAGCATCCGCTGTATTGTGTAAAGGTGTATATCTATATATATATTATATATCTAATATATATATATATATATATATATATATACAGGGCGTCCCAAAAAAATGTATACACACTTTAAATACTTATAAAGGCAGTGTTTATTAAAATACATTTCATTTTCAAAATGTAATAGAATCTACAGACATTATTTAATTGTTTTGTCAACGCCTGTTTTCAAACTGACGTCCGTTCTGGTCCAGGCACTGCTGATAACGCGAAGCAATGGAATCGCAAACATCACGAAACATTTCGTTTGGTATTTGTGGGCATTCTCGTTCAATGGCTGCTCTCAATTCAGCGACTGTTGCAGGTTTTATAGCGTAGACTTTGTCTTTTAAGTATCCCCATAAAAAAAGTCTAGTGGTGTGAGGTCTGGTGAACGCGGAAGGTATTCTACGAAACCCCTTCGTCCAATCCACATCCACATCGTGCCAAGTACCACTCGCAATACTCCACTTTTCGGTCCGGATCATCTTCATTAATAGCATGGACTAATCTTGGAATGTAACTTTTCCATTGACAGCGCTTCAAAATGCGTTGGACAGACGATTTTGAAATTCCTACCTCACGACTCGCTTGCCGCACAGATTTTCTTGGACTTTGGTGATACGTTTCCAGTACTCTTTCTTGCTTTGTGGGGCTTGTCGATGTCCGTGGTCTTCCGGAACGCTTCTTGTGGACATTCTGAACAGTTCCACCGGCTTCAAACTTATCTCTAATTCGAGTGATGGTAAGTCGCGTTGGTGGATCTGTTTGAAACTCCCTCCTAAACTGTCTTTGCACTTCAACTACGTTTTCACACTTCCAGTAGCATTTTAGAATGAATTTCCTTTGTTCAAAGCTTAGTCTGACTGCCATTATTAATTATAATGGGTTTAACTTGGAAAGAAAGAAACATCAATTGAGCTATCAGCTGTTAAAGTGTGTATACATTTTTTTGGGACGCCCTGTATATTGTCAAGAAGATACTCTTCTTGGCCAGAATTAATCCTCAGTTTATTTTAAATGCCTAGCTATTAAAGCTAAAATAACTTAAGATTATAAAATTGCAACTTAATTCTACTCCCACATTGACCCTTTCTAAACGATCAGAATGTATGTGTTCATACGTTCGTTTCAGGAGAAGCGATATGTTTTTTGTATGACGAGTCGTCTCTAACCTCACTTCTGTTTGAGATACATTACCTCTTGGTGAGTACATCCCGACTTGTCTTGTAACTTTTATTCTTTATTTTGTTTAAAATTTGTGATGTTTTAATATTTGTATTATTTTGATTTTTTTTGCTTGCTTTAATTGTGTGATGTAAATGTCTTCTTCAATTTTCAATATAACTTGTATTCATAATTTTTATTATTCTTATAAGGTTCTTTCTGAATGCTGGTTCTCTCCCATACCGCATCGGCAAAGAGAAAAACATTCTTTTTTAAATAATTCACTAAGAGAAACACACTTGGAGGCTGTCGTCTACATCTCAGCATCTACCAGATTCCATTTTTGGGTTTTTTAGCCTCTAGTCCTGAATTATATCCTAACTTGAGCATTAAGCTTTCCTGCCCATATTTATATATCATTTATCTTAGTTAAGTTTAGTTAATTTCCTTTAGTCATTCATTTAAGTTAATTTCCGTATAGTTTAAATATATATCCTTTTGTTATACCCATTTAATTAGTAACATAGTTTCCATTATAAATATAATTTAAATTTTGTTTATTAATTTTCTTTATCCTAAACACTAAGTGTAACTTTTAAATTCCAATCCTACATTTATTAAGAACCTGGTCTATTTTTGACCCACACACACACACATATATATATATATGCAGGAATAACCACGAAGGAAAGAGACAATAATTAAAAACATAATGGGATTAATTTTTTCGTTGTAGAAAAATTCAGAATAAAGCTAGATTAGGCTAACAGCAAATTGTAAGCACAAGCAGATATCCTGACAGTTTTCAAAAGTAAGAGTGCTAAGACATGGTCTGCCGACACCCGGTCTCGAACCCGCCGACAATTCTTAAAAGTTTATAATATTTCTAAAATCCTTCTGCGGTGCTATCTTTAAATTATCGAGAAATGTACAAATAAAAACACATCATATATATATATATATATATATATATGTGTATATATGTATATGTATATGTGTACATATGTATATATATATATATAGATATATATACACATATCGTAAAGAACGACACTTGTATAGGAGAACATTCCGCGCAAGATGAGAAGAGAGAACGAACAAATGAAAAAAAGAGGTAACCACCCGGGAATCGAACCCGGATCTTCCGATTGCCGGTCAGATATGATAACCATTACACCATGGTCCTCACTCAATCAGAAGTCGTAATTCCTCTACATACGCGCAGAAACCAATGCCCCGAGTGGGGCACCTCACGCATGCCGTATCTATATATACATTTCAACGGCAAAGAACACGCAGTATAAATAACGTAAAGAACGACGCTTGCATAGGAGAACATTCCGCGCAAGATGAGAAGAGAGAACGAACAAATGAAAAAAAGAGGTAACCACCCGGGAATCGAACCCGGGACCTTCCGATTGCCGGTCAGATATGATAACCACTACACCATGGTCCTCACTCAATCAGAAGTCGTAATTCCTCTACATACGCGCAGAAACCAATGCCCCGAGTGGGGCACCTCACGCATGCCGTATCTATATATACATTTCAACGGCAAAGAACACGCAGTATAAATAACGTAAAGAACGACGCTTGCATAGGAGAACATTCCGCGCAAGATGAGAAGAGAGAACGAACAAATGAAAAAAAGAGGTAACCACCCGGGAATCGAACCCGGGACCTTCCGATTGCCGGTCAGATATGATAACCACTACACCATGGTCCTCACTCAATCAGAAGTCGTAATTCCTCTACATACGCGCAGAAACCAATGCCCCAAGGGGGGCACCTCCCGCATGCCATATCTATATATACATTTCAACTGCAAAGAACACGCAGTATAAATAACGTAAAGAACGATGCTTGTATAGGAGAACATTCCGCGCAAGATGAGAAGAGAGAACGAACAAATGAAATGGTTTCTGTGCGTATGTAGAGGAATTACGACTTCTGATTGAGTGAGGACCATGGTGTAGTGGTTATCATATCTGACCGGCAATCAGAAGATCCCGGGTTCGATTTTCGGATGGTTACTTCTTTTTTTCATTTGTTCGTTCTCTCTTCTCATCTTGCGCGGAATGTTCTCCTATACAAGCGTCGTTCTTTACGTTATTTATACTGCGTGTTCTTTGCAGTTGAAATGTATATATATATATATATATATATATATATATATATAGAGAGAGAGAGAGAGAGAGAGAGAGAGAGAGAGAGAGAGATATGACGAAATAACCACAAAGGAAACAGAGAATGAGACAATAATTAAGAATATTTTTCAAAGCGCATTTATGCGCATTTATCGTGGCCTTTTATAAGTTAACACTGAATGAACGGCAATATGTATAATCACAAATAAACTACTTACATTTTAATATCGTCTTCATTGAACGGTTCTTGCGATTCGTCACAAATTTCTGAAACAGCTTGCGTAGATAGAAGATAATTCTGTTCCACCGCATTGAAAAGATAAATTGCAGAGTGATGAGGCATCGCCATCTTCAAACAAAGCGGGAGAGCTGTACAGCTGGCTCATGGTTGGTATTTCAAAAGCACTATTCCAGAAAAACATTGAAATGAGGCTCTGAGATGAAAATGCCCCCTTTTATAAATGGGGCTCGTGATTGTGATCAACCCACAACACACGAATTGCTAGCTTCTTA
The DNA here is from genome assembly GCA_023014485.1 of Bathynomus jamesi. NCBI lineage: Eukaryota > Metazoa > Arthropoda > Malacostraca > Isopoda > Cirolanidae > Bathynomus > Bathynomus jamesi. The sequence goes on along the minus strand of JAJOZX010001803.1, from coordinate 86,451 downwards.
TTGGCTGTCGGTGAATTTTTGGCGGAGCTTGACGCGTAGGCCTGCATAGCGGTCAAACAGACGTCCTGGCCTCCGCCCAAAGGGCTGTGATTGGCTGCCCCGTGAAATCTGGGGCGTGTCAGATATTCCCATTCGTAGAGAGAGAAACGCGTTGTTTTTTTTTATCTTGTATTCGGCCGAGAGAGAGAGAGGGAGAGAGCGCGAGAGGGCGAGAGCGAGAGAGAGAGGTAGATGAGGATGGTTTGTGAATCTGTTTATGGTGCCCTATCTAAAATAGGATCGGGAAAAATTTATCGTCTTTGAAATATAAAACTGGAAGGTAATTTGAGATTCAATTATCCATGAAGGAAAACCATCAGTGCGCGAAGATTGCTCGTGCCACTGTAAAAGTTTATTGTATCCCGGAATTCTTATACGATACAATAAATAAATTTAAAAAATAACAGATGTGTGATGTAGCGGATCATCAAACACCAAAATTTATGACGTCGAGAGAATAAAAATAAGATTCCATCGAAACGTTGTTATTATCGAGATTTTAAATCCAATGTTATCTTTCGTTTCCTGGCGCCGCTAAAACTCGCTGGTAGAACAGGTGTTTCAAATTTTATTTTTAAAAGATAAATCTTTAATAGGCGTATATATATATATATATATATATATATATATATATATATATATACATTAACGTCACCTTATTAATTCACGCATGACGAGAATAATAGAGCTTTCAATTCCGCAATTTTCAGAACGTTGTTTAATATAATTGTATTTGTTTGTGTATATATATATTTTTTTTTTCTGACTAACATGTTGATTATACACCAGCGTTTTGTGTATTATTATTTTTTATTATATATATATATATATTCCTCGTTCGTATTTCTTGTTATTATTATTTTTATTTAAATTTTTGTTCATATATATACTCCATGTGAAATCCAGTTAGCCACCAAATTTTTAACTCTTCTTGTACTAATTAGTAATTTCTGTAGTAAATGATAAATATTATTTTTCACAAGGTGTTTGTTATTCTCGGTAAACCGTCTTATTCCGCTCCCTGTATATTAAGAAATCAGGCATAAATGTGCGATACAATCCTAGAGATTTGTTTGAGTTATGTAATAAATGGAATTAATGTGAATTATGCAATTTGATGTGATTGCTAATTATAAATTTTGGATCTTTTGTGGACGTTTCTTGTACTAATTAGTAATTTTTATAGTTTCTGAATTTTTTTAGATGAACTTTTTCTGGAATTGTACATATATAGGCTTTCTTTGGTTGACCCTTCGATTGCTTCCGCCCGAATTGTTCATTCTGACGAAGGTCAAACTTTTCACTCCAAACTACACCTACTTTTTAAGAGAGAGAGAGAGAGCGCGAGAGATAGAGAGAGGGAGAGGGAGAGAGAGAGAGAGAGAGAGAGAGAGCGAAAGGGAGAGCGAGAGGGAGAGAGCGGGAGGGCGAAAGGGAAAGAGAGAGCGAGATAGAGAGAGCGGGAGGGAGAGAGGGGCAGAGCGAGAGCGAGAGGGGGAGAGCGCGTGAGAGAGATCCCTGCTAGGGCACTCTGGCTACCCATTTATCTACCAACCGTGGAAGGACGCGCCGCCACGGGGACTCGAACCCGACGCATATAATCGTGTGTGCGTAATATTTTATGGGCGTATAGACTGGTGTGTACGTACCAAAACGAGGTATACACTGTGCCAACTGGCTGAGATTGCCTGGAGGCACTGGCTGATTAAGCCGACTGGCTGATTAGGGGCCTATAAGTCAACGTCCGTTCGGCTGAAGTCTTAATATGCGCTTGGCTCCTGCTAGGCGAACACCTCTCTTCCTTTCTCTCCTTCTCTCTTTCTCTTGGAGGTAACGCCGCCTCCAAGTTGCATAACCCCTTGTTGCTGTTGCAACACTCCCCCCTCCGCCTTTGTTGCATAACATATTGCAACATTCCCCTTTGTTGCATAACTTATGCAACATTTCCTTTCTCACATTGATCATCATTTGCAACTGCATTGCACTCTTTCCTTTTGCGCCCATCCTACTGACGTGTTACAATTTATTTCTAAATTTACAAAAGTCTGCGTGCTGGAAGTTAGGAATTTTAGTTGAGTTTGCTGGTTTCGAGTGACTTACTGAGAGGACAAACTCTACCATATTGTGATCGCTATTGCTTAACGGTTCTCTTACTTGAAGATTAGTGATTAGCCTATCGTCCGTATTTATTACTAAATCTAAAATACCCTCCAACCTCGTAGGTTCCCCAACCTTTTGAATAAGATAGCTATCCTCAAGAAAATTAACTAAACGACAACCTTCCGCGTCACCCTGCATTGTATCGTAATCCATATTGGCGCAATTAAAGTCAGCATTAACTAAGGCCTGCTCACGACCTATTACTCTCTAAAGTTCACGATATAACGCTTCGTCCTATCAGCTGTTTGATTATGGGATCTATATATAACGGCATCGACAAGTTTGAAATAGTTCAATTTAAGTTCTGCTATAGTCAAATCTATCGGTTTTGGAATTCTGTGGTTTACTTCTATAACGTTCGTAATATTATCTTTGATATACAACATAACACCGCCTCTTCGCCTACCTATTCTGTTTTTAGGAAAAAGTCTAGAATCTCTAATTTGATACTCCCCTACAAAGTCACGTGTTTCAGTGCTAAGCCACGATTCATTTATCGCAAATAAATCAGTCTTTACAAGCAATTAAAGAAAAAAAATCGTTTATTTTATTTCGTAGGCTACAAGCATTTAAGGATAGAACCTTCAAATTGTTTGTAACCGCGATACCTTTGCGCTCGCAAAGGAATTTTAAGGAAATTACGCTGGGACCGTTCGAGTTACGGCAGCCTGAAAAGAAGAAACAGTATTATGAAATAGTCTTCCTGAACGCGCAACTCAACTTTATTAAGATGAAGTCCGTCTCCAAGGAACAAGTCCGTCCTTTAGGTTATTGTTAATATAGGTAGCCTTGCTGTAGAACTCGTTACGTTGGATAATTCGAGGAAGTATACCTGTTAAAACAATCTTATTAGATTTTTCCTTTAGTCGCTCTAGTAAGTCCCTCTACCTAGCCAGCAGCTCTTCCGATCTAGAATTTAGAACAGTAGGTTTAGAATTTAGAATTTAGAACGTGTCCTCAGAGGTTCCGTCTGGAAAAAAATCAATTAGTTATATCCTCCACCCTTGCAGCAGGGTAGCAGTAACGGCAACTACGCTCGTTTTTTAATTAGTTAATAGCATGGCACCCCCGTCAAATACTTGCATTCGCTGTAAAGGAAAGTTTACAGCTTACGCGTTTATTTTGGCTAATAATAATCATGATCAGTTAGTTTGCAGGTGGTGCTCAAACATGGAATTGTTGATGAACGAGCTAGAGCGTGAGAAGGAGGCCAGAGTGAGGCTTGAAGAAATGGTGGTGCTCCTGAAGGCAAAGTTAGAATCCCTTGGGTCTTCTGAGAGGAGTTATTCTTCATTCACGGCCCCTCCTGCCTCAATTTGTACTAATGATATAAATAATAATACAGTTTCAAAGTTTGCGGATTACAAGAAGATAGGTGGTAGGGCAATTAATGATGAAGATAGAGGTAAAATCCTTGAAGATCTGAACGAAATCGTTGATTGGTCAGTCACATGGTAAATAAGACTTAACGCCAATAAGTGCAAAATTTTACATATAGGTTCGCGTAGCGGTAATTTTGAGAATAGTATGTCATAGAAGTAGTTGGCAAGCGTATAACAGGAAAAAGATTTAGGGGTTATAGTTACTGGTGACTTAAAAGTGGCGAAACAAAGTACAGCAGCGGTCAATAAGGCGAAGAAGGTACTACTGTAGGTTTTATAGCTAGGAATTTTGTGTACAAATCGCGTGATATTATTGTTTCTATTTGTAAATCATTAGTTAGACCCCATTTGGAGTACGCGATTCAACTTTGGAATCCGCATATGCGCAAAGATATAGATAAAATCAAAAGATTTCAAAGACGAGCAACTAAGATGTTTCCGTCGCTTATGTGAAAGTCGTACGAGGATACGTTGAAAGAGTTAAAATTGACTACACTCGAGACTAGGAGGCTGAGGGGTGATCTAATCCAGGTTTTTAAAATTATGAATGGGTTTGATAACGTAAATAGAGATAGCTTTTTTCAAATATCACTATATAATAGAACTAGAAATATCGGGTGTAAGTACACAAGTAGAAGGTTCGAGACAGCAGTTGCTAAAAACTTTTTTACGCATAGAATTGTAAATAGGTGGAATAGTTTGCCGGTAGAAGTTATTAGTAGCACATCTACATATATATTTAAAAATCGATTAGTCGCATATGTTGATAGATTGGGTATAGTTTAAGGTAGTAAAATTATTGTTTTTGAGGTTCAGAACCAACGTAAAATTGTAGGTCCCTTCCGCCACCAAGGAGGACATGTGCAATACACAACTACAACCATAGTTAGGTAGACCAGCCCCATGAGTGGATCTTAGGGTCTTTGTTGGTTTGAAACATTATAACATTATATATACTGTATATATATATATATATAGTCACACACACACATACACACACATATATATGTATATATTATATATATATATGTATATATATATATAATATATATATATATATAACGGGTGGGCAATAAAAAAAGGGTACATTTTAAAAAGGTTATAAAATCAACATTTTTCATTTAATTTTAATAAAACTTCTATGCAATAAACATATGTATTTTTCTATATGCAAACAAGTTTTCGGACTAAAATATTAAATTATTCAAATTCTATCAAAATTTAACGAAAGAGTATGATTTTTCTACTTAACATGCAAAAATTATTAAACCTTTTTAATATTTTTTATAAAAAAAAATTATTAATTTTTAACGTAAAATTTAACTGGAATTATTAAACAAATTATTCGAAATGCTTTCCTTCTATTTCAATAACTTTTTATTCTTGGCCGGAATTCATCTGTGGCTCGATTTACTTGTTCATGTGGGAAGCTCTTCCCATTTTTGAATGATGATCTCGCGTAAATGAGCGACATCTTTTATCCGAGTCCTGTAGACTCGCTCTGCTAAGTTCTCCCATATTCCGGCAAGAATTAAATAAGTTATTGAAATGGAAGGAAAGCATTTCGAACAATTTTTTTAATAATTTCAGGTAAAATTTACATTAAAAATTATTTTTATAAAAAATATTAAAAAGGTTTAATAATTTCTGCATGTTAATAGAAAAATCATACTCTTTCGTTAAATGTTGATAGAATTTGAATTATTTGATATTTTAGTCTGAAAATTTGTTTGCATAGAGATTAATACGTTTTATTGTGTAGAAGTTTTATTAAAATTAAATGACAAATGTTGATTTTATAGCCTTTCTAAAATGTATACTTTTTTGGCACACCCGTTATATACCGTTATATATATATATATATATATATATATATATATATATATACATACCCACACACACACATATACAAATATATATATATAAATATATATATATATATATATATATATATATAATATATATATATATAGTATATGTATATATATATATAGATATATATGTGTACAGGGTGTTTCATAACATGTGGGGCGCACTTTCAGGATGGATTGAGGACCTGAAAATAATTAAAAAAATTTCCATAAACGTATGCCCGAAATCGCTTTGTTTCCGAGTTGCAGCCTGTTTTGTGTTCCAACAATTCTTTCCGCAAACTGTTTACAAATATTGCTTGCCGACAATGTTTGTGAGTGTGTGCGAGACTTATTTCATGTATGGCCTTGCACATTGTAATGTTTCGTACACTCTATGACATTTTCAGTATCGTTGAGTGTAGAGCCATCAGTCAGTCAGAGGTGCATCGCGGTGTTTCACTGTTCGTATTCATAACTTCTTACGTGAATAAGTGGTCATGTGAAAAAAACCTTAAAAGTTTTTGTGCTATTCAGTGATAGTGTGCATTTGAAGTGAGAATGGAGGCTTATTCAAACAGAGAAATGGCAGACATGCCTCTCATGTATAGAGTTGCCGAGTATAATGTGGCTGCAGCAAGAGGTCTGTATGCGGAATGGTTTCCGAATCGCCGTCTGCTAGATAAGAAGACCTTTCAGAAAATAGACGAGGGTCTTGCTGATACAAGATCATTCAACAAGCGAGTTTCAGATGGTAGTAGACCAATCAGCGCCAGAACTGTTGAGTTGGAGGAGCAGGTCCTGATTCGCGTGGAGGATCATCCTGGTGTCAGCACCAGAAGGATAACAGCATCAGAGGGTGTAAGATACACAACTGTGTGGATAATTTTACGGGAACAACAGCTTTACCCCATACCACATTCAGAGAGTACAAGGCCTTAATTAAGCTGATTTACCACCACGAGAGGCTTTTTGTACTTGGTTGCTTCAACAGTGTACTCGCGATCCTCTTTTTCTATCCTCCTTGTTGTTTCCTGATGAGGCTGCCTTTACAAGAAATGGCGTGATCAATTTTCACAACACTCATCACTGGCTGAAGAGAATCCGCATGCCATCATCCAGTCAAGGCACCAACAACAATTTAGGATCAATGTATGGGCAGGACTTATTGCCGACAACTAATCGGTCCTTTTGTTTTGCCTGGAAGATAAACAGGAGAATCCTATTCCAATTTTTTAAGGAATAATTTAGGCGATTTACTAGATGAAGTTCCTCTTGGTGTCCGACGTCGTATGTGGTTTATGCATGACAGCGCTCCGCCTCATTTTAGTCTAGTAGCCAGAGTCTCTGGATGACCATTTCCCTGAAAAATGGATAGGCTGTGGAGGACCTATTGCCTGGCCCGTTCGCTCCCGGGACCTAAATCCACTCGATTCTTACCTGTGGGTTCATCTGAAATCCACCGTTTACGTGGCACCCATTGACAACGTTGAAATGTTTCGCCAACGTGTAGAACAAAGATGCCAGAAAATCCGAGAAATACCTGGAATGTTTGAACGCGTCATGCAGTCTATGACGAGCGTGTTTATATATATGTATATACATATATATGTGTGTGTATATATATATATATATACACACCCAATAAATGCTTTATACACAAATATTCAACGCCACTACACGGACCATGCAGGCCAAAGAGATAACAGGAACACAAAAGGAGAATACACAGAATACAAAGGAGAAAGAGGAAGATACGAAGAACCCTAATGAAAACTCGTCGAAGGCAAAAAAACACTGAGTAGGGAAGAAGTGGTGGCGGAACAGAAAAAAGCAATTGAATCACATAGGGCTCATAAGGAGGTTAAACGACGGGCCATATGCGAATACTATAAAACAGGGTCGTGCATATATGGAGCAAACTGCAAGTACAGTCACCCAAAAATATGCTTCAATATGATGAGGAATGGAAGATGCAGATACGGACAAAATTGATACTTTTTCCACCCTCCTATGTGCAGACAGTCACTGACAGAGAAAATGCCTAAATATAGATTGCCCATATTTTCACATAAAAGGTACCCAAAGAAGTGGACGGGGAAGAACAAACGCTATCCATATTAGAAGTAACAACAGGAGCAAGGAAACAAATTTCTTAGAGGAAATGAGAAAGATAAAAGCACAGCTTACCCTACTAACAAGAAAGGACAGGACTCCGCAGGTATATTCCCCACACCATTACATACATCGTCCCTCTATCCAACACCACCCACCGATAATACAACCACAGTGGTATCAAGTGCCGCAACCTCAATTTTCCCAAATGCAGGAAACCGACAGGAACCGACATCTACCTGGAAATGACCACTATATAGGAAAACTGAACACGGAAATTAGAAACCCAATAAATGTTTTATACACACATATTCAAGGACTCTACACGGACCATGCAGGCTGCAAGTTACAATACTAACAGAATTTTGCTACCGAATCCAGCTGATTACAGCTACCGAATCCATCTGATTACAGCTTTTAGGATGAAATCGCATAACTTTAGTTTTTGTAACATTAAAAAGAATATCATGTTTCTGCGAATACTCTTCGCAAACTTTTAGTAGCCGATCCAGACCTTTAACAGAGGGAATTATCAACACCATATCATCGGCATAAACTAAGTTATTTATCCTTGTGTTATCTATACAACATCCCACTGTTGCCTCGTTAAGTGAAGCAATTAATCCGTCAATATACACATTAAACAGCACAGCATATATATATATATATATATATATATATATATATATATATATATATATATATATTAGGGTGGTCCTCAAGCATAGGGGGGGGATTTTCAAACGTATATTTCTCTTGCTCCCAGGGTCTCAATCTGTGAGGTTATGCATAAGAACACTGTGGTTAAAATGTCATTGAGAAATAATAATATTTACCCTGTGCTCAAGAAGGTTGAAGTTATGCCCCTATGTGGGCCGTTGACACGCCTTGCTGAGAGGGTCGGATTGTGTGTGGTGTTGCTCGCACCGTTGACAGATTAGTGTTTTTTTTTGGCTTGCCTTTAGAATTGTTATTAAACGTTTCCAATGTATCTTCCCCAGGTGTTATTTTGGTGAAATGGCCAGTACACGTTCAAAAGACTTCCTTGTGACGCCAGTCTCTGCACTCATGGGGAGCAAGCTGCCGTCCATCGGCGACGTCCTCGGCCTGACTCTGCACAAGCTGAGCACGAAGGCGGCAACGACGACGAGGGAGGCTGTCACGGCCGTTGCTGATGAAGTGCTTATCTTGTGGACGAAAGCGCGGATTCCAACGACGAGACGAGACCACATCACTGAGAAGCTAGAGAAGTTGTATGGCGAATACAAGCTTCTCAAGAAGAACAAGAATCGACGCTCAGATGCCCAGATTGCACGGGAGGCCTCCTTCCAGCAGATGTTCTGCAACCTCTTCGATGTCGCCCACGCTGACGCACTGAACATGATGAACATCGAGGAGGACAAGGCCTTCCTGATCGCCCAACGAGAACCCGGCAGCAGGGGGACCATGGGAGGAGCTGATGTGGTCCTGGCTCGCACAGAGCGCAATGTTGCGCAGCGGAGGGAGGCTGAACAACGCCGTCGGCGCCGTGCGACTGAAGAAATGGCCACTACTTCTCAAACAGCAGAATTGGCCTCTTCCAGCTCGAGCTCTTCACCCCCCAGCGACTCTCCCACCCGTGGCGCTGTCGGAGGTTGCAGCCCACCCAAGCGCAGTCGGCCGGCGAATATCATTTCACCGGCACTGGCGGCTAGCTTGGACCGCACGAAGCTGACCGACCGCGACGCCGTTTACGTGCTCGGTGAGACGGCTCGGTCCCTTGGCCACAACATTGATGAGTTGAACATCAACCGGTCGTCCATACGGCGCCAGAGGATGGCGCAACGCCAACAAGTTGCCGCTCAGCTCAAGGAGCCCTTCCATCGAGAAGCTGCGCTCGTTGTTCACTGGGATGGGAAGCTGATGGCGGTTATGACGTCCAAAGAACAGGTTGATCGACTCCCGATCCTGGTCTCTTGTGGCGGCGAGGTGCAGCTCCTCCAGGTCGCCAAGCTCCGTTCCGGTACTGGTGCAAACTGTGCCAAAGCTGTGGTGGAACCTCTGCGAGACTGGGGATTGGATGACAAAGTTGGTGCCCTCTCGTTCGACACTAGGGCTTCAAACATGGGAAAGAACACAGGTGCATGCGTGCTGATCGAGCAGGAACTTGGGAGAAGCCTCCTCTATCTGGCATGTCGTCACCATGTCCTGGAGCTTCTTGTCAGTGCGGTTTTCACGGAAGTCCTTGGACCGTCGTTGGCACCCGAGGTTCAGCTCTTCAAGCGATTGAAGGCGCAATGGGAGTTTGTGAACCAAGAAGATTACGACCACGTCATGAGTGATGCCAACGCTCGTCAAATCGTCGAGGAGGATGCAGACTCCATCATCGAGTTCTGCAAGAAGGCCTTGCAGAAAGGTCACCCCCGGGATGATTATTTGGAGCTCTTGGAACTCACCATCATCTTCCTCGGAGGAGTGCCCCCCCCGTGGGATTCGGTTCCGAGCGCCCGGTGCGATGCACCAGGCCCGCTGGATGTCGAAGGTGTTGTACGCCCTGAAGGTATGGATGTTCCGGCGGCAGTTACGGCTCACAGCCAAGGAAGAGGCCGGAGTTCGGCGCCTGAGCGTGTTCGCCGTGAAGTTCTACACAAAGGCGTGGACGGAGGCCCCGAACGCGGCGAAGGCCCCCCTGAGAGATCTCTGGCTCCTCCAGGCTCTGGAAAAATACGAAGACAAGGAGGTGGCGAAAGCAGCCAAGTCGAAATTCGCCAACCACCTGTGGTACTTGTCCGAGGAGTTGGTGGCCCTGGCTCTCTTCGACGACGATGTTCCTCCGGAAACGAAGAAGGCGATGACTGCTGCGATGTTGGAGGAGCCAACGGAGGAGGACGACCCGCCCAAGAGAGTGTCGGTCCTGGCGTGCTCTTCCCTGTCATTAGAGACATTCGTGACGGGGAGGACTCGCCAGTTCTTCGACCGACTCCAATTGCGACGTGGATTCCTGGAACAGGACGTGTCGAAATGGCCGGACAGCGAGCAATTCCAAGCGGCTGCGGAGGTGGTCCGGAACCTGTCCGTGACCAACGACCATGCCGAGCGGGCCGTGGCGTTGGCACAAGAATACAACAGGCGCCACACGAAGAAGGAGGACCAGCTGCAGTACATGCTCCTGGGTGTTGCAGAGCACCGGAAAAAATTCCCGGACGCTCGGAAGGCCACGCTGCGAACCGGGCGACAATGAGTGGCGTCAGCACCCATGAGACCCCCGCCCCTGAGCGGCTAATACCCTTAAATGGGGGGGACCCGGAGGCTGGTATACCCTATACAATTCAACCTTCATGAGCACAGGGTAAATATTATTATTTCTCAATGAAAGTTTAACCACAGTGTTTTTATGGGTAACCTAACAGATCAGATTGAGGCCCTGGGAGCTGAATAATTCCAACTTTCGATTTTGAGGACCACCCTAAATATATATATATATATATATATATATATATATATGAAGGATATATTAGCACCGGTAATAAAATGGATATTTATCATACGCCAATCTCTCGACACCATAAACTTTAAACCGATGCGATCTACACCGATTCCCAAATTTTTTTTTTATTATTTTTAGTTTTAGATGGTTGTAAAATCCTTCATATAAAGTTTTATTTTCCAAACAAAGCGTCTCTCTCTATCTCTCTATCTCTCTCTCTACGAATCATTTCTGGAAGAAATCTATGGAAGGGGTAAGTTATATCTGACACGCCCCAGAATTCACGGCTCAGCCAATTACAGCCGAGTGAGTGGATCCTGAGAACATCTCAGGACCTCTGGTTGGTGGGTCGTAGCGCTTACACGTTATGTTCCACCCAAATTTCACCGACGGCCAATAGGAAACTCGTGATTCGGCGATTGGGGATGTTTAGAATGAGGATCGCGTATATAAAAGAGGGCATTTTCATTTGGACTCCACAACAATCGTATTTATCAGAGAATAATCACAGAGATATATCGTCATGAACCAATCACAACCGCTTTACAGCTACTGGCATTTGTTTGAAGATGGAGACACTCCAGCGTTGTCTACACTTCATCTTTTCGCAGCGCCAGACCGGAACGCCCTACTTTCAACGCAATCCATTGTAGAAATTTGTGACGGCGAGAAAGAATCGACCGTTGAAGACGGAATTGAAATGTAAGTAATTAATTTAATTTGTGATTCGAGCTATATACTTCGTTTCATTCAGTACCTGTGTTAGTTAATTTATAAAAAGCCATAATAAATGCGTTTTGAAAAATTAGTTGTTGATTTAAGCGGAAGGCCGGGCAATGTATATTTCTCGTTTCATTCAGTACAAGTGTTATAATTTATAAAAATTCGTAATAAAACGAGGTGAAAGGATATCTGCCCAAGGTCGAGACCCGGTGCCGGCAGAAGATGCGTAGCACACCCAGCTAATCTTCCTTTCTGATAAAGTCATTTAAACAGTGGATTTATTATACGATGAAGGTGTCCTTTGAAAATGAAATTTTATTACACGCCTGTTTCTCATAACTTAAAAAGTTATAGAAAGTTCTACAGGTAGGGTTTTAGAATTGCCAAAACTTTAAAGAATTGCCTTCGGTACCGGGTTCGAGACCGGTGCTGACAGACAGTGCGTAGCACACACAGCTAAACTTCCTTTTCATCCGGTTAGGCTAGTTGCAAGCTGTTTATTATCTTCTTCATCGTGGCTATTTCGTCATATATATATATATATATATATATATATATATATGGTGTGGAAGTGATACTACATTTTCATCTCGTTACATTTTGTTGTAAAATGTTTCATAGCGGGTATCATCAATTATGGATTAGTATGCATTAGTACTGAGCTAGGCACGGACCCGATGCGTATCACACCCAGCTAATCTTACTTTTGAGACCTGTTAGGATATCTGCTTTGTGATTATTATTTGCCCCGGGCGCCCTAATCAGCATTTTCTCTTCCCATATATATATATATATATATATATATATATATATATATACACACATATATATATATATATATATATATATATATATATATATGTGTTAACAACCGGGCTCGTTACCCGATGCTGGCAGATGATGCGTAGCACATCCAGCTAATCTTACTTTTTAGCCCTGTTAGGATATCTGCTTTGTGATACTATGATAATAAAAACCCACTCTAATAGACAGAGTTTATTTCCACAACAGTTTCGATGCCCACTGGCATCGTCTTCGGGTGGATACAGAAAAACGAATGAACCAAAAACAAGAGAGAAAACAGCCCAGGGACCATTAAGAAATTCGCACCTAGGTTAGATCGCGTTCTCCCGACGACGGAAGGGCATTTTACTAAAGGGTCCTGCTTATAAATACATTCACACAAATGTAATGTTAAAAGAAGACAGGGTTCCTGCTATTTTAGTACGAATATGGGGAAAGAATTTATAGGCCGAGCTTTACAGAACATGCTGACAGAGTTTAATATTAGTTACTACACTAGCAATCCTATATATAAGGCCTCTTTAGCTGAAAGAGTTCAACGTACCATAAGGGAACGCATGCATCGCTATTTTACACATAAAAACACATACAGATATATAAACATTCATATATATATATATGGGTTTGCAGCATATATACACACTGTCGATTCGGGCGCACGGGGAAAATTATAATCACAAAATAAATACAGAAAACTTCACTTTTCTACCTGAAGGTCAAAATATGATAATAAAAACCAATTCCAATAGAGAGAGTTTTTTCCACAACGGTTTCGATGCCCACCGGCATCCTCTTCGGGTGGATACAGAAAAACGAATGAACCAAAAACAAGAGTGAAAACAGTCCAGGGACCATTAAGGAATTCGCACCTAGGTGAGATCTCGTTCTCCCGACACCGGAAGGGCAATTTATTAAAGAGTCCCCCTTATAAGTATAAGGCGATTTATTTTTCAGAGGAATTAGCCACAGATATCTAGAGAATAGCGGTAGCCATCATTATACACTGAATATATTTGCATGTCTGTTAAATCTGCTTGCCAAAGAGAGTCAATCGAAGCGGCTGTTGTCTTGGCTGGTTTAAACCTTTTTCTCACCGGCTAATGAAATGTACAAGCATCCAGCTCCCGCAAAAACCTCTCAACATCTGTTTCCCCTCCTTCATCATTGTAAACACCTCTGTACACTCTATTAACACTGCCATAGACGGCGGGGTTAGAAATATCATAATAGCGTTTTCTTAATATGTTAGCCATTTGCGTATTTTAGAGACACGTGGATAAGGTTGGCCGTTTGGTCTCTTCTTTCTCCTCTTTAGAGATGCTACTGTTGGGGATGATGGAGTACTCAGTTGTGACACATGCGAGAATTGATCCAATACTTTTAACCTATTCAGATTTCAAATCAATGTTTTGGGGACATTTATTTGTTGTCGTCTTGCTTTAATATGCTTCCGTCCTGTTGGTGAGGGCCTGTCCCACTTTCTCACCAGATCATGGAGAGTGTCGACGATATTGGATCCCTGTATCCTTGTTCCTTCCCTTCAACAATGATCTCGCCTGTATCGGTCCATTTTATGATGGGGTCCTCACTCAATAGATTATAAAGACTTAAGTCTTTATTCCTCAATGTATTGGGGAGACTGCTTTTTAGTACATGTTCGATGTGTTGCGTTCCGTCATTCTTTGGCTGGTCATTCCTCAATGTATTGGGGAGACTGCTTTTTAGTACATGTTCGATGTGTTGCGTTCCGTCATTCTTTGGCTGGTCATCTCTAACGTCGGGCGCAGGTCCTATATCGCCATGCTCATCGTTGCTCGCGCAGTGTCTAATAACCACGGGGAGCTCTGTCGGACTCTTATAATCTTCGTACTCATGAAGAAATTTCTGCAGAGCCTCTTTGTACAAGATCTTTTTCTCATCAGGTGACTTCACTCTTTAATAGGGTTAACAATTCACTTTCCATTAATTTAAGCCTGCTTTTACGGAGTTCTAGAACCGTGTCTAGATTCTTTGAACTTTGCAGTGAAGCATACACCTCGTGCGGAATCACTACCACTTTCTTCATTATATTAATCTAGTCAGTAAAGGTCCCAAAACTGAAAAAAAGATGGGGGAGGAATGACCCACAGTTTGACTTTTACGAGCAAGCCAACGTATTATGTTCTTGTAACGACGTAGGCGAGCCTTCTGAGGGGGTTTCATTGGCACATTACATTTTATAACATTAAGACAGATTTCTCAGATGCATTTTGAAAAGTCTGAGTCGATATTTTTAACAAACATCTACTGCATTGCCCGGGCCAATCGTTGATAGATTTTTATTAATTCACGATATGTCTTCAGCCTATTTGTCATTCTCGAATATACACCGTTTTAGGCTCGTTTTGGAATATATTTGTTCTTAGACGCACCCTAAACGTGTTTCGCTGGTGAAGGTCACAAAGCACATATCCGTAACGCTGACTTGTGGCTTCTTTATAAACTTTCAAACAATCCTTACGTTGAATTGGGAAAATTTTATTGGCTAATACCAATATTTGTGACACATCTCCACTTTGCGCGAATAAGACTAGATATTGTGTATTTAACGACACATCGTGCATATATCTATTTTTGAAAAATAGATTCTGATTCATGAAGAATACGCTTATGTCCTTATATTCTTGTTTTTCTTCTTCCACAGAACATGAATGACGACGCTGTACATACCCCCATCATCGATATTGCAGATGACCTCGATGACCGTGTAGCTACAGACTCCATCCCCGCTGACGAGCCCTCACCAGCGATACCTGTAGCATGCGACAATTCAAAGCGGAAGCATGATGAAGAACCCTCCACGTCAGGTAAAAAGCGTGCCAGGATTGCGCCGACTGTTAGACACCCACTAATAGAGCCCCAACCCTCTACGCCTTACGACACAACCCCCACAATAGCAACTTCCTCAAATATACCCCCTTATTCCTCTTCAATTCCGATACTTCCTCCACACCAGCAGCAGCAGCAGCTTCTCGTGCTATGGAGGAAGGTATAACATTCGAGTTGGTGCGCACCGTTACCCCCACCCCTGCCCTGACAAGTAATCGGTACGTTGTCAGGGTTGACCCTAGATCCCTATATAGCAACGGTGTCGGACTGCGACGCGTAGTTGAACGTATTGTGGGGTTTGCCCTTCAGAACCGTGACGAACGTGAAGTCCGGACGAGGTTGTCCTTCAGGTTCGTTCGGGTCAGATGACGGGAATATAGCTGATTTTTGGGTAATAATACCGTTCAGACGCTTGGCAGCTGTAGACATAGAATATATCTTCGTCCGTATAATGCAGGCCTCTCAAAGTAGTACAGCCTTCAATATGGACAACTTGACGTTAGATATTGACAGAGTATTCCGGGTTGCGGGTCACTGTGCCACAACTTATACTTTTAATTTCAATTCTCAGGCTATTTACAGAAAGCATATAAACGTCGATCGTTGTTGCGGCTTTATAGCAATAGTCTTAGCTCGTATGTTCACTGTGCTAAATACAATCGCGTATAATATCTGGGTGCCTACGGTTGTGCAGCGTGCCCGTAAACTGGCTTCAGATTGTAAGCTTGAGTTTGAGTGTAATATGGGTTCTGAAGAGCTGAGAATGGAAGAGCAGGAAATGAATGTTCGTATAGTTGTATTTGGAATGGATGATCGTCGTATGGCTGTGTATGTTTTTAAAAGCTGTGTGAGAGATCGTATAAAACCTCTACTTATTTTAGGATTGTCAGGAACATCGTATCTACCCATCGGTAATATAAGGACTCTCTACGCTAGTTATGATAAAAGTCTAAAATATGGAAGACATCATGATTTGTGTAAGGGATGTCTCAAGTTTGTGGATGATGTAGTGAAACATTGTAAGGAATGCAACATGGTATGTAAACAATGTAAATAAGCCAAATGTGAAAGTCGTGTCGGTGAAGCTGAGAAGAGGGACCGTAATGTGTGTAGACGTACATTTTTCAATAGTAAATGCTATGAGCTCCATAAATCAATTGGCACTTGCAGGAAAATGAGAATCTGTGAATATGGCATGTTTCATATGGTGGATAATATTCCACATTTACTCTTAAGCCAGACCATCTGTGATGAGTGCATGGATGTTGAGTGTGATGAGTGTCACAAGTGTGGTAAACAGACAAGCAAACTTTTTTAAAACGATTGCACATGACAGCCCTGTGAAACTCTATATCCTATATTGTCAAGTTAGCGGACAAGTTCAAAAAACTTACTGTGAATATTCTTGCTCATAACGGAACAAAATTTGACTCACAGTTCCTTTATAAGTAGTTGCTTGAACACGAGTCATTGGAGATATTTACAGGCGATCCTTTAAAAAGAGGCAATAAACTTACACAAATGCAGATTAGAGGTAATGTTCATTTTAAAGACACCCTGCTGTTCACACCTTGTAAATTAGCCATGTTACCCAAGGTCATGGCCGTAGCCGCTGAAGTTTCAAAAGGGTATTTCCCTTACACTTTCCTCACAAACGAAACTTTGAATTACGTAGGACTACCTCCCCAGAAACAATACTTTAACTACACCAACATGAGTGATAGTGAGCGTGAAAATTTTGACCGCTACAACAACAGTTTTAATGAAACTAGTCCATACAATATAGCTGATGAATGTGAACGTTATTGCGTGAATGATGTGTGCGTGCTTAGAGTATTTTTCCAGGCCTTTAGAAGGATGTACATAGCCTATTTCAAATGCGATCCGCTGCAAGTCGCAGCCACAATCGCCTCATTATGTTTTACAGTGTTCAAGAATAACTTCATGACCAAAGACACCTTAGCCGTCATTCGCACAAACATTCCCGGCAGTTGTGGGCACAAGGCTATTTGCCGGCTCATACACCTACAGCAACAGACCTGGGTATACATAAAACACGTCCGCAACAGGGGGGATGTACCCATTAAGAACAATGTCGTGTTTTTGAGTTGATGGTGTAAGTGAGGATCCAACCACTGGTGAGAAGACTGTGTACTCCTTCAAAGGCTACTGGTGGCATGGATGCACACGTCCTGAGAGGTACATAACAGGGGACCTCTATGGAAGATCACCCGCCGATATGCTCGCATGGACCCGTGAACGCCATCAACTTATGGGCTCCCAGTTCACTCACAAGATCGTGTGGGAGCATGAGTATGATGCAGGGATGGAAACAGATGGCCAGTACCGTGAGGAAATAAGTGCCATAAAACGTTCAATGGTGTTGGAACCCCTCAAATGCGGCGATAGCTTGTTTGGAGGGCGCACAAACCCATTCAAGCTATACTTTCCGCCTACGGAGGGCGTGAAGCTCCATTACTACTCCTGTTTTTTGTATCCCTACGTGATGAAGAACAATCTGTACCCCGTAGGTGCTCATGGAAAACTAGTGGGCCCCTCCATGCCAACCATCGAGGAGTTCTCAGCTAACTTGAGTGAGCGTTACTTTGGACTCTCTTTCGTAGACGTGCTCCCCCCCTCGCAATTTATGGATGCCGATTTTACCCGCCGTTATAGATCACAAGCTCATGTTTCCCCTGTGCGTGAAGTGCGCAGAGGAGAACAATGGGGATTGTAATCATACAACCAATCAGCGTAAGATCAGAGGTGTATATACAAGCCCTGAGCTGGACCTAGCCGTTCGCCATGGCTACAGAATATTGAGGATACATGAGGTGTGGAGGTTTCAGAAGCTACCCAACCTTCGCACGCCACATATAAACGCTTTTTGAAGGATAAGGTAGAAGCATCGGGGTATCAGCGAGGAGTTGATAGCGAAGATGAAAATACAGTTTATATTCAGCGTTACCGTACCCGTGAAGGTATATAGCTTGACCGTTCCCAAATTGTTAAGAATCCTGGCAAGCGCTTTAGTGTAAAGTTTTGTTTAAACAGTCTTTGGGGAAAATTTGCACAGAATTCTGGCAAAGGGAACGTTCATTTGGCACAAAGTTATAGTGAAGTCTGAGATTTTGCCAACGCTTCCAATAAAGAAGTTATGGAGATCGTGAATGTAGGTAAGACTTACATAATAAAGTACAACATCACCGAACTGGCCATAGATACCACACGGGTTACAAACATACCAGAAGACAGCTTCACAACGGCCTACGCCCGAATCAAGCTTTGGGGACTACTGCACTCTCTTGGGCGGAGGGTGCTGTACGCTGACACAGATAGCGTAATATTCAGAGAGAGGGAGTGGAAGTACATGCCGCCTATTGGGGAATTCCTCGGAGATATAAATTACGAGATCAAGGATGAGTATGGTATTGGTGCATACGCTGACTCATTTTTATCAACAGGGCCAAAAACGTATGGGGTACGAGTGAGGGTTGGGGAGGATATGAAATATGTCGTGAAGGCTAAGGGTATCACGCTTATTGCGAACCGACGAGTCGTTAACTTTGACTTATTGAAGGCTCTAGTGTGCTTGGAAGATGAAGGCGACCAGCCATCCGAACTGACTGGGGCGACCCACATATTTCGGGCGTAGAAACTGGGGTGTGTGAAGGAACTTAGGGGTATGAAGGTATGCCTTAGCACCTATAGGGAACGTTACCAGGTGCCTGGTACCTATGATACCGTACCGTTTGGATACCTTAATCCTTGATTGTATGTTTGTATTTATATATATATATATATATATATGTTAAACACAGACCGTGCATGGAACAAGGAACTCTTCCAAAAAAACTTAGCCCCCCCATTTGCAGCTTACATGTTTACTTATATCGAAATAGTTTTTATTGTTTATAAAAATATATAAAATTATTTATTTATTGCAGGTATTAAAATTACTCTAGCTGATAAAGTGATAATATAATGGCTTCTCAATTAATTGGTGATTCGGAGAGGCAACATGTGATAGATCGCATTCGAGCAATAACATTTCGGGAAGCTCGTGATCCTGGAGCCACCTTTATAACACGTTCATGGGTTGCCAAAAAGTTGCGAAGAAGTGAAGACTTCGTCAAAAGAAATTGGACTAAAACTTTGGATGAATGTGAAATGGATACAACCAAATCTGGGCGCCCAAATTTGCCACTCTCTCAGGAAACAAAGGACATCATTGAAAGCGATACGCGTAAGCGGAAAAACGGCGGTGCTAAACTTTCTAGAGATCGAAGTGTTGAGAGGAAAGATCGTTAGTGGTGAGATCATTCGACTGTACCGTCATAGGCAAGGTTTAAAGCCTTGGCATGAACTTCGAAAGCCAAGAAAAACTCAACTTAACATCGATGACAGAATGTGGTTTGCCCATTATCTTGATGATTGGGATGTGGATGATTTCATGCATTTAGCTGTCTCCGATGAATTTTTTATTTACGTAACACGTCGGCCTAACTACCAAAATGATCGAGTGTGGGCCACAACACCAGATGAAATCGATGACAATGAACATTATCGCGAAATATTAAAAAGTTCAGCCTGGGTTGGTGTGTTTGTTTTGTTCACTCAAAGAAGCTCATGTGGGTGCTGAGGCCAAATGGTCAGAGCTGGGATGGACAGTATTTTCGTGATATTATTCTATCCCAGCATGTCATTCCTTTTCTAAGAAACCCAAACAATGTTATGGATGTCGATCAAGTCACACTTCTGCACGATAAGGCACCCTGCTTTAAAGCATTAGCCACTCAACAGTTGTTGCGGAACCATGAGATCGATTTCTTTGGAAATGAAGAATGGCCAGGAAATTCTCCTGACCTGAACGTCGTGAACACATTGGATCAGTTATAAAGGACAAGGTTGAATGTCTCTTGTTTCAAGAACCTGCAGCAAATCGATTTTCGAAGGATACAATGACGCAACACATTGAAACTGTTTTAGCAAATTTGCGTAACGATCAAGATCTATTCACGTCACTTTTGGCAAGCTACCCAAAGCGAATTCAGGCTGTCTTGGAAGCCAATGGCGGGAACACCAAGTTTTATTTGTTTCTCATTAACAATTAGGATTAAATTCTCTTTTGTAAGGTATGGCTAGTTTTACTGTACCTCTAATGGTTTAGGCCATGGGCGGGGGGTGGGGGCTAAGGTTTATTGGAGCTCCGTGTATATATATATATATTGTTAAGGATATGTTTATGTATTACGTATATTTGTTCCAATTATTGTTTCAGTTTCTTCTTTGTGTGCGTGCGTGTTTAAAACCTTAAGCTCAGCCCACTGTGACCTCGATCATGTGACTCCTGCTACTACCTGAGCTTATCTTTACCCCTGCGTGCTCAGTCGACCTCTGCAAACCCTGGAGCTCTGACGTGTATTTTCTCACGTACACGAAAAAATAGTTATGGCTACTTTTGATATTGCGTGTTCGACGTTTATGATGTGGTATTCGGTAAAGTCGGAAGATGTGGTGAATATTGAAAGACGACCTACCGCACCCTCCTTTGAGACTTTTGAGACTTTTTAGGCAACATTGAATCGCGCGAAGGAAAAAGATGTTCAAATACTCAACGGATATTCTGGCGAGAGTATTGCCGGATTTCGCGGCACAAACGAAGTAATGGACTACGATGTAGGGCTAAACTGTATAAAAGTGTACATATACATTGAGGTGAAAGAAACAACGCGTTTAGGAGAGAAACAACGGATATGGATAATGAGTCTTGTTGATGAGTAGTGTGACAGGCTGTATTATTTCATGCGCATCATACCGAGTACGCGTACACTGCGGCTGAGAATGTAAACCTTGTCATCATGGACAAGCTAAAGTACTTTTACCATTACATTCATATATACTGTATCATGACGAGGTTTGCAGTGAGGTTGTGGCTAAAGGCCTGTGTGAGTTTTTCATAGAGTTTAGAGACGTGTATCGATTGTTAAACAAAAGAAAAAATACGGTAACATGTTTCTCCCAAATAGTGCACGGGATTGTTAATGTGTGGAGAACGTCTAGTGCGCATAAAACATTAAAACTGAAATTACCCCATGTGTCGGAAAATTGCCCGGTATAATGTTTACAAGTACTCGTTTGATTCATGCTAGAACAAATCCGTACACGATTCAACAGCTTATGGTGTGATTCGCTCCCCCGACGAGCCGATCCGCCCACCCGTGACTCATAGTTATCTCAGAGCTTGAACCGACTGGACGTGCAGTCTAGGGTGTCTCAAATATACGAATGGAGGATTTCGGGTCGGTGCGACGCTTGCCCGTATTACACCTTTATAAAGGATTGTTATCACAAAATTTGACAGCTGTAGGAGGATTTTTAGGGGTCACTCAAGTTCGCCACTTCTGTTTCACTTATACAAGATTTTCTTCTCTTTCGCAGGTGATGGTTACTAGAGCAGGAAACCAGTTGGTGCTGGACAAGGCCCCAATTGCAGCGATTGTTTGTCCACGACTTCTATCGAAGGAGCAATGCCTGCTCCTTTACTTCCACCACCACCAAGACCAAGAGGGAAGGAAGACCAAATCGGAGAGCATTCGCCTGGTGGTGGAAACCATCTGGCCCATCTGGGAGAAGGCCAACATACCAACTACCACCAAGAAGTACGCAGGGGAGAAGCTGGCGAAGTTGATCGATACCTACGACGCACTCAAGAAGAACAGGACAAAGCCGCAAGAGGGTTACCGGTACAAGGAGGGGATGTTCAAGTCGGATTTGGAAGACGTGTTTGACGTGGCTCACTCCTCCGCGCTATCCTCCTCCATGGTCCCTCAGGAGGACAAGGATTTTCTCACCTCGCAGAGGGAAGACAGGATGTCGTCAAGTCTTGCGGGGGTGGACCAGAAGACAGCGAAGAAGAAAGCTGTGAAGCGGAAGAGGGATCTTGCAGCCACGGCTAGGAAGAGTAAATGGGATGCTGGGGTGACACAGCTCATGGAGGTAGCGATCTTGGAGGTGGATGGTAGCAGCACTGAAATGAACAGGGAAGACGAGGATGATGACGACGAGACGTACCAAGCGCCCAGCAACAGCAAGGCCCAGACTCAAAAGAAAAGGCGAATGAATGCCCTCACGGACCCGAATCTCATCGCTGCTTGGGATCGCGACATGATGTCCGTGAGACAAGCAACGTCGTCCTTTGCAGCAGCAGCTCAGAGTTTGGGTCATGACCTGGATGACCTGGTAATCTCGCCAGCAACTGTTCATCGAACACGGAACAAGATCCGAAAGGAGATGGGAGAAGAGTTGACCCGAAAGTTCGAAGCTTCTGGTCCTTTAGTCTTGCACTGGGATGGGAAACTGTTGGAAGATATCGCCAAGGAGAAGGAGGAGGTTGACCGGATTGCTGTTGTGGTGACGGGCGATGGAGTCGAGGAGCTTCTTGGTGTACCCGTTGCGGTGGACGGCACTGGAAAAGAACAGGCTGCAGCCGTACTCCAGGAAGTCCAGGCTTTTGGCATTTCGGAGCAAATCATTGGACTGGGATTCGACACCACAGCTGTGAACGCTGGGATGATCCAAGGTGCTTGCGTTCGCATTGAGCAGGAGTTTGGCCGTCCCATGTTGTGGTTGGCTTGCCGTCACCACGTCTTGGAGATCTTACTCAAGGATGTCTTCGTGCGATGTCTGGGGCCGTCCTCTTCCCCTGACATTCTCCTCTTCAAAAGATTTCAACAGCGGTGGGCCTCCATTGACAAAGGGTCATTCTTGTCCATCGGTGACGAAAGCAATCCCACAACAACTGACAACTGGGCAAATCAAGCGTCTTCCATGAAGAAATACCTGCAGCAGACGCTTTCCCACGGCACACATCCCCGAGAAGACTACCGTGAACTCCTCATCCTTTCCTACCGCTTCCTTGGCGGTCAGGTCCAGGGGGGATTTCGTCAGCCTGGGGCCTATCACCACGCCAGATGGATGGCCAAAGCCATCTATGCCCTCAAGATTTTCATGTTCCGTCACCAACTGGACCTGACAGCCAGGGAAGAAGGAGGACTTCGGCGGCTGTGTTTGTTCATCTCCCTCGCGTACGTGAAGCAGTGGAATGAGGCAATGGTCTCGAATCGAGCTCCACTGAACGACCTAGAGTTCCTTCGCCTGCTCGAGGCCTACCCTGACAAGGAAGTCAGCCACACGGCATCCATGGCCTTGAAAAGGCACCTGTGGTACCTCTCAGAGGATCTCGTGGGGCTTGGTTTCTTTGACGACCGCATTCCAAAGGACACGAAGCTAAAGATGGTCCAACGACTTCAATCCCCCGCCACGAAGAAAGGACTCAAGCGGATCGATCCGAAGAACTTCAATCCACAGCAATCCATCGAGCTCTTCGTCACCCGGAGAACAAAAGAAGTCTTCTTCCGCGCGATCCTTCCAGAATCTGAGTCTCCCACCTTCCTCATGAAAGATCCAGAGGATTGGATCAATGACCAGGATTGGATCACGGCGCAAAAGAGGGTGAAAGCCCTGAAGGTGGTCAATGACGCCGCCGAGCGTGGTATCGCTTTGATGAAAAGATTCAATTCCACCATCACGCGTGATGAGAAGCAGAAGCAATTCGTCCTCAAGGTGGTTCGGGCTCACCAGAAGTTGATCCCCGTCAAGACGAAGGAGAGCTTGAAGAGTAAAATCAAGTAGTGTAGGACAGATTGATGATGAAAACAATCCATTTATACGCGCTTATTTCAATTAATGAAAGGTGCATTTCGTTTATTTTCATTTTTGTTCAGAAATAAAGAGAATAAGAGAATGATAGAAATTTCTTTTTTTCCTAAATAGCTACAAGAAAGTGTTAAACTTGAGTGACCTCTAAATACTGTTCGATTCCCATCATTTTTCGATTTTTAGAACCTCTATGCCTATTGAAATCGGGGCAGCATTCGCGAGCAAGAGAAAATCGAAAAAAAAAATTCTATGTATTAATGAGACACCCTAACGTGCACTCCTCGAATAAGATGGAGCTACCTTTGAGAAGCATTCTCAATGCCGCGTACGATGTGTCCGTGACGAAGTCATTGGGCGTGTTCAGGCGTGAAACCGGCAACATGAACTATGTACTTGAAACGATTTGTAGACAAGCAAACTCTGGAAAACGTAATGTTATTTATTTAAGTGTTGAGGAGATGAATAGTCTTCGTGATAGTTGAGAAGTGGGGTGAGGACCGTTATAAAATAGCTGCAGGCGTAGATACAAGAAGAGAACAGATTAGTGATGCCCACTCATATGCCATTGTTTGTACGCTGTGTATTAATAACGATCAGCCATGCATTGATATACGACTATTGTGGAAGAATGCATCTGATGATAACGTTCTTGTCCCCACGCGAAACCGATTCATCCTCGACAGAATGTTTGAAATCGTCGGATTCCGCAAGCTAGATTAGACACGCGTGTTACGGATATGATTTATTTTGACACGGTTCTTGAATAAGCATACACCGCTCTGCTCGACGGGTTTATCGAATGTAGGAATGAACAAGGCGAGAATGCTGTCGAGCTGGATGCTTATTTAAAAGGTTTAGACTCTTCGAAATATCATGAACTTTGGTACAAAGGACTTGAGCGGTATAGGGCAGAGCTCGGCTATACTGTTCACCCTGAAGAATTGTACCTCTATTTAATGAACAGCTGTCGTTACGACTTGGAAGATTATTTCAATTGCCGCTGTGCGTTGTAAAGAAGAGTTCACGACTGAAAATCTCGGGTTGGTAAGAACAAACCCTCGATTGGAAAGGAGTGTTTATACTTGTATTTAATAATGATGTGGTGGCTTCTGGCTAATGATACCCTCTTTGTGCGTGCTTTTGAATGTATTCTATCCGTGTTTAAAGACACCTTGCCAACCGAATATAAAGTGGGCACAAAAATAATATTGAACGATCTGAAGGCCATTTACATCGAGTATTGGCGCCCGCACACCTTCAGCTGTGAAATAATTTTCACTCGTATTTGCTGCGTAGTGCAAAGCAATAATGATGACTGTAGACTCGATTAAGTGCGAGTTTAGTGTTTTAGTTTAGCGCAGTAAAATGAATGTATTTTGATGTACTATATTTATTTTCAATATATTTAATTATTTAATATAATTGTATACATATATATATATTTTTTCCTATACTTATATGTTCATGATTATACTCCATCGTTTTGTATATTATTATTTTTTATTTTCAATATATTTAAAATTATTTTTTATTTTCCATATATTTAATTATTTAATATAACTGCATGTGTATATATATATATATATATATATACTTCTCCTGTACTGTTATATTGATGGTTATACTCAATCGCCCTACATTATATTATTTTTTTAATTATATATATATTCCTTCGTTCGTATTATGCTATTATTATTTTTCATTTTATTTTTTTGATCATATATATTCCAACGTTTGTATTGTATATTTTTTCTATATATTTCGTGAAATT
The DNA here is from genome assembly GCA_023014485.1 of Bathynomus jamesi. Taxonomy (NCBI): domain Eukaryota; kingdom Metazoa; phylum Arthropoda; class Malacostraca; order Isopoda; family Cirolanidae; genus Bathynomus; species Bathynomus jamesi. Next base: position 60,552 of record JAJOZX010001803.1, on the reverse strand, counting down.
GATTCCTATAATTCGTATAAACAGAATGATATAATGGTGTTTTATTTAATTCTTTTGGTTGTATATATAAATGATATTATTATTTAATTATATGTATACCAAATGGCTAGTTAGGCCTTCTAAATCGACTGACGGATTTCTAAGCCAACGCTCAAGAATATCTGAATAGCGCAATCTGGCAGCTGAAAAGTTAATTAATATATACACCTGACTTCTAGGTCTGCTACGTCAACTGGTGGGTTAAGCCAACTGGAGGATTAAGCCAACTGTTGGATAATGTCAACTGGCAGAAATCCAACTGTGAAGAATATATGCTTTAATTAAATAAATAGCGCAATCCGGCAACTCAACCCTAATAATGTACACCCGAGCAAGCCATTTAAGCCTTCTAAGTCAGAGTAAGCCTTGTAAGCCAACTGGCTGGTTAGGACCTTATAAGACAGCTGACGCTCGGATGAACTCTCATTATGCGTCTGGCAGTAGCCAGGCGAACACCCCTCTCTTCTTCTTACGTTAAGGCTTAGGTTAGGTTCCCCTTTGAGGGGTGAGGCCGTCCCAACTTCTCCCCCAAAGACCCTCCTCCTTTCTCTCCCTCTCTTAGGTTCGGTATACCCCTTTGGGGGTGAGGCCGTCCCATTTTATCCCCCAAAGAGGTTAGGGAAACTCCCCCAGCAAGCTGGGGGAGTTCCTCTTCATTGCAGCTTGGGGAAAACCCTCCCCCTTGTTGCAGAACCTTCCCCCTTTTGTTGCATAACCTATTGCAACTTCTCCCTCTCCCCCTTTGCAACATTGATCACCATTTGCAATTGCATTGCACTCTAACCTTTTGCAGTCATACTACTGGGATCGACCAGTCGATCCTGAACCGTCGTTCAAACTCACCTAAAGTAACATAAAGTAATATATTTCTTGGAAAACACTTTTTTCATACGAGATAAACTCTTTCTGTGGACAATTTATGCAAACAAATCAAGGTACGAGGTTTTCGAGATGCCTGGAAACTCTTCGTTTGAAAGTCTGGAGGTCAAAGACAAGGGTAAAGATTTATTGAGGAAGATTGTTCCAGAGTTGACCAGTTGAGTAAATGAAAGTCTAAAAATACCAATTAATCCTTGCGTTGGAGTGTTGGACAGAACTGTATTGAGAATGTATCGAAAATCTGGTGCTACGTTTTCTCCTTAAAGGAGGAGTCACGCAGTTGCAGAGTTACAGGCCAATAAAGATTTTAAGATTCACTCTAGTCTAGCCCAAGAAGGAAGTCGAAAAATTAGAAGTAGCAATAAAAAAATGATACTGAAAACTTATACCATGCTTTCACTTATAGACGTGTAAAGCTTTCATACAGGAATAGTTGTAATAAAACAGACAAGGCTCACTCCCTCTTCCTCCAGCCACTGCTAACAGAAAATAGTGGTGAAAGAAGATTTATAGGAAAGTAGGATCAGTATAATGAAGAGAATAGCTTCAGATTTCATTCACATCATGCGAACACATCTCGTGTGCTCAGTTACGCACTAGAAGAGAGTGGAAAATAAAGAATAACGTGAATACAAAACTACTTAATCTGATCTTTACCATGCATTTTCCTTAAGAAAATTTTTATTTAGTTATTGTGTGCAAAAAAGTCATCGTTTCGCATCATTTCTCCGTAGCTGCAAGAACCACCGTACCGAAGATTTGTCATCAAGCAATTTATATTGCGTACTTCTCATAGGAATTATGTAGATACAAACATACTCAATTTCCGAGCAGACCTGGAAGTGAGGGTGAAGGGAAGTCAGCGGTTTCACCCCGAAGATTCCCGTGACGAGATACCTCATACAGACTGACATTGCGGTCAGCGGACTTAACCCGTTCAAACCTCACCCCGCTTGCGGCCCGCTTGAAATTTCATTCTTTATCTCGTGAAACTGTTCGTCCTTTAGTGCAAGTTGATGCTACTAAAATACCTATCGAACCTGTTTTTAACCCTTTCGCTCTGGCTGTGGCATATAAACTACACGTACAATTTGCGTTCAGATCCGGGTGTGGTAAATAAACCAAGGGTATATCCCTCTCTTTCCACCCTCTGTTCTACCCTCTGTGGTTGAAAATGGGAGGATATGTTATAATTCGAATTCAATAATTCAAATTCATTTAATTCGCATCAAAGCTATGCCCGAAGTGAAAGGGCTAAACATATTAACTGAAGAGGTTGCTACGACCTCCGTGGGTAGGCTATTCCACCTCTCGACTATCTTATAAGAGAAGAAGTGCCTCGCAAAGTTTGTCTCAAATCTCTTACCCCTTATATTAAAACCATTGTTTCTCGTAATGTTCCTATTGTCCATGTTAAAGAAATTCTCATAATTATTTACGTTATCAAAACGATTTAAAATTTTGAACACCTGAATTAATTCGCCTTTTAAACGCAGAGTTTCAAGCGTATACAAATTCAACTCTTTGAGTCTGTCTTCGTATGGTTTTTCACGAAAGTTTGGAATAAGGTTTGTTGCGCGGCGCTGAATCCTTTCAGCCATTTCTGTATCCTTCTCCTCATATGGCGGCCAAAACTGTACAACATATTCTAGATGAGGCCTAACAAACCACTTATATAATGTAAAAACAATATTTTTAGATTTGTATTAAAAATTGCGAGAAATAAAACTCAATACTCTATCAGTTTTACTACTCGCGACTGAACATTGTTTTGAGAACTTTAAATGTTTAGCAACAATGACACCCAAATCTTTTTCCTCAGAGGCTTCATTTAACATACTATTTCCCATTTTGTAAAGCGTGCTCGAAAAGCCCCGTCACCCACTACAAAATGTGCATATTGTAATAGGAATTTAATTTTTGTCTCATTAATTGAATTTATATGTGATTCATTGACATTATTTTTTGTTTTCCAGGTATTAGAGTTGTGTGAACAATGACAGACCAGTCCACTTACACTCTGGAGGAAAGGATAGTGATGAGCACATGGGCTCATGAAAGGTTACATACTGGCAAAACGATGCATGATATCCAGAATGACTTAAACACAAGATTCAATAAGGCTGCACCAACAAGACAGTATTACGCTAGGGAAAAAAGCTGTTTGAAATTGGCTCCATTAAGGACAGACGCGAGCAGAACAATGCGAAGGTGTGATTGCAATGGTTTTAGACCGTTTTTCCAACAATTCCTACACGTCAGAAAAAAATCACTGTTCCACGAGTGTACAATTTACCGTAGCGCCAAAATGAGAAATGTTTACTTCTGGAGCAAGGAAAATCCACACTCCACACTTCTTTGAGGAAATGGAACACCATCCACCGCACGTGATGATATTGGTTGCAGTGTCTGCCAGGAACTTATTCGGTCCATATTTTATGGGTTCTGTATGGGTTCTGTCACTGAAGAATAATTGTAAGCTCAATATGTTTATGTACTTACTTTTTCATGAATACAAAATATTACATAACCCCCGTCCCTTTTTTGCCATCCCAATGTCCCGTTTTTGTCTCAAGGAAATATGGTCAGCCTAGTTATGGGGTTTCGTCAAGCAGAACGTGTCCCGGGTGCGTTACCGCATAACAGTGGAACTGAAACACGCTGTTCGAGATGCATTTGGTGCAATCACTCCAGCAATGCTGCGTCGATTCTCACACAGCACATGGAAGCGCATAATCCTTTGTTACGAAAATGATGGTGTACACACAGCTATTCTTGATTAGTAACTGTAATTAGTAACTGTATTTACTGTAATTAAAGTAATTGTTGCTAGTGACTTGTTTCTTAAATTACCTACCATATATAATACAATTAATCACAAAAATAAAAATGGTATTACAATATGTACATTTCGTAGGGGGTGACGGGACTTTTCGAACACCTGTAGTTAAATTTATTTTTGCGGTAACCGGTATGCCAGAGTTGGGGTCAAAATCTTCGGTGTTTGTATTTATGTTTATTTAATACATATATTGAACTATTTGTATTTGAACATTTTGAATGTGATGTATTTGTATGTGAACATTTTGAAGGTGATGTATTTGTATATGAACACTTTTAAGGTGACGTATTTGTATTTGAATTTTCATCAAATATTTTAATTTTTCATGAAGCCTATCTGGCAACACTGCCACGAAGTCTACGTTAAACTCAGTGGCTAAGTTATATATAGACTAAGATACTCCAAACATCGTGTTATGCGAGTGTCTTAGCATTTCCACGGTCAACAACTTTACTCTTCTCGTAAAAATTAGTCAATATTTTGTATTTGAAAAATATTTAAAATACTCAACCTGGAAGAAGTATTTGTATTTGAGAGAAATGAAGAGTATTCATATGTGTATTTAAATACTTTTTGATGTATTTGACCCCAAGTCTGCTATATGTATGACTTTCCATTTATCTACGTTAAATTTCATTTGCCACTTATTAGACCACCTGGATCACCTGACGATGAGGGCCCCCAGCCTTCTTTAGTTAGCTTTATAAGGCTAACTAACGAAAATATCACGATCTAACCTAACCAATCAAGGGCGTACAGTTGACCTAACGATTAGTTAGGTTAGGTCGTGATATTTTCGTGAGTTAGCCTTATAAGGCTAACTAAAGAAGGCTGGGGCCCTGATCTTCAGGTGATCCGACCACACTACTAAATTATTAAGATGAAGCTGTAGATTCTCTCCATCTAGTAAATTACCCGCAATTTTATTATCGTCGGCAAATTTAGAAATCTTACTCATTAAATTAACATTAAGATTGTTAACTTATATTATGAAAAGGACTGGTCCCAAAATGGACCCTTTCGGAACACCGCTAGTTACATTAGCTCACCCTGACTCTTCCCCAGTAATTACTAACTACCCTCTGTTTTCTACCAGTTAATCAATTATCAATTCATTTAAGAACTTGACCCCTTATTCCGTGAGCTTTAAGTTTTCATAACAATTATTTATGCGGAGCTTTGTCAAATGCCTTTTGGAAATCTAAGTAGGCCCCTATATAATATCTACTGCTCTACTACCATCATAAATACCGATGATTTCATGGAAAAAATTCCAATAAATTTGTTGAACAAGATTTATTTCTACGAAACCGGTGCTGACTTTGTTTTATAAGATTATTGCTTTCAAGATGCTGGCCTATACGATCTCTAATAACTTTTTCTAATAGGCCTATAGTTTCCCGCTTGTTGTTTATCCCTTTTTTAAAGACTGGAGTAACATTAGCAAATTTAAAATCCGACGGAACAACCCCCTGCGATAAAAATTTATTAAATATTTGAACTAAAGTGTCAAGTATTTCATTCTTTAACTCTTTTAGGTGCTGTGAATAAAAGTGGTATGGACATGGCAATTAGCTAGTTTTTAGTTTGTCTATATAATAATAATAATGAAAAATCTCTTCAGTGTAAACACTTATGTTTTCAAAAAGTCCCATTTACGTCACTGAGCATATTACTAGCCTTCGGAATATAAGAAGTGTCCTCAAGTGTAAAAAAATGATGTAAGAGATTATTTAAAATTATCGCCATCTCCTCATAATTATGAGTTAAGTTACCCTTACCACCCAAATCAACCGATGGCCCAATATTAGGGTTACCATATTTGAACTTTCAAAAATGAGGACACTCTGGAGAAGGGGGGGGGGATCTCTATCAGTTTCTCCCAACTCACGTTGTATTAATGTTATATATATTGTGTACTACATGTTGTCTACATTGAGTATCTATAAATAAGAACAAGTGTTATGGCCTCAAAAATCAATGTTATAATTATTAAAATTTCGCGGACATGTCCGGGAAAAACCGGATGTATGGTAACCCCCCCCCCCCCCCCCAGTATTGTCCCTCAAGTGGTTTCAATTACTAACGTAATTGTAAAATTTCTTAGGGTTTCTTTACATTCACGAGCTACTTTAATTTCAAAATCACGTTTAGCACAGTAGTTTGCCCGCAAAATGGTAGAGTGCATAGGCAAATGCAATGTTGATCAATGTTGCAAAGGGGGATGGGAGTAATGAGGGTGGGAGTTATGCAACAAGTGGATGAGGGTACCCCCCAGTTGCATGAAGGGGATGGAGGGTAATGAGGGAGTGGGATTATGCAACAAAGGGGTGGGGTCAGGGGTGTGCTGGGACCGGTTCGGTCCGGTTCGCACGAACCGGTTGTTAAATTTTGATTGGATCACCGAACCGTTTGCTTGTTTTTAACAAATATTTAACAATCAATAGAAATTTATCTTGAAATTTGCAATTTGTCAGTCACTCTTGATGAATTTTACGAATGCTCATGACGCCCGGGATTTGTCTCGTTCACAATTGTGTTTTCGTGAATTGTAGCTTTAGTTTACAACATCACATTTGATGTTACATTCGTTGCATGTCATTAGAATGATTTTATTTCATTATGAATTTTTAGAAAATATTTATGAAAAGATCGCTCGAACAACTGCGTAATAAGCAAAGCTGGCTTGCTGGCTGGAACTGAAACACGTGATTGAGTCAGCCAGACTAGGACATGTAAACATTAGATCAGAGACTTTACTAGCGTGTGTAATTATGTACGTATGTGTACGATTATTTGCATGCATGTATTTTAGCACACACATCATAATATCATACCGCTATATAAGGGACAAGCAAATGCAGAGGGAGAGAGAGAGAGGCACGCACACAAGTCAATCGGTGCTAAGGATAGTCTAAACATGAGAATTCAGGATCTTGTTAGCGTGTATATTTATGTACATATGTGTACATTAAAGTACACATGTATATTTATATATAGAATAAACAGCTCACAATTTATGTATAGCAATGGCTGTCAAAACAGAACAACGGCAGGCAAGAAGAGTAGGCTATGCGGCATTGCGGCAGGAATAATGGTTCTATCTCTCCCTATCTCTCTCTCTCTCTCTCTCTCTCTCTCTCTCTCACACACACACACACACACACACACACACACACATTGCGAGTCGCGACTTAGTTGGACAGAATAGTCGTCTAGACTGCGTGCGTCATTGTGTGTCACTAGTGTTCAGCTCAAAGTCAAAGTGATCGTGTTGTTGACGTGAACTTGTACTGAGACGGACAGTATTAATTTCGTTCAGTTTGCCATTTGTAGCATCTAAAACAGTAAATACGTGAATTATTCTTTAAGAAAATACTGTACCCTGATAATTTGTAATCAAAATGAAGAGACAGGCTCTGTTTCCAATTTTCAAACAAAAACAACAGATGTGCAAAATTAAGATAAAGCCACCACCATTCAAACTTCGTCCACTTCTAGCAGGACAGAAGTCAAGCAAATATCGGAAAAAACTAGTGATCCTGTTGTTTATGGCTCGAGTGATAGTTCATCACCATCACCGATAGTTCAAGAACACAAAGCGTTGCCACAATGTTGGTCCAATAAACAGTTTGAATATTTTAAGGAACAGTATGCATGGTTAGAGGTGCAAAATAAAAAACAAGGCTGCAAACCATGCTCAACAGTAGGCTCTTTTGATATAGAAAAAGCAAAGCATGTGCATGTAGCTTTTCACTGGAAAAACTGTTCGGTAGTTGCAAGTGGAACAACAAAATAAACTCACCAGGCATCTCTAAGAAAGAAAATAAAAGAACATTCATTATCAGGTGCTCATTTAAAGGTCACAAAGATATTAGAAGAAGCCCAAAAAATGTACTGCCATCAGTAATTGACACAATAAACAGTAAAGCTCTAGATACCACTATTAATATTTTTAATGTGGTTTACAGTTTAGTAAAAAGAAATAGGCCTATGTTTAACAGTGATGATGCATTCGAACTCCAAAAGAAAAATGGAGTGGACGTTGGCAATTGTCTCCATTCTCGGTTTTCGGCAACTAGAATATATGAACACAGCAGCTCAAATGAAAAAAACACTTTTTTCCAACAGAGTCAAGGAAGAAGCAATCTGCAGATGAGCCATTAACCATTTTTGTTGATTTGAAGGAACTATCATCTACGACTGCAAGCAGCATATTAAACATTAATTGAATGTTTAAAAAACTGTGGGTTTGACAGAGAATACTTGTCCAGAAATCTCAGCTTTTTGTTCAGATGGTGCCAGTACAATAATGGGAAGGCACTCAGGAGTAGCAGCAAAACTGACAGAGTTATTTCCAAATATCATAATCTGGCATTCTTTAAATCAGTGCTCTTCAACCTAGGCGGTACCGCCCACTAGTGGCTGAAGGATCTCATTAATCTAAAGGTAATTGCAATTAATTTTATTGTTTTATGCAGGGTATATAACTTTTAGTTTGAGTTTTTGCATTTCTAATTTTGGTGGGCGATACGGAGATTCAAAAGTTACAAAAGTGGGCGGTAAGCATAAAAAGGTTGAAGAGCACTGGTTTAAATCATCGCTTACAGCTAGCGCTGGATGATTCGGTGAATGATATAAATCAAGTGAATCATTACAAAATATTCTTGGACAAAATTTGTTCCAGCTATCATTCATCAGTCAGACAAAAACCAAACAGAGCTAAATGAAATTGCAAAAAATTTAGGGATAGAAATTATCAAAATGAGGCGTGTCCTGTGTCCTCGCTGGGTAGCCTGTAGTGTGAGAGTATCTAAAACAGTCTGCAGAGCGTATCCAGCTCTATATTCCCATTTTTATAGAAATTCTAACTTGGGTGTAATGGAAAAAAAATGAGTAACCCAAAGTTTTTGCATGACTTAGGTTTGATCATTGATATTCTGGAGGAAGTTGCCATATCTAATGCTTTCCAAGCACATCCTACATTTCAGAAAGCAAATAAACTTGTAAGATGTACAATAAGAGCACTATCAGCTCTTAAAGAAAATTTGGGGTGCCGTGAAACAGAAGTTGAGCAGTTAATCCAGTCTGAAGCGTTTAAACACATTCAGTTACAAGACAGCCAAAGTATCAGTTCAAATACTACTGGACTGCCTAGAAATCAGCTGATTCAGAGTGTAGTTGACAAAATGACAGCCAGGATTTTATCTACAAGTCATTTCAATTTGAAGCAAGTTACTCAAAAGTCGGTTTCCCTCTGAGGACCTCCTAGCACTTTTTGATTTACTTGAACCAACATCTAAGAAATATGATAAAATCTTATCACCATGGCTGGAAGGTGAAAAAAAGATAAGGCAGTTGAATGAACTCATAAAATTTGAAATTGACACCAATGACTTTGGGGATTTTGTTGATTCAAATGTGGAATCAAAGAATATTCCTCTTCCACTTACCATTGCTGAAGCTAAGAAAATAATGAGCACAATTGCTATTAGCAGCGGGGAAGCAGAACCAGGCTTTAGTGTTATGAACGATATTGCGAAAGCGGAAAGAAGCAAACTTTCTGTTAATCATATTTCCTGTCTGATATCAATAAAAATACTAGGAAAGCCTGTAGCAGACTGGGATGCTGTGCCATATATCAAGACTTGGCTAAGAAGTCATCGTCAAGCTGATGATACTAGAGTTCGTGAGAAAACTGATACTCAACCATCGCAGAACGAACTGGTTATATGGAAATTTCTTGAATGAGACAACATGACTGAGAAGGTAAATTTATATCTAATTTTTTTTTCATTTTTTCAGGATTTTGTAAAAAAATATAGGTAGTATTCCAAGCAGTGGTCGTTTCAATATTTATTTATTTTTTTATTAAAAATTAGTTTATTTTTAGATAATTATGTCATTAGAGGGTATAAAGAATGTTAAATAATTTCTGCGAAAATGTTACAAAATGCTATTTGGAAAAGCTAAAATGCGTTGGTTTCCGGGGCTCCGCCCCGGACCCCATGGAGCAGCTACCGCTCACCCCAGACCCCCTAGCTTAATGACTCGCGTCATTAACGCTCGCTGATTTACATCCCTATCTGTATCAGAACCGGTTGTTAAGAAATTGGCTGCACACCCCTGGATGGGGTTGACCCCAAGTTGCATGAAGGGGGAGCTTTTGGAGGAGAGGGAGGATGATCTCCCCCGAAAGGGGATGACTCTATCCTAAGAAGGTAAACCCTAACTTTTGGGAAGAAAGGAGGTGAGCCTCCCCCAAAGGTGTATCCCTAACCTAAGAAGGTAAACCTGAAACTAAGAGAGGAGAGAGAGAATATCATTTCGCCTGGACCGCCAGACGCATAATAAAGCTCTTGTTCTTTGCACTTGGGTGAGAAGAGCTTAATCAGCCAGTTGGATTAGAAGACTTAATCTGGCTTAGAAGGCGTAAATGGCTTGTTTAGGTGTATGTGTATGTATATATCATTAACTTTTGGGTTGCCAGATTGCGCTATTTATTTGATTAAAGATGTTCTTGACAGTTGGCTTAGTGTATTCTAGGGTGGAGTGAAAATGGACCAAAAATTTTGTTTTTCAAATATCGAATTGAAATACCTGCAAAAGTTGTCAACGGGCTACTGTCAGTGTTCACTCAAAATTTTTTGTCCCTTGAATTAATTGTTCAGGGTCCCCAGCGAGGGCAAAATATCGCTTCCTAATTTGAACATTTCTGGCATCATTCCGCTACTTTGTGTATGTATTATATGCAGTATATATATGTGTATATATATATATATATATATATAATATATATATATAAACACAGTACACAGAAATCACCACGTGGAGGTAGCTGCACATCGAGATCTAGCCTAGCCCATCCCAACTACCCAACTTATTATGGACTTTTGTCTTAGTTTTATTCCTTTTCCTGCTTATCGAACTATGTTGTGATTTAGTATTGAAAAATGGCATTATGTTTCTTGATTCCAATCTCACTCGAATGAATCCATCCCTTCGTTCTTTTCCACAAACTGTAGCTGCTGTTTATGTAACTAGCTGAATACATCTTTCTACGGCCTGTGTGTGACATGACATCCCAAGTATGCCTCCAAAATCTGACTGTTTGGAAGCGAGCTCTCTCAATTCCTTCTCCGTTAATTGCTGCAAAAACGGACTTAATCGCCCTTTTTCTTTCCAGTTAATAAGATCAATGTATTCTTTTGCTCCAAAGTTCAGCCTTGGTATTGTAAACTTTCTGATTTCCTTTGGTGTTTTGCTTCTTGCAAGCATAATTCTTCGAATTACCAGCTCTCTGATGTGCTCCTGATCATCGGTGATCATGGAGAGCAATAGGTTCTCTGGGTGAACAAAATAAGCGTTGCCTTGTATTGAAGAATCCACAATGTTTCTCAGCTCAAATCTTGAAATGGTTTCCCAGACATGTCTTCCTCCTTCTGTGCATGAAGATTTTGATTTAATAGTAAACCACATTGGAGCATCAACTTTCATTACAAATGTTGCTAATGCACGAAGGTTCTCCGATGGTTTATCTTTAGCAATGTATAAGCGTAGAATTCGATTTGCTGTAGTTATCCACCTTGCATGAGATTAAGTTCCTAGATTTTTTGCAGACAAATCCTGAGAGCATTTACCTGAACACACAGCTTTACAGATTTCAAGCAAATACTTCTGGTCCGTACTTAAGTCTTTATTTGCTATGTATGGTATATCAGCTCCAATTTTATCAAATCCTGCAACTTGAATTAACGAATCATTAATACCATGAGCAGTACCAGAGACAGGTGCAATATGACCAACATAGCAAGACCCCGGTTCTTTTACTAAGGTTATGTGTTCTTCAATGACCGACTTGTAATAATATATTTTGCCTTGCTTGACATGACATTTAGTTTTATCTTTTCTTCCATCAAAATATAGAGCTTTTAAGTGTTTTTCATTATCTCCTTGTTGCATTTTACGCCGTATTTTCGTCCTTTCTCTTCTAATTTTACTCCTGTCAATTATGAGGGAGGTATCCTCATTTCCTATTAGACCAACATCTTGCAGGGCAGCAGATGCCAAAGATGCGCCTGCCCAGTCAGATATGCCACATCTATCACAAACTTGTGCAACATTTCCTAAATTAACTCTCATTTGTTGAGAGTTAGACGGTTTAGCATCATAAACAGCTCTTGTTTGGGTCGGGTTTGATTCTTTCCCTGAGCAAGCTGAAATGCCACCCTCCGAATCAGAAGAATCAAGGCCTAGGCCTACAGCATCATCATTAGTTGAAATGCTTTTGCTCATTCGAGAAAGTTCCACTTCTTTTCGTTTCATATTCTTTTTAAGTTTTTCAGTTGTTATTTTATCTATGTTCCCAATTGCCATTTTTCTATCTCCTCTTTGATCAGTGAGAAATTTTTGCTGAATGCGAGGAACCTTTTTAGTTTTATCACAGTGACATGTATCAAACTCACATTTGCAGCTAGCAATATCAAATAAATTTTTAGCTCTTTCTCTGAACAACTGTAATTTGTTTTGATAATTTGGGTTTCCTTTTCTTCCTTTGTATGGCTTTATTCATATATTTATTATGATAAGAGCGAATAAGCTCTTTTGTGAGAAAGTGTTGGAATTGAGGCCTTTACCCAAATATTTTCAATATCTAAAGCGACTCTTTCTGATACGTCAGAGACTGCAGGATCTTTGTTATTATTAGTGAACTTTATGTCCGCTTTTACCCATAAATAATGTCTAAACATTTCTTCATAGGTTGGAAGCCTATTGCTATTTAGTTCTTTAGCAGCGCCAAAAACTGGGCATATTCTACACTGCCTTTTTTTTACTTTTTTATCCATTTTAATATTTTTGAAAAAATAGAATTAATGTAATTAAATCAGAGAATAACAAGAAATAAATATTTATGCATGCAAAAAAGGTTAAGTAGTTATACTAATAGGCTAAGCTAAACTGTAACACATCTCGTCACTGCACGCACTTTAAGAAGACTGAGTGACTGAGGCTCAAAATGTGACGGTTTTTCAAGTTCATTGGAGGAGCCTCTTATTGAAACAGCAACTAGTTCAAATTTGGTGGACATTTAAATTAGCGTCATTTATAACCTTTCCCAGGTATTCCAAATTGATATTCTAAAATTCATATTTTCGCTCCACCCTAGTGTATACATATATATACTTAATGAAGATGCATTGTTTATATATATTCCCATCACCCCCAGTTATTTCTTAATATCGCTTATATATATATATATATATATATATGATGAATAAAACCACGAAGGAAAAAGAAACACAAAGCGCTTTCGTGAAATAATTTTTCATATATATATATATATATATATATATATATATATATATATATATTATATATATACTCCCAGGAAAGCATTTATTGTTTAATAAAACACATTATTTTCATTCTGTTTATTTAGACCCAATTATTGGAAATAATTTCCTGAAATATTTAGAAAATAAATATACAATCAAAATACTTCAGAAGAAATCTATACACACTTTAAACGATATATATATATATATGTATATATATATATATATATATTCTTAAATAATAATGTTAGTACAGGAGAAATCTATATACACATTTATATTAAATAATAATAATAATAAAATTTTAACAAATATATAGAAAATAAATATACTGGAAAATAATATACATCAAAATACATACATTTTATGTTCTACTGCGCTTAACTAAAATACTAAACTCGCTCGTGATCGAGTCTACAGTTACATCATTGTTGCTTTGTACTATGCAATAAATACGATTTAACATTATTTCACCGCTAAAGTTATAGGGATGCCTATATTCGATGTAAAGGGCCTTCAATTCGTTCAATACTATTTTTGTGCCCACTTTACATTCGGTTGGCAAGTTATATCACTCTCTTAAAACATAGACAGAACACAACCAAAAGCACGCACAAAGAGGGCATCGTTAGCCACAACATCATTATTAACTTCAAGTTTATAAACACTCCTTTCCAATCGAGGATTTATTCTTACCGATCCGCGCTTTTCAACCGTGAACTCTTCACAATGCATATCGCCAGTTGAAATAATCTTCTAGTCGTAGCGACATCTGCTCATTATATAAAGAAATAGTTCTTCAGAGTGAACGGTGTAGGTGAGCTTAGCCCTGTACCGCTCAAGTTCTTTGTACCAAAGTTCATGATATTTCGAAGTCTAAACCTTTTAAGTAAACATCCAGTTCTAGACCTTCTCGCTGGTATATGCATATTCAAGAACCGCATCAAAATGAAGCATATTCGTAACATGTGCGTCTAATATAGGCTTCAGCTTGTGGAAACCGACGATTTCAAACATTCTGTCTAGGATGAAACGGTTTAGGGTGGGGACAAGGACGTTATTATCAGATGCATTGTTCCACATCAGTCGTATATCAATGCATGACTGGTCGCGATTTATACATAACGTACAAACAATGGCATATGAGGGGGCATCACTAATCTGCTCTCTTCTTGTACCCACACCTGCAGGTATTTTAGAACGATCCTCGCTCCACTTCTCAATTAAACTATCACGAAGACTATTCATCTCTTCAACACTTAAATAAATAACGTTCCATTAACAGAGTTTGTTTGTCTACAAGTCGTTTCAAGTACATAGTTAACGGCACCGGCTTTACGCCTGAACTCACGCAATGACTTCGTCACGGATACATCGTATACGGCATTGAGAATGCTGCTCAACTGAAGTTCCATTGTATTCTATTGTGAGGAGTGCACGTCCAGTCGGTTCAAGCTCTGAGATGATTATGAGCAGTCGGTGCGGTGTATGGCCCGGGGACAGGCGTGGGAAACGAGTCACAGGTGAATCATACCAAGCGTTACTCTTTCGTGTACAGGTTTGTTCCAACATGAAAGAGTCATCTGCGTACTTGTGTCCCATTATACTGGGCAATCGTTTAGAGAATTTTTCCATTTTCGACACATGAAGTAATATCGGCTTTAATGTTTTATCACTTCCACTCTCCAGAATGCGTACAAGACATTTAAGTTCAGGGGTATTTTCACGAACTAAACACATTTTATTAACACTCCGGCGCATTATTTGAGAGAAACATGTGTCCATATTTATCCTTTTAGCTTAGCAAGCGAAACTCGTCTCTAAATTGTATTAAAAACTCACACAAACCTTCAACCATAACCTCACTGCAAACCTCGTCATGATATACTGTATATGAATGTAGTGGTAAAAATATTTCAGATTATCCATTATAACAATATTTACATTCTTAACCGCAGGGTACGAGTACTCGGTATGATACAGAATGACAGTACCGCTTGTCACACCACTCATCAACAAGACTCACTAACCTTACCCGTTGCTTCTCTTCTGCACGTGTTGTTTCTTCCACTTCACGGTATATGCAAGCTTTTATGCAGTTCAGTCCTACAACATAGTCCATTACATCGTTTGTACCACGAAATCCTGCATTGCTCCCGCCAAAATAGCCGTAGTGTAACCTTAAAAGTCTCGAAGGAGGGAGGACAAGGGAGTCTTTCAGTATCCATCATATCTGTAGACTTTACCGAACACCACTTCATAAACGTCGAGGACACAATATCAAAGGTAGTCATCACTATTTTTCGTCTACGTGAGAATTCTCCAAATACAGGTCTGAGATCCAGGGCTTGCAGCGGTCAACTGAACACGCAGGGGTAGAGATATGCCCAGGTAGTAGCAGGATTCACGTGACCTTTGATCGATCATACAGGGGGCGAAGCTTAGGACTTTTCCTGAAATTGAAACATGATTTATTTAATAAACATCACCGAATTATTCAAGATATACAGTATATATTCAAATATGCGTAATAAATAAAATAATCATCGTTAACAAGTAAATAACCACATATATAACAATCAATGGTTATGGTAGCCAAAGGGTATGGTATCATAGGTACCAGGCACCTGGTAATGTTTCCTATAGGTGTTACGACACACTTTCGCACCCATAAGTTCCTTCACACACCCCAGCTTCTGGGCTCGAAAATTGTGGGTCCTTACATTCAGTTGGGGCAGTTTGTCGCCCTCATCTTCCAAGCACACTAGCTCCTTCAATGAATCAAAGCCGGTTCGCCTGGTTAAGTGTGATGCCCTTAGCCTTCACGATATATTTCAGCTCCTCCCCCACCCTCAGCCGTGCCCCATAAGTTTTTGGACCTGTTGAGACAAAAGCGTCGGCGTATTCGATGTCTCCGAGGAATTCCCCAATAAGCGGAATATATTCACCCTCCCTCGCTGTAATATCACACTATCTGTGTCGGCATACAGAACCTTCCCCCCAAGAGTATGCAATAGACCCCAAAGTTTAATGCGAGCGGATTCTGCTGTGAAGCTGGCTACAGGTATGTTTGTAACACATGAGGTATCTGTGGCCAATTTGGTAATGTTGTACTTTATTATGTAGGTATTACCTACATTCACGTTCTCTATGACCTCTTTATCGGAAGCATTGGAATAATCTCACACCTCGTTATAACTTTGGATAAGATGAACTTTCCCCTTACCAGTATACTGTGCAAATTTTCTCCAAAGACTATTTAGGTTTAGGCACAACTTTGCAGAAAGCGCTTTCCTGGGTTCTTAGCAATTTGGGCCCGGTCAAGTTGTATCCTTTCACGGTTACGGTAGCGATGAATATACGCCGATTTATCATCTTCGGTTTCAACTCTTCGCGGATACCCTGATTCTTCTACCTTATCCTTCAAAAAAGTGTTTATATGTGCGTGAAAAGGTTGGGAAGCTTCTGAAACCTCCAAACCTCATATATCTTCAATATTCTGTAGCCGTGGCGAACGACAGGGACAGCTCAGGGCTTGTATATTCTGCTCTGATCTTCCGCTGGTTGGTTGTATGATTACAAGCCCCATTGTCCTCCTCTGCGCACTTCACGCACGGGGGAAACATGAGTTTGTGGTCTATAACGACGGGTAAGATCGGCATCCATAAGTCGCGAGTGGGTAGCACGTCTACGAAAGAAAGACCGAAGTAGTTCTTGTTCAAATTTGTTGAGAACTCTTCGATGGTGGGCAAGGCTGGTCCCAACAGCTTTTCAGGTGCTCCTACGGAGTAAAATTGTACTTCATCAAGTAGGGGTATAAAGAACAGAAGTCGTGGTAATGGAGTTTCACGCCCTCCGTAAGCGGAAAGTATAACTTGAAGAGATTTGTACGCCCTCCGAACAAGCTATCAGTGCATCTGAGAGGATCCAACACTATTGAACGCTTAATGTGTTTATTTCTTCACGGAACTGCCCATCTGACTCCATCCGTGCATCATATTCATGCTCCCACAAGACCTTGTGAGTGAATTGGGAGCCTATAAGCTGTTCGCGGGTGCGGGTCCATGCAAGGCTGTCGGTAGGAGATCTACCATGGATATCTCCTACGATTCCACACTCAGGACGTAGGCATGCCTGCTACCAGCAACCGTTAAAGGAGTACGCAGTCTTCTCTGAGACCATCAACCCATAAAACACGACCACTGAACTTAATGGGTACCTCACCCGTGTTGCGGGCGTGTTTTATATATACACCAGTCTGCTGCTGTAGGTGTGTGAGCCAGTAAATAGCCTTGTGCCCATAACTGCGAGGGTTGTTTATGTGAATGACGGCTAAGGTGTCTTTAGGCATGAAATTCTTCTTGAACACCGTAAAGTACAATCAGGCGATCGTGGTTGCAAGTTGTTACGGATCGCATTGGAACCGGTCTATGTATATCCTTCTAAAGGCCTGGAAGCATACTCTAAGCACGCGCACATCATTCACGCAATAACGTCCACATTCATCCAATATATTATAAGGAGTATCTCCATTAAAAATGTTACAGTAGCGGTCAAAATCTTCACGCTCACTATCACTCATGTTGGCATAAAGTAATGTTTGATGGGAGGCAGGTCTACGTAAATTAAAGTGTTGCTAGTGATGAAAGTGTAAGGGAAATACCCTTTTGAAACTTCGGCGGCTACACCCATGACATTGGGTAGCTTCGCTAATTTACAAACTGTGTATAATGAAGTGTCTTTAAACTGAACATTACCTCTTATTTGCATCTGTATAAGTTTGTTTCCTCTTTTCAAGGGATCGCCTGTAAATGTCTCCGAAGACTCGTGTTCAAGCAGCTCCTTATAAAGGAACTGTGTCAAATTTTGCCCCGTTATGGGCAATAATATAGAGTAATTTTTTTTAACTTGTCCGATAACTTGACAATATAGGACACAAAGAGCTTCACAGGGCTGTCGTGTGCGATCGTTTTCAGAACGTTTTTTCGTTTGCCATATTTGCGACACTCATCACACTAAACTTCCATGCACTCATCGTAGATAGTCTTGCTTACAAGAAGATGTGGGATAAACTCTTTGGTTTCAGCAGACGTAAATGTTTCTATATCGTAG
Organism: Bathynomus jamesi; assembly: GCA_023014485.1. Classification (NCBI taxonomy): domain Eukaryota; kingdom Metazoa; phylum Arthropoda; class Malacostraca; order Isopoda; family Cirolanidae; genus Bathynomus; species Bathynomus jamesi. Next base: position 42,345 of record JAJOZX010001803.1, on the reverse strand, counting down.
TACACAGTTATACAAGGTTTATTTTTAGCTTAGCACCTTTCATATAACATACATGCTTTATAGCATCTGCCTTATATTTCTTGCGGCTTGTAGAACAGTGAATTTCATTACATTGTGCTTAAACTTTCCCCAATTATCCATCATATGAAACATACCACATTCACAGATTCTCATTTTCCTGCAAGTACCAATTGACTTATAGAGCTCAAAGCAATTATTATTGAAAAATGTGCGTCTACACACATTACATTCTCTCTTCTCAGCTTCAACTACACGACTTTCACATTTGGCTTATTTACATTGTTCACATACCTTGTGGCAATCCTTACAATGTTTCGCTATATCCGCAAACTCGAGACATCCCTTACACAAATCATGATGCCTTCCATATTTTCGACTTTTATCATAACTCACGTAAAGGTCCCTTATATTACGGATGGGGAGATACGTTGATCATGACAGCCATAAAATAAGTAGAGGTCTTGTACGATCTTTCGCATAGCTTTTAAAAACATACATATTCCGAAGACGATTATCCATTCCAAATACAACTATATGAGCATTCATTTCCTGCTGTACCCTTCTCAGCTCTTCAGGACCCATATTAGAGTCAAACTCAAGCTTGCAATCTGAAGCCAGTTTACTGGTACGCTGCACAATGGTAGGCAACCAAATTTTTTGGGCTCGTGTATTTAGCACAGTGAACATATGCGCTAAGACTGCTGCTCTAAAGCCGCAATCACGATCGGTGTTTATATGCCGTCTGTAAATAACCTGAGAATTGAAGTTAAGAGTGCAAGGTTATTCCGCAACATGGAATACACGGTCAATATTTACCGTGAAGTTGTCCGTATTGAAGGCTGTACTACTTTGAGAGGCCTGCTTTATACGGCCTAATATATATTCTGTATTTACAACGGCTAAGAGTCTGAAAGGTATTACTACCCAAAAATCATCTACATCTACATCATTCGTCAGCCATACTCTTTACTGAGCTCTCCTCCTCCTGGTCTCTCTGATATTTTTCTACTTTTGGATATTGCCGATAAATTTACTGTTTGAAAGTTCTGAATTTTATATACTTGCGTTTATATTCACATTGTTATAGTTAAGTAACTGAATATTAGTGGTTTTTAGCGATTTAGAGGTTTCGATATTGTGCCGGCTTAATTTAATTTAAACTTTGACGGCTATAAACGTTAACTACTTTAACTTGCGCGATGCCGTCGAAGAAAGCGTTGTGTGCTAGGTGTGAGGTTAATCGGTGGGATATGGATTTAAGGATTACAATGGCGGTCCTATGGCGATTACCGAGAAATCGGTTTGTTTCTTTTGTGAGTTAAGCGAAGAGATAGTTGACTTAAAACGTAGTGTGCGCGAGGTGACTGAAAGACTTGCGACGCTTGATGAGGGCAGGGGTAGGCTTACAGTTGACGAAGGCCGAACCTATACTACCGTTGAAGACGTTAGTAAGTTGAAGGGTGAGGTTAGGATCATAGTTTCTGGTATAGGTAGCTTATCATGAAGGTTGGACAGAGTTGAGGAGGGAGTTAAGGTTGGTCCGGGATTAGAAGACGGGGAGAGATTTAGAGTAGTTAAGGGTGGAGCTAGGCCACGTACGTTAGGTGATAGGAATCCCCCTCTATCGAGGTTTCGAACCCTTTCGCCCAGTTGGATAGGGATGTGAACGAGGGAGAAACTATTTTAACTGGGGACTCCTTAGTGCGTCATAAGGATAAGGAGTTCGTTGAGCAGAATCCAACCAAGAGGAGGAGGGTCTGTCCACCAGGGTTGAGGGTTGACAGAATTAAAGACGAAGTAGATAGGATTGATGTTGCATCGCGTCACTCAATGTGAGTGACGATGGTAGGGGTCAATGACAAGTATAGGCCCAATACGAGAGTGCCTAACCTTTTGGAGAGATATAGGGGTTAATTAAGTCCCTGAAGGCAAGGTCAGATAGGTCTTTAGTTCTATGTATTACCCCTAGGCATGGTTTAAATTTTAAGATAACGTCAAAAACAATATTTTTTAACACTAAACTAGAAGAGATTTGTGCTCAGGAAAATGTACCCTTCGTGAAGCTGTGGTCAAAATTCAGTGATCCTAGCCTTTTTATAAAAGATGGGGGTACATTTCAATGAAATAGAGAATACTAGGCTAGGTACTTTAATCGATGAGAACGTTCGAAAACTGTATAGCTCGAAGCCCTCTTTAAACGTTGTGGGTCCGGGAAACGCGGGTCCGACGTGAAAAGTAATTTAAAACGCTGATCCGTGGTAAAAAATAATTTAAACGTTTTTTATTGTAACGCGCAGAGTATTAGAAATAAATTGAATGAATTTATGGCAATAATTTATTCCGGGAACTACGATATAGTTGATATAACCGAAACGTGGTTAAATACCGTGAATCGGGACTTGTTAGGGGGAACTTGATATAGCGGGTTTTAAACTCTTTACTAATGATAGGTTACATAGGATTGGTGGCGGCGTTTTGTGGTACATCGTAATTCCATTAGGGCTATCGAGGTTAAGATAGATTTTCCGGCAGCAATTAATGCGATATGCGTTGAAGTTAGGTGATGTAGTATTAGCTTTAATTTCGTTGTTGTTTATAGACCTTCCGTTCAACCCCTCGATAACGATACTAGATTTTCCACATTTCTTAGTGTGACTTCTTAGTGTAACTTCTTAGTGTAACTGGGATAGTATAATTGGGAGTTTATTCTGCGTAGATCAAGCGCGCCTGTAATCATGGTAGGCCCAAGTGGTGGACTAGGAAAATAGGTGAGTTCATAAACGAGCGTAACAGAGCGTATAGACTTAATAAGCGCAATGGCACGGTAGCTAACTTTAATAGATATAGCGAGCTTAGACGTTCTGTTAAAAGATCTGTTCGGAATGCTAAGCGTAATTTTGAGATATTTGTAGCTGCAGATAGTAAACATAATCCGAAAAAGTGTTTTGACTATGTCAATAATCATAAGCCGATAAAAGATAACATAGGCCCCCTAGTGGACGCTAACGGCGCTTTGGTTTCCGACGCTCAGGCAATGGCGGGTATTTTTAACAACTTTTTTGCGACAGTTTTTACCGTAAAAGACGTAAATAATGACCCCGACGTGGACGATATCGTTCCATTTATTAGCGAGACTATTTCGAATGAAATAACTGTTTACGAGGGTGAGATTGCGCATTATATGGATAAGCTAAAAGTTAGCAAGGCTACAGGCCCTGACGCACTTTATCCTAGACATTTGAAAGATTTGAAAGACGTTATCGTGGGCCCCTTAACAAAAATGTTTAATAAGTCACTGGAAACGGGGATTATTCCTGAAGTCTTCAAATTAGTTAACGTTACGGCCATTTTTAAAAACGGCGACTGCACCAATAGCTAGCAATTATAGGCCTATTAGCTTAACGTCAATTGTCGGTAAACTTTTGGAATCCGTAGTTAAGGATCGTATCGTTCATCACTTAGAAAGTCGCGAATGATTAATAGTAGACATCTTGTGTTTCGACGCCATAGATCTTGTTTAACTAATTTGTTAGAGCTTTATAACGAAGTTATGCGCGAATACGATAGGCATAGAGCAGCTGAAGTTATTTATTTAGACTTTAAAAAAGCGTTCGATACAGTTCCGCATAGAAGATTAATTACGAAGGTTAAAGCACACGGTATGCGCGGTCAGGTAGCTAACTGCTTAGAGGAATGGCTTCGTGCCAGGAAACAGAGGGTCGTTGTTAATGGTAGGGAATTGAGGTGGTTGGAAGTAGATAGCAGTGTCCCTCAGGATTCAGTGTTAGGCCCATTGCTATTTGTAATCTATATTAACGACATAGATGTAGACTTGACCATTAACGTGTCAAAATTCGCGGACGATACTAAAATAGGTGGTAAAGTTCTTAACGTAGACGATAGAAATACTCTCCAAGATGATGTAAATAAGATTATGGAGTGAACGGATAAGTGGCAGATGCAATTTAACGTAAACAAATGTAAAGTTTTGCGAATAGGTTCTCGTAACAACAATTACACGTACACGATGGATAATAGACAGTTACCTACCGTTGACGAGGGAGTAGATTTAAGCGAACACGTATCTCAGGATTTAAAAGTTATGAAACAGTGCTTGTAGTCTTCCGCAAAAGCTAACAGGATGTTAGCCCTCATAGCGCGTAATTTCGAATTTAAATCGAAGAATATTATATTGGCCCTTTACAAGTCCCTAGTCAGGCCTCACTTAGAATATGTCGTTTAGTTTTGGTGCCCATATATGTGTGAGGATATTGAAAGGTTGGAAAGGGTTCAGAGACGTGCACGGAACTAATTCCGTCGCTACGCAACAAGTCTTAAGAATATATGATTAAAGAGTTAGACTTGCCTTCACTCGAGACTAGGAGATTAAGGGGGGGAGCTTATTGAAGTTTTCAAAATTAGTAAATAAAATCGATAATGTAAATTTTGACAAATTGTTCATTTTCGATAATAGCAATACTCGTAATAAGGGAATTAAATTACGTGGCAGACGTTTCATTACTAACATCGCTAAAATCTTTACGTTTAAAGTAATTGATAAATGGAATAATCTTCCCTCGTCCCTCGTGAACTCTCCCAGTATTAATATGTTTAAAAACCGTTTAGATAGGCATTTTACAAATATTAACGTCGTTTAAAATAATAAAACAATTAGCAACAGGAGCTCTGGGGGTAATGGTCGAGGTTTGAGTCTGTTGACGATTAATGCCAGCTTGTGACAGGCCAGCCTGTAATATGTGAGCAACAAAATTATAAAAAAAAATGAACTAAATTCGACTAACACGAACTTAGATACATAGCTCGTAGCGTAAACTAACCAACTTTTTGTTATGCTCTTCATACTTTTTCTTTTCTTATCCTCGCTTTACTTGCATATCTCTAGTTTGCATGGTATGATAGTGTTTGAGTTAAGACTGTGTTTGCATGGTATGAGAGTGTTTGAGTTAAGACTGTGTTTGCATGGTTTGTAAGCGTTCTTATTTTACTTCTTTTCAGCTTTTACCCCTTTCCTATTCTCTTCGACTATTTTTCCAACTTTTCGACAATGGTCGGAGGACGATGATTGTGTCTTTCGCTCTCTGTTTCTGAATGAATGTTAACTCACGAATGATAGGTTTTGCTACTTACTTAACCCCTTATTCTCTTCTTTTAACCCCCTACTCTCTTCTTCCTTTCAGGCTAACCTTAGCGTGGATCTTAGGGTCTTTGTTAGCCTTAGCTTCTATAGATCTGTAGATCCCCGTCATCTGATCCGAACCCGAAGGACAACCTCGTCCTGACTTCACGTTCGTCGCGGTTCTGAAGGGCAAACTCCACAATGCGTTCAACTACGCGCCGTAGTCCGTGTTCAACACCATTGCTATACATGGATCAAGGGTCAACCCTGACTATGTACCGATTTCTAGTCAGTGTAGGGGTGGGGTCAGCGGTGCGCACCAACTCGAATGTTATGCCATCCTCTACAGCACAAGAAGCTGCTGCTATTGTGGAGAATACGACTGGAATTGACCAGGAATAAGGGAGTACATCTTTATTTGAAGAAGGAACTAGTGTGGGGGTTGTTTCGTAAGACGTAGAGAGTTGTGACTCTATTACTAGGGATCTAACAACCGGTGCACTCCTGAAACGCTTTATACCTGACGTGGAAGGCTCTTCATCATGCCTCCGCTTTGAATTGTTGCGTGGGGGCGCTACAGGTGTCACTAATGTTGACTCGCCAGCGGGGATGCATTCTGTAACCACAACTACAGTGTCATCGGGATCGTCTGTAATATCGATGATGGACACATGATGCTGTACCTCGTCGTCATTCACGGTTCTGTGGAAGAAGAGGAAAAATAAGACTGTAGAATATAAGGAACACCACTTAAATTTTTATTATATTTTGTAAATGATCCACTTAGGAGTGTGACGAGTTAGAAATGGAATCTGTAGAAAAATTCAGGTTCACGAGCTCGTCCACGTGTATGATATCTGGCCCTACACGATGTGTTAAAACTGTGTTTATGCTTAAAATCATTAAAGATAAGGGAGAGATGCTCTCAAAATTTGTGCTATTCGACATACCAGTCAGTGTTCAGCGAGTACCAAGATGATATTTTGTTCCAGAAAGGTGTACAGTAATACCTCGCTTTACGACGCCTCGCCTTACGATACCCCGGGTTTACGAATTTTATTTTAAACGAAATAAAAAAATAAATAAAGTTAAAAAAAAAATTAAACGTCAAAAATAAATCGTACACGTAAAAAATAAGTACATATCGTTCGTGCGTGCATTTGTTCACTCTGGCGGAGCATTTTTATCGTCAGTTTGTATCGTTGCGTTGAAGTGAGAGGTTGTTATTGAAATTTACAGAGAAAAGAAAAAATCTTCTTTAAAACAAACCACTTTGGATGCATTTTTCAAGAGTCCTCCATCCACGACTGCATCTACAAGTGCGTCTGAAGGTGCTTCTACGAGTGAGTCAAATAAAAATCAAACTTTCTGTGTGTCTTTTTACATATATCTTTGCTTTGTTTTTCATTTCATTAAACCATTGCTGCATAAATTATCGTTTTATTACCTTTTCCTACGATTTTTTTTAAATAAATTTGTTCCAAGAACGTATCCCTTAATATAACATTAAGCCTATGGGAAATAATGCCTCGCTTTACGATGCCTCACTTTACGATTGGACGCTGGGAACGCAATAATTCGTAAAGCGAGGTATGCCTGTATTTGACGTCAATTCGTAAAAGGGAAATGAACATACAGTCATTGTAATTGACGATCTCATATTGGAAATTGATAAAACGTTTGCCGAGGCATTTACAATGTTCTCCCACCATCTTAACATAAGCGTGTTCTTCATCAATCAGAATCTATTTTTCCAAAATAATACATGCGCGATGTGTCGTTAAATACACAATATCTAGTCTTATTCGCGCAACGTAGAGATGTGTCACAAATTGGAGCATTAGCAATTCAAATGTTCCTGTAATCAGCTTAAGGAGTTTTTGGACGTTTATAAAGAAGCTACAAGTCAAAGTTACGGATATTTGCTTTGTGACCTTCACCCGCGAAACACGTTTAGAGTGCTTCTGAGAACGAATATATTCCCAAACGAACCTGAAACGTTGTATATTCCAGAATGACAAAGAAGCTATAGAAATACCATGAATTAATAAAATTCTACCATCGATAGCCCCGGGCATTGCAACAAATGTTTGTTAAAAATATCGAATAGGACTTTTGGAAATGTATCTGTGAAATCTGTTTTAACGTTTTAAAATGTAATGTGCCAATAAAGCACCCTCAGAAGCCTCGCCTACGCCTTTACAAGGACTATCGAATCGGACTTTTGGAAATGTATCTGTGAAATCTGTCTTAACGTTATAAAATGTAATGTCCCAATGAAACCCGCTCAGAAGGCTCGCTTACGCCGTTACAACATAATACGAACACCCTATCGTAAAAGTCAAACTGTAGGGAAGAAAAAAGAATTATTGTACAAAGAGGGGGGTAATTTTTACTCATGTTATTTTAAATTTTTGGGCCTTTACTCTCTATATTAATATAATGAAGAAAGTAGGAGTGATTCCACACGAGGTGTATGCTTCACTGCAAAGTTCAAAGAGCCCAAACACTGTTCTAGAACCCCTTAAAAGCAGGCTTAAAAGAATGGAAAGCGAATTGTTAGTCCTATTAAAGAGTGAAAAGTCACCTGATGAGAAAATACTCTTATATCAAGAAGCTCTGCAGAAATTTCTTCATGAGAACGAAAATTATAAGAATCTGACAGAGATCCCCGTGGTTATTAGACAGATCGCGGACAACGGTGAGCATGGCGATATAGGATCTGAGGCCAACGTTAGAGCTGACCAGTCAAAGAATGACGGTGTTCCCCCACAACATATCGGACATGTATTAAAAAGCAGTCTCCCACATACATTGAGGTATAAAGGCTTACGTCTTTATAATCTATAGAGTGAGGACCCCATCATACAATGGGCCGATACAGGCGAGATCATTGTGGAAGGAACAAAAGTACAGGGCTCGAATATCGTCGATATCATCGTCCATGATCTGGTGAGAAAGTGGAATAGACCCTCACCATCAGAGTGGAAGCATATTAAGGCAAGTCTACAACAAATAAATGTTCCCAAAACATTGACAGGAAATCTGAACAGGTTAAAAGACTTGGAGCAAGTCTCGCATGTGTCACAACTGAGTACGCCATCACCCCCAACAGTAGCATCTCTGAAGAGGAAAGAAGAGACCAAACAACAACGGTCAACCCTATACACGTGCCTCTAAAATACGAAAATGGCTAACATATTAAGAAAACATTATTATGACTTTTCTAGCCCAGCCTCCTACGGCGATGTTGATAGACTGTACAGAGGTGTTTATAATGATGGAGTATGGAAAAAAGATGTTCAGAGGTTTTCGCGGGAGCAGGATGCTTATGCACTCCGCAAGACGGTGAGAAAAAGGTTTAAAACAGCCAAGACAACAGCGGCTTCAATTGACTCTATTTGGCAGGCGGATTTAACAGACATGCAAAGATATTCGGTGTATATCAATGGCTACCGCTACATCCTATTCATAATAGATGTGTTCTCTAGATACCTGTTGTTAATTCCCCTGAAAAATAAATCACCTGAATCAGTTGCTAAAGCTACCAAAACGCTGATGTTGAAAGAAAACAGGATTCCAAGCTATTTTTGTACGGATATGGGGAAAATATTTATAGGCCGAGCTTTTCAGAACATTCTGACAGAGTTTAATATCACTACTACACTAATTCTATAAATAAGGCCTCTTTTGCTGAAAGAGTTCAACGTACCAAAAAGGAACGCATGCATCGATATTTTCTACATAAAAACACATACAGATATATAGACATTCTGGAGTCACTGCCCTCATCATACAACCGTTCACACCATCGCAGGAGTGGGACAACACGTAACGAGATTTTAGAAAGAGGTACGCACACAGAGCGTGTGGTGAGAAGAGATATTCGGAGAACCATGCCACAATCTACACGTTTTAAAATCAATGATGATGTAATGCTGTCACGTTCTGGTAATAAATTCGCGAAGGGATTTGAGCAAGGATGGATACATGAGATTTTTAAAGTAAGGGCTATGGGACCTAAAGGTAAGATAATGATGTATTACGTTGAAGATTTGAATGGGGAAGAAATCGCAGAAGGCTTTTACAGCGAGCAGTTGCAGAAAGTGTTATTTAATTTAGGGAAAAACGTGTTTAAAATTGAGGAAATTTTAGGCAGCAAAGGTTCAGGAAAGGGAAAAATGTACCTGGTAAAATTGCTAGGATACCCACAAAGCTTCAACACCTATATAAAAACTGCTGCAATAATGAAGCTTACCGTAAATAGTGTGCAACATGGCGCCTAACCATTTCTACGTGACACTACCGGCCTCTTCTTCTCTGTCTGTACATCCTGACAACAACCTGTCCAACTTTGTAACAGAACTCCATTGGCCCGTTGAATTGTGTCGTGATTCGTATGAGGTGGGGATATGTGAAATTCAGCTGGACACCCTCTTTTTAAGTATTGATTATAAAGAGCCCATTTTTACTGTTCTTAGAGACCTCGATGAGTGAAAAAGCTGGGGTAACTCGGGATGAAACCATGCGTACCGCTTGGAGTGGGGATGTACGGTATTACACTACAGTAGTAACACTAGGCCGTGGCCGTTACGGTGCGACCGAGGATGTTGTGAGAGACTTAAATGTTAGTTTAAAAAGCTTAAATCTTACGGCTGATTTAGTATACGAAATCGTACACAAAGAAACCCCTGCACACACTATGACCCTAAAATCACAAGCTAACAGAAATATTAAATACAAAAGGCTGTTGAAAATATAACCGAGGGACGATATAGCGCAGCCCTCCAAAGAGATACATTTCACGAAGTACAACAGGATTTGTCCAGCCTAATGTATCAGCTGAAATGGGAGAAATTGGGCGATGGCTATCTATCCCTAGACATGTGCTATATTTACAGCAATATCTTGGAGCATCAGATTGTTGTGGATACTCAAGCCCGCCTGCTTCGTATCGCTCACATTCCCAGTCATAGGACAGAGCTTGAGCATTACGTATGTCAAACCTCATTATGTGAATGTCGCGACTAATCTATTACCCAATATCTTAATATATGTAAAAACGATTGAGGGGAAAAGTTTCCCATTCGGTGATGGTAGCTTAACAGTGAAGCTCCATTTTAGTCGCACTGAGTTATAATGGCCCGAAAGCCTTTCACATTCTATCAAGGGGTGAGATACCATCGTGGTTGTGGGATTGGATCCATCTTTTCAACCGTACTGCGCATATCAGAAGCCGTGTTCCGGGTTTGCTTGAGAGCTTATAGTAATCTTCAATATAACGAAAATGTTTGTGATGAAATAGGGATTGGTGTAACGCAGAAAGAATTCATCGAGGAATTTAACCTTTATCCGTTTGACATCATACCTGATTTATCTGCTAGTGTAAATACACACTTAAGTCCACAGCAGAGTGGAAACATTTCAGTCAGATTGGATTTCTCCAAACCGCTAGACGCCCCTATTAGTGTACTAGTATAATTCGAATCTCAGGCCCTAATATAAATTGACAGACTCAGGAGTGTAGTCAATGACTTTTAAATTGGATGCGAATATACTCCAGAGAGTAATGAATAGTGACCGAATCACAAGCTCCAAATTTATCGGTGTGTTTGCGAAGAATGAAACATTGAAGATCCAGGATACGAGAGACTGTGGCGCAATTATTCTGAACACACATGTTATTGGTGGTGAAGGGATTCAGTGGATAGCCATATACTTTAAAAATAGGGAACGAATGTACTATTTTAACTCGATGGGGACTCATCCTTGGAATGACGCTATTATTGTAAAATTTCTCGAACAGATACATAACCCCCAAATTGTCTTGAATCCTTACCGATTCCAGGGATACTTAATAATACTTGCTGCATGTACTGCCTTTCATTTGTCTTACACATGTCACGTGGAAAGGAATATACAAATTTTTAAAAATTATTCGACCCGTGTCATACTGCGCGGAATGATGAAATGGTACTCAGGAAGATAAAAAAATGGTTCCGATTTGTGCGCACTCGATATATTGCGTGATGTTTTACGCGTATATATATATATATATATATATATAATTTGGAAATTGAGTAATCGCAACAATATTGGGTAAAATATAAATTGTCTCCAACAATGTTAGTTTGTGTACTGTATAAGGACAAGCCTTGTGTTCTATAGCTTAATTAAAATGTAATGGATGCTAATTCTGTAACTACTTTAAGTTGGATATAAAAATTGTACTATTTTACAAAACATTCCTAATGATTCTACCATTTAATAAATTGATGAAAATTCACTACGTCTTCTTCTTACCCGAAACACAATAAAAAGAAGATATATATATATATATATATATATATATATATATATATATATATACTCATAAATATCAACTTTAGTAGTTCTAAAACAGATACTTTAATTTGCAGGGATTGTCTCACGACGGGGCTATATCACTCGAGTTATTTGAAATAAATTCGGAATATATACGTAAAGTAGATATTTGAGTCCACTTTAAGAGAAAATGTAGAATGTACAGTCTTTATTGTGATGACGGATGAATAAATGGATATGCAAGGCACAGTCTGCCGACACTAGGGACTGAGCCCCTGACAGCTTTACACTTCAAAATATGATTCCTATGGATTTTATAAAAAAATTAACACTTGCAAAAGAATGATGATTATTATAATATTAATATGATTCCTGCTCTTTGCCTTTAACATATACTTCCATACACATATATATATATGTGTATATATATAGGAGAGTTAAAAGGAGTTACAAGGTGAAGCCTCAAATAGCATCGAACCACTCAGGGAAGTTCGCGGTTTGTGGTCCATTTAAGAGAAAATGACGAGTAACTTCACATTTCAAAATGAACTTATTTTGGATTTTTATAAAATTAATATAAATATCAGAAGAGGAATTTTACCATAATATTGAAGGACTTTTCTAAAATATTAATTATTAATTGTATTAATTAGTTATTATTAACTGAAGTTAACCTATAATTAAAAAATGAGGACACCTGCTATTTTAATGAAATTTTGAGTTGAGAATATATTATTACAGTCCACCATATATATATATATATATATATATATTTATATATATATATATATATATATATATATATATATATCTATTATATATATATATATATATATATATATATATATATATATTATATATATATATATATGCTGCAATCCACAAGGAAAAAGAAAAACGATTCCAAGGCCTTTCGTTTATTCAGAGCTACACCTCGTCAGGGAATTATTCTGAACACACATTTTATTGGTGGTGAAGGGATTCAGTGGATAGCAATCTACTTTAAAAATAGGGAACGAATGTACTGTTTTCACTCGATGGGGACTCATCCTTGGAATGACGCGATTATTGTAAAATTTCTCGAACAGATACATAACCCCCTAATTGTCTGGAATCCTTACCGATTCCAGGGATACTTTAGTAATACTCATTCCCTGACGAGGTGTAGCTCTGAATACACGAAAGATCTTGAAATCGTTTTCCTTTTTCCTTGTGGGTTTGCAGCATTCATTCATTTCAAGTGTATAATTGTGAAATTCATCCCATAATATATATATATATATATATATATACATATATATATTATATATTATTTACATATATATTATATTTTATATATATATATATTATGTATATATATATATATATATATTATATATACTGTGTGTATATATATATATATATACACAGAGTATATTATACGTGTTTTATCGAGTGTCCAGTGTTACCAATTGAATAAGTGGTTTTCGTTGAAGTGTCTTTAAAAAAAATAGTGTTTGGTGCATTCTTAACTAAATTACTTCGTGTTACTAACCATTCATTAACGAATATACTTCATTTATTGACTTCATTCATGACTATATTATTTGATTAAACCAAGGCTAGTGGTTGAAATTCCCTTGTTTACCTTTTTTGTTTTTCAAATCTATCACAAAACGTGGTTTCATAAAGTTCATTTTCCCTTCCTTCGGGGGATCAAGTAGAGTGTGGTCACTCACCGTGGGAAAAAGGAAAAACGAAAAGAAAAAAGTCGGTCGAATGGCGGACAGATAAGTTTTATTAATACTTTTTCTTTTACAGATCTTTCGTCGGTAGGTTAATTAAGTATATATTCATTTAGTATAAATTTGTGTTACAAGAACCTGTTCCCGCGTTTCAAGAACATTTTTGGGGGTTTGCTCAGGTGACGGCACAATAAGCACGCGGTAGACCTACGTTGTAATTTAATAATTTCCTAAAGCTCGTTTTTTGTTTTGTGTTTTAATTAATTAGGAGCATGGCACCCCCGTCAAGTACTTGCAGTCGCTGTGAAGGGAAATTTGCCGCCTACGCATTTACAATGGCTAATAGAATAGAGTAGAATAACCTTTATTAATAATAATAAAATAAATATTTTTTTTTTCAATTTGCAATGACATGAATAATTGTGAAGCTCGACTATTTATTTAATTTAATTTGGCCCTTAAGCTTTAGGCTTTACTGGGCTCTTATTAAAAATGAGCAGCTAGTTGTTTTAAATTAATAATCATAATTAAATAAGTAAGTAAATACTGTAAGTATTATTAATAATTAAAACATGTATTACATTATTAAACAATATTAATGGACAATATTAAACAATATTAGTGGATATTAATCCTAGATTTTTGTTAGTATGCCATTATTAATCGGGATTGCACCTTGGTTTTAAACAAATTTACATACACATTATTTTTTATATCGGCATGCAAGTCATTCTATAGTTTCAATCCAATGAAAATGGGTAGTTTTTGAGATGAAGACAATCTAAATTGAGGTATAACAAGCTTTGATCTATTTCTGGACTGATACGAGTGGATTTCTTGATGAGTTACAAAATATCTATTTACCCATTGCAAATTAATGATTTTGTTCTTACACTTGTAAATAAAAATAAAATATGCCAGTTTGGTTATAGCGTTGAGCTTTAGTAGGTTTAGCTCTTTAAATAATGCACTAGAGTGATCAAGGAAATCAGCATCAGTTAATAACCGTATTGCTCGTTTTTGGATGACAAAGATACCATTTAATGCGATGTTAGCGGAGTTTCCCCAAACAAGGGTGCAGTATGTTATATAAGGAAGAACAAGAGTATGATAAAGAGTCAATAAAACTTGTTTAGGTACTATATTTCTAAGTTTAAACATTATAACAACGCTCCTTGGAATCTTTTTCGCGATATAATTTACATGATCACTCCATTGCAAATTCTTTACTAGCATTACACCAAGAAATTTTGTTACAGTACACTCCTTTATGGCGATTTCATTAACATTAAGTTCATCAAGATATACATTTCTTTATTAGAAAAAATCATGAAATTTGTTTTACTGGTATGTAGGAAGAGTTTATTGGTGGTCAACCATTTCATTACACTGATGAATTCTGAATGAAATATATTCTTAGCTGTATTAACATCTTTGCAAGAAAAAGAGACAGTTGTATCATCTGCAAACATTATGAAGTTCAATATATCAGATGAACGTGGAAGGTCATTTATATGTAATAAAAATAACAGTGGACCCAGAACTGAGCCCTGTGGCACACCATGTTTGAAAACGGTTTAGTTGAGCAAACCTTATTTACTGATACAAAATTATATCTATTGGACAAATAACTTTTAAACCAATCACTGATTGCTCCTCTAAAGCCGTACCAATATAATTTGTTAAGTAGAATAATATGGTCTATTACATCAAACGCCTTACTCAAATCCACAAATAGTGATATCATTATTTCTTTGTTCTCCTTAGCTATATTTACATTTTCCATAAGATTTAAAATAGCCATTAATAATAATAATAATGAACAATTAGTTTGCAGGTGGTGCTTAAGGATGGAAGTCCTGAAGAACAAGTTAGAACGTGAGATGGAGGCCAGAGTGAGGCTTGAAGAAACTGTGATGCTCATGACAGCAAAATTAGAATCCCTTCAGACTCCAGTTACGACCCCTCCTGCCTCAGTTTCTACTAACAATATAAATAGTACTAACTAGCAAAAGATCGGCGCTACGCGCCGATTTTGATAGATCTGCGGTGCTTGCACCTTCGGGCTTCGACCCAAACCGAGTTGTGGGCCTACAGCGTATTTTATTTTGAACATCAATAGCCCTTTATCTGGATATCGTTCCCATTCCTCTCACCTTGGGCCTCAGTAATTGGGGTGCCTGTGGCCCTCCAATTACTGGCGAACCAATTATTCGGTCAATAAAACTACAGAAAAGAACGCAGCCATGAAAATCTAAAACTTCACAAATCTTGATACGATGAACTCGGATGTGAAGCTCAAGATTTTCATGACTGCGTTCTTTTCTATAGTTTTATTAACCAAATAATTGAACCGACAGTAATTGGGGGGGTCGCAGGCCCCTAATTACTAGGGGTTCAATTATTTGGTCAATAAAACTATAGTCATGAAAATCTTAAGCTTCACAAATATTGACACAATGTGAAGCTCAAGATTTTCATTGCTGCGTTCTTTTCTATAGTTTTAAAGCGGGGCTGGGGGCCATCGGGCCCAGTAATTGGTGGGGTGGGGTGGCTGGTCACACATATATTTTCGTTCATTACTCATCACCCCCATCCACCATACGAAGTTTGGTCGAAATCGGTTCAGAAACGTAAAAGTTTTTTCTGCGGACAGACAGGCAGACACATTTTTGCTAAATTATAATAGTAATGATGCCCGATTAGGTTAATTAAATGGCCGGTTAGGTCAACTGAATGCCCGATTAGATTAATTGAATGCCCAGGTACGTTAATTGATGCCCGGTTAGGTTAATTGTACACCCTTGACGATTGGTTAGGTTAAGTCATGATATTTTCGTTAAAGCCAACGAAAATATCACGAATTAACCTAACCAATCGTCAAGGGCGTACAGATGACCTAACCTGGCATTCAATGAACCTAACCGGGTATTCAATAATTTTACCATAGGTTTCGTAATGATCTTGATGACGTCATTTAATGTTTTAAAATTAATTATTTAATTGCTATTTTCTTACTTACAGCGACAGGCATAATGATATAAGGATACCTAATAGAAATTTTGTAATATTTTAAAGTGGGGAAAATAAATAATTTTCTAAAAATGATCTTCAACTATAAAAGCGCATCTAATCAGATAACTTAATTAACGTATTTCTATGACAACTAAAAAATAGATTGATAAATCAATATCCTATCAAATTGTTTGTGTATACGAAAAATTATTTGTACAAAAGCCACAGTAATAAAACGCACAAAAGTCACGGTAAATAATTTCGAGTGTGGCTTGTTTAACTTTAAACTCGTGTTTATTTAAATTGCCCGTTTTAATTATGAAATTTTTTGTATTGAATAGATAAAGAAATCTTTTGTGAATCGAAAAATGTTAAAATTATAACAAATATCAAAATATTTTGTATAAAAATTATTGAATTTTAAAAATATCAAAATATTTTGTATAAAAATCATTGAATTTTAAAAATGCATGTTTGTTTTTAGTTTTTTGCAAAACGTTCTTTATGAATTTTAAAAATATATACTTTTTTTAAATTGAATCGATAAATAAATCTTTTGTGAATCGAATGATATTAAATGTTTAGTAAATATTGACTTATTTTGTGCCAAAATTATGATTAAAAAATAAAAATTAAAAAAATGCGTGTACAGGCATGGGAAGAACTGTACCCATAAAAGGGGGAAAGGAATTATGTTAGGGAATTTTTTTTAGCATGAGCAATGCACAATAAAAAGAAAGCCGCATCGAATAGTGAAAACCGCATTGTTCTACACCAAATGTAGCGACCTGTAGGTGTGCGCAAAAAAAATGTTACATATATATATATATCTATATCTCTCTCTCTCTCTCTCTCTCTCTCTCTCTCTCTCTCTCTATATATATATATATATATATATATATATATATATATATATATATATATAAGGCTTCATTTCTGAAATAGTATATTAGATAGCCCTCTCTCTTCCCCTAGTTCCCAACCCTTCCTTCCAGTGCGTAATGGAGCCCCATTGAGGAAACCTAAGACTTGTCTACCAGTAATAACAAACAATAAGTTTTCTTTTTTAGGTTTCGAAGATGCTGATTAACCGGAAATACGACTCGTTGGCGCTTCCATTGTTCGAGGGCAGCTCGAGGAATTCTGTGGGAGAAACCCTCGTCGTAGGCTCCGTTACTGCTATCCGGGTGCAAGGTTGGAGGATATAACAAATAGTGTTAACCATTTTATAGACGGAATCTCTGAGGACACAACGTTTGTTATTCATGTCGGTACTAATAACGTTTTAAATTCTAGAGCGGAAGAGCTGCTGGCTAGATACAGGGACTTACTAGAGCGATTAAAGTAAAAAATAATAAGATTGTTTTAACAAGTATACTTCCTCGAATTATCCAAACAGTTTCTAGGGCAGGAGGGACTTGTTCCTCGGAGATGGACTTCATCTTAATGACGTTGGAGCTGCGCGTTTAGGAAGACTATTTCATAATACTGTCTCTTCTTTTGAGGCTGCCGTAACTAGAACGGTCCCAGCGTAATTTCCACAAATTTCCTCTGCGCTCGTGAAGGTGTCGCAATTACAAACAATTTGAAGGTTGTATCCTTAAATGCTCCTAGCCTACGAAATAAAATAAACGAATTTTTTTGTTTAATTGCTTGTAAAGACTATGATTTCATTGCGATAAATGAATCGTGGCTTAGCACTGAAACAAGTGACTTTGTAGGGGAGTATCAAATTAGAGGTTATAGACTTTTTGTTAAAAACAGAATAGGTAGGCGAGGAGGCGGTGTTATGTTGTATAGCAAAGATAATATTGCGAACGTTATAGAAGTAAAGCACACAATTCCAGAACCGATAGATTCGAATATAGCAGAAATTAAATT
This sequence comes from Bathynomus jamesi, assembly GCA_023014485.1. Lineage (NCBI taxonomy): Eukaryota > Metazoa > Arthropoda > Malacostraca > Isopoda > Cirolanidae > Bathynomus > Bathynomus jamesi. Next base: position 24,243 of record JAJOZX010001803.1, on the reverse strand, counting down.
GAACGATATTAAACTTTTGTTGCGGTTATACAGTATATAGGCCCCCTAATCAAACAGCTGATCCGGACGAAGCGTTATATCGTGATCTAAAATGAATAATAGGTAGTGAGCAGTAGGGTGTATCGAAAACATCAATTTTTATAATTTAATGAATGGCGGGTGCGCAAAACATGTGAATGATCTCTACGAACCTATATTCTAAGTTTCATTAGCCTACGACATGGGTAAGTCCCTGCAAGATGACTTTGAAATTATGAAACAAAAAATCGCAGAAAAAGGGGAATATTTTTCAGTTATCCTCCCGTTTTCAGCGAATAGCAAAATAAATTTGGCATATATTGATGTTTTGCCTCCACGAGGAGGTAGTTACACATTAAGCTCCACCCTCCCTCCCTCCTTCTTATAGTAACTAACTAAATTGCATAATCTTTCTTTGTGTTAAATGATGGCATTATATCTCTTTAATTTAAAGTTGAAAAATAAACTATGAATAACAATTCATAGTTGTTTATCGCAATAGGCATACAATTACACATTTGGTTTTGCATATGTTATGTCTCAGCAATGCTGATTGCTGAGTCATCGTATCACAATGGCGCCATGCTGCAGTCGGCCAACAGCATTTGTTTTGTAAGGACGTGTTTCAAAAGTGTGAGCATTGTGATCTTATTATTCACGCAATATTCGAGTATTGAACTATTGTATACTTAAATTACTATAATATTGTTTTCAACTAAATAATATGACGCCTTCTAAGAAAGACCACAAGGTCAGTAACGAAAAAAGAAAAACAAGAACAAAGTCATGTTAAAGTGTTCGGAGAACCGTGTACCTTGAAAACATATTTGTTGCCAACTCAAGCTGATGTAATGAAACATTTTTTTTTAAGGAATCTAATAACGATAATAAACAGGTTGTAAAGGATACCAGCAATGAAATTGTATCAATTTGGAGTAAAGCTTCTTTTCCTGTGATATCATCAAGAAGAATTGAGCAAAAAATCATTGACTATAAAAATAAATATCAGCTGCTAAATAAATCACAGAACACAAAAATATATGTAGAAAAACTAGAAAAGTTTAAAACTGATGCAAAGGAAATGTTATTTGATATTTGTACGTGTAAATGCAAAGATCTGAACAATTGCAGTTGTGAAAAAGGCAGGACGGTACCAGTAGAAGAAAGAAAGTTTCTTGCGGATCAAAGAACTAAAAGAAACATGGCTATTGGGGGAGTGGACATGGACAAAACTAGACGCTTGAGGGAAAATGCTAAAAGAAAGAATGAACAGTTGATGAGGGAAAACAGTAATACCGATCGCAGAGATGATGTTCCACACGTAAAAAAGAATCGGCAAAAGGAAGAATCTTGCTGTTCTACAATCATACCACAAAAAGATAGACTTTCGTCTCAAATGAGAACGTCTTTGCCTAGCTTAGTTAGAGAGGCAGATAGATATAATATATCGGACAGATCAGCAGCAGCTCTTGCAACAGCAGTGTTGCAAGATTGTGGAATTGTGAGAAAGGAAAATATGTCTAGCGTAATTGATAAATCGAAAGTGAGGAGAGAAAGAGAAAAGTATAGAAGCAGCCTACATGGTGAACAGATTGGATTTCTCGAAGGTCTTTACTTTGATGGTAGAAAAGATAGTACTTTAGTTCAAGAAAAAAAAGGGAATAAATTTTACCCGAAAATGACTTCCGAAGAACATATAGTTTTATTACAGGAACCGAATTCCTAATACTTGGGTCACATTTCTCCTATTTCAGGAGATTCAGATAGCATACACAAAGGAATTTTGAACTTTTTAATTGATCGAGAAATTAGTACTGACGCTTTGCTATGTATTGGATGTGATGGAACAAAGGTAAACAATGGAATAAAGGGAGGTGTAATAAAACATCTTAAGGTAAGCCGAGGAAGACCTTTACATTGGTTCATTTGCCTTTTCCATTGTAATGAACTTTTACTTCGCCATTTGTTTACACACATTGATGGCTTATCATCAGGTCCGAGAAGTTATTCCGGATTTATTGTCAAAGCGATAGAAACATACGAATCACTTCCAGTTTGCTATTTTGAGCCTATTGATCTACCTGCACTTCCAAATATAGAAAGGTGCGATGATTTAAGCACAGACCAAAGGTTGTTGTACGATCTCAGTATAGCAGTTTCAAACGGTTATTGTCCAGACGAACTAGCAAATCATCGACTTGGTCCAGTATCGCATGCACGCTGGCTAACTACTGCCGAAAGAATTCTACGTCTGTATATTGGAACAGAAATTCCTTCTCCGAATCTTCAAACATTGGCAACATTCGTAATTAAAGTATATTGTCCAATGTGGTTCTATATTAAATGTTTCCCATCATGTATTAACGGACCTCAGCATATTTACAGAATGATAACGCTGTCAAGCTATCTTCCGGCAAGTCAACGAAAAATAATCGAGGATGTTATCCAACGCAATGGGTACTTTGCCCATCCAGAAAATATACTTCTGGCAATGATGGGCGATGAACGAGCTCATATAAGAGAACTAGGAATTAGAAGAGTGCTTTCAGCGAGAAATCAAAATGATCATAACATGCAAGTAAGAACCTTCAAGATTCCTATGATAAACTTTCAAGCCAATGATTATATTGATTTGATTGACTGGCGTAATATACAGAAGACCGAACCACCTATCACCAGACAAATTAAAACGAGTGACTGAGTGACTTAGAATCAATGGTTCACTCCAAGGATTTTTCAAAGTTTGACTACATTCGTTTCCCATGCCATTCACAAAATGTAGAACGTCATATTAAGTTGGTGACAGAGGCCTCTAAAAACGTTTCTGGATATTTCCGAAGAGATGGGTTCATTAAAGCAACTTTAAAATTAAGAGATATAATGCCATCATTTAACACAAAGAAAGATTATGCAGTTTAGTTAGTTACTATAAGAAGGAGGGAGGGAGGGTGGAGCTTAATGTGTAACTACCTCCTCGTGGTAAGCTCTGGGCAACATTTTTTTCTGATTTTTTTATTGGAAAAAAGTGGCTAAATGTTACACCACACAAGTAAACATTTCATTTTAAAGCTAATTTAATTATGAAAAAGTTTCCATTTAGGCAAAACATCAATATATGCCAAATTTATTTTTCTATTCGCTGAAAACGGGAGGATAACTGAAAAATATTCTCCTTTTTCAGCGATTTTTTGTTTCATAATTTCAAAGTCATCTCGCAGGCACTTACCCATGTCGTAGGGTAATGAAACTTAAAATATAGGTTCGTAGAGATCATTCACATGTTTTGCGCACCCACCATTCATTAAATTATAAAAATTGATTTTTTCGATGCACCCTAGTGAGCAGGCCTTAGTTATAGGTGACTTTAATTGCGCCAACGTGAATTACGATACATTGCAGGAAGACGTGGAAGGTAATCGTTTTGTTAATTTTCTCGAGGATAGCTTTCTTATTCAAAAGTTTGGGAAACCTACGAGGTTGGACAGTATTTTAGATTTAGTAATGACTACGTACGATAGGCTAATCACTGATCTTCAAGTAATAGAAGTTAAGCAATAGCGATCACAATATGGTAGAGTTTGTCCTCTCAGTAAGTCACTCAAAACCAGCTAACTCGACTAAAATTCCGGACTTCCAGCACGCAGACTTTTGTAAATTTCGAAATGAATTGTCGCACGTCAATTGGGAAAACGTAATGGGGATCTTCAACGCAAAACTAATGTGGGAATCGTTTGAAACAGTATTTAGAACTATAAATGAGGAATGTGTAACGTACAAAATTAAGCGTGCGAAAGTAAATAACAAGCCCTTGTGGTTCACTTCGAGAGTAGGGGACATTATAAAGAGTAGAGATAGGGCTTATAGGCTACATAAGTGCGATAAAGACAATTTGTGGTTACGATGAAACTACATTTCTCTAAGGCGTGAAGCGAAAGATGTAATAAAAAAGTCCAATCGGGAATTTGAACTCTCCATAGCTCGTGACGGTAATGAAAACCCCCAAGCGTTTCTTTCAATAAGTCAACAATAGTAATCCAGTAAAAAATGTCTTGGGGCCGTTGAAAAATGTTAACGGAGAGCTAGTTTCTGTAAACAAGGAAATGGCTACCTTGTTAAACGAATTTTTTATGTCAGTTTTTACTATAGAAGATGTAACGAATATCCCTACGGACATAAACATAATACCTTTTCATAATGGTAATATTTTGGATAATATTGTGGATAGTGAATGGGAGGTAATGTGCTATATTGCTAAAATGAAAATGCGTAAATCACCGGGGCCTGATTCTATATATCCCATGCAACTAAAAGAATTAAAAGATAGCATTGTTGTGCCGCTAACAAAGATTTTTAATGCGTCTATTTCTGAGGGGTGTGTACCAGATAATTTCAAGTTAGCAAATGTAACGCCTATCTTTAAGAAATGCGATAAATGTGCGGCGGGAAATTATAGGCCAATCAGTTTAACGTCTGTTGTAGATAAGCTACTGGAATCAGTAATTAGGGATCGTATAGTTGAACACTTAGAATTGCATAACTTGGTTAGAAATACCAGCATGGTTTTAGGCGAAACAAATCTTGCTTAACTAATTTAGAATATTTTCAAAGCTTGGTTGAAGTTTACAATAGTGATCTGGCGGTTGATGTAATGTATTTAGATTTTCAAGAAGCGTTTGAGACCGTACCGTACGAAAGACTCATTGAAAAAAATAAGGCTCATGGAATCAGGGGTGTAGTTATAAATTGGATAGAAGAGTGGTTGCGAGGTAGGAAACAGAGGGTGGTCGTTGATGGAGCGGAGTCGTGTTGGGCTAATGTACCGAGCGGCGTTCCTCAGGGTTCTGTATTGGGCCCCTTGCTTTTTTTTATATATATTAACGATTTAGATGTCGGCCTAGTCAGTACAGTTTCAAAGTTTCTGGATGAAACGAAGCTGGGTGGTAGGGCGATTAATGACGAAGACAGATAAAATCCTTGAAGATCTGAATAAAATCGTTGATTAGTCAGTCACATAGCAAATGAGATTTAACGTCGATAAGTGCAAAATTTTACATATACAGTAGGTTCGCGTAACGGTAATTTTGCGTATAGTATGTCAGGGAAGGAGTTAGCAAGCGTAGAGCAGTCAAAAAATTTAGGAGTTATAATCGTTGGTGATTTAAAAGTAGTGAAACAAAGCACAGCAGCGGTCAATAAAGCGAACAAATTGTTAGGGTTTATTGCTAGGAATTTTGAATACAAATCGCGCGATGTTATTGTTCCTCTTTATAAATTATTAATTAGTATATATTATATATATATATATATTAGGGTGTCTCAAATATACGAATGGAGGATTTCGGGGCGGGGCGACGCTTGCCCGTATTACACCTTTATAAAGGATTGTTATCACAAAATTTGACCGCTGTGGGAGGATTTTTAGGGGTCACTCAAGTTCGCCACTTCTGTTTCACTTATACAAGATTTTCTTCTCTTTCGCAGGTGATGGTTACTAGAGCAGGAAACCAGTTGTGGTTGCTGGACAAGGCCCCAATTGCAGCGATTGTTTGTCCACGACTTCCATCGAAGGAGCAATGCCTGCTCCTTTACTTCCACCACCACCAAGACCAAGAGGGAAGGAAGACCAAATCGGAGAGCATTCGCCTGGTGGTGGAAACCATCTGGCCCATCTGGGAGAAGGCCAACATACCAACTACCACCAAGAAGTACGCAGGGGAGAAGCTGGCGAAGTGATCGATACCTACGACGCACTCAAGAAGAACAGGACAAAGCCGCAAGAGGGTTACCGGTACAAGGAGGGGATGTTCAAGTCGGATTTGGAAGACGTGTTTGACGTGGCTCACTCCTCCGCGCTATCCTCCTCCAAGGTCCCTCAGGAGGACAAGGATTTTCTCACCTCGCAGAGGGAAGACAGGATGTCGTCAAGTCTTGCGGGAGTGGACCAGAAGACAGCGAAGAAGAAAGCTGTGAAGCGGAAGAGGGATCTTGCAGCCACGGCTAGGAAGAGTAAATGGGATGCTGGGGTGACACAGCTCATGGAGGTAGCGATCTTGGAGGTGGATGGTAGCAGCACTGAAATGAACACGGAAGACGAGGATGATGACAACGAGACGTACCAAGCGCCCAGCACCAGCAAGGCCCAGACTCAAAAGAAAAGGCGAATGAATGCCCTCACGGACCCGAATCTCATCGCTGCTTGGGATCGCGACAACATGTCCGTGAGACAAGCAACGTCGTCCTTTGCAGCAGCAGCTCAGAGTTTGGGTCATGACCTGGATGACCTGGTAATCTCACCAGCAACTGTTCATCGAACACGGAACAAGATCCGAAAGGAGATGGGAGAAGAGTTGACCCGAAAGTTCGAAGCTTCTGGTCCTTTAGTCTTGCACTGGGATGGGAAACTGTTGGAAGATATCGCCAAGGAGAAGAAGGAGGTTGACCGGATTGCTGTTGTGGTGACGGGCGATGGAGTCGAGGAGCTTCTTGGTGTACCCGTTGCGGTGGACGGCACTGGAAAAGAACAGGCTGCAGCCGTACTCCAGGAAGTCTAGGCTTTTGCCATTTCGGAGCAAATCATTGGACTGGGATTCGACACCACAGCTGTGAACGCTGGGATGATCCAAGGTGCTTGCGTTCGCATTGAGCAGGAGTTTGGCCGTCCCATGTTGTGGTTGGCTTGCCGTCACCACGTCTTGGAGATCTTACTCAAGGATGTCTTCGTGCGATGTCTGGGGCCGTCCTCTTCCCCTGACATTCTCCTCTTCAAAAGATTTCAACAGCGGTGGGCCTCCATTGACAAAGGGTCATTCTTGTCCATCGGTGACGAAAGCAATCCCACAACAACTGACAACTGGGCAAATCAAGCGTCTTCCATGAAGAAATACCTGCAGCAGACGCTTTCCCACGGCACACATCCCCGAGAAGACTACCGTGAACTCCTCATCCTTTCCTACCGCTTCCTTGGCGGTCAGGTCCAGGGGGGATTTCGTCAGCCTGGGGCCTATCACCACGCCAGATGGATGGCCAAAGCCATCTATGCCCTCAAGATTTTCATGTTCCGTCACCAACTGGACCTGACAGCCAGGGAAGAAGGAGGACTTCGGCGGCTGTGTTTGTTCATCTACCTCGCGTACGTGAAGCAGTGGAATGAGGCAATGGTCTCGAATCGAGCTCCACTGAACGACCTAGAGTTCCTTCGCCTGCTCGAGGCCTACCCTGACAAGGAAGTCAGCCACACGCGGCATCCATGGCCTTGAAAAGGCACCTGTGGTACCTCTCAGAGGATCTCGTGGGGCTTGGTTTTTTGACGACCGCATTCCAAAGGACACGAAGCTAAAGATGGTCCAACGACTTCAATCCCCCGCCACGAAGAAAGGACTCAAGCGGATCGATCCGAAGAACTTCAATCCACAGCAATCCATCGAGCTCTTCGTCACCCGGAGAACAAAAGAAGTCTTCTTCCGTGCGATCCTTCCAGAATCTGAGTCTCCCACCTTCCTCATGAAAGATCCAGAGGATTGGATCAATGACCAGGATTGGATCACGGCGCAAAAGAGGGTGAAAGCCCTGAAGGTGGTCAATGACGCCGCCGAGCGTGGTATCGCTTTGATGAAAATATTCAATTCCACCATCACGCGTGATGAGAAGCAGAAGCAATTCGTCCTCAAGGTGGTTCGGGCTCACCAGAAGTTGATCCCCGTCAAGACGAAGGAGAGCTTGAAGAGTAAAATCAAGTAGTGTAGGACAGATTGATGATGAAAACAATCCATTTATACGCGCTTATTTCAATTAATGAAAGGTGCATTTCGTTTATTTTCATTTTTGTTCAGAAATAAAGAGAATAAGAGAATGATAGAAATTTCTTTTTTTTCCTAAATAGCTACAAGAAAGTGTTAAACTTGAGTGACCTCTAAATACTGTTCGATTCCCATCATTTTTCGATTTTTAGAACCTCTATGCCTATTGAAATCGGGGCAGCATTCGCGAGCAAGAGAAAATCGAAAAAAAATTTCTATGTATTAATGAGACACCCTAATATATATATATATATATATATATATATATATATATATATATATATATATATATATATATATATATATATTATATATGTAATTATTTATATATATTATATATATGTTATAACCCCTCCTTTTATGGCCCTGAGTCGGTTCGGAGTAGACGCGTGTTCTGGTTGGGAGGCAGCACGGATATTTCTCGCGATAGTTTCTTGTATAATATTCTAATTTCTTTCTCTCCCTATAGGGTCGACAATTGTTAATTCTTCTCTTTCGATAATACTCTGATAGTTTCTCTTGATACTAAACTTATCGACTTTACTGACTAAATTCCTGAAGAGAACAAGGTTCGAAAGAAAAGATAAAAAAAACTTTCTTTGACTGTAATTTACTTCTAAAAATGTACAGGTAGTGCTCTGAATTTACAGGGGTAGAGGTTCGACCTCTTTCGACCATGACTCAGGCCGGAATCTAAAAATTTAAGGAGGCAAGGGGCCTCTGCCCCCTCCTCGCAGCTAGGCTGCTAACAAGGGAGTCTCGTAGTAGTGACCAAAGAAGAGTGAAGTTATTTTACAATTACATGTATCATATAAGTCTAAATGTTGGGGGAGTGCAGTTTGAAGGTTTAGTTTCCCCCCTTTTAAACACATGATCAGATGAAAGATTCCAAATAAAAATTAAAAAACAAAAATAAAAACTAATCGTATTTTCCCCGAGTATACATTTCTGAAGGCGATATAATTTCGTAGTAGTACATAAGTACAATCTAAGTACATCATTGAGTGCATTGTAATTTCGGGTTTACAACAATTATCATTATAATTATGGATTAGTTCATAATCACTTAGTATCGTTTAATTACACTTCCATTTAAAGTACATTACAAGTTATTATCATTAATTACAGTTTCATTAAAGTATATTACGTCGATTACAATTCTTAGTGTTTTTATATTTATATATGGTTATTATATATGGTTATTATATACGATTATTAGTACAACACAAAGTACATGGGCACATACGAGATAATTTATACACAACATGGCACATGACAATACGTTATAATTTGAAATCGGAGGCACAGGAGGTCTTTCGTTTTCAGATGTTCGATTTATTCTGCGATGAGCGGAATTTGATCACTTGCCTCAGCATTTTCGAGTTCATTGCGGGAGGCGAAATAATTAAAAATAAAAAGTAAAAAACTAAAAAAAATAATACACGAGAACGTATTTGGATGAATTCGAACGAATGCATAAAGGTTTGCATTTCATAGACTGACACGAGCAAAATGAATATTTAATAAAACTGATATAGGACAATGGTCGAGATAAGATATGGACGTGTGTGGGGGCGGAATATGGTCGAATAATAGTTATATTTATACTTATAGAGTGCACAGTTTTTATTATTATGTTAAAGAATTTTTATACATTGAATACTAGAGATATGATGAAGGGAAATTAATGACGGGAAAATGTGAAGGGAATTAAGCTACTTTATGACGTCACAGCCATTCAAACTATGTCATACGTGCAGTGTAACTGTAAGTCATTATTTAGGAGGAACTAAAAGAAACGAATTAAAGACAAAGAGTGGGTATCAAGGACTGAGAAGTACAACTACGGGTTCCAATCCTGTTATATGCAATGTGTATGCATAATCTAGGGACGAGGGTTAGATGCAAGACAACCATAATTAATTATAATAAATTCTATAACAAATGGATAATGGAAAAAGGATACGACTAAACCATAGAAATGGTAGGTCGCATGGTTGTGACACTGAAACAAAAATAGAAAGTAACAAATAAAAATTTTATCCAAACTCGCGTTAAGCGATTTTGGTTCTGATGTAAAAGTGAATATTGATTATTCATTGTTCATTTTTACATTGCTCTCCCCTTTAAAATGATATTTATACAATAATATAATAGGGTACAATTAATACAATACAATAACATAAAGATAACATCCTAACGAATTCAAATTAGATGATGACAAATTTTTCTTAACAATACAAATTTTATACAGAACAAGTGAGTTCAAGTGGTTGGGTACAATGCAGAGTAACCAAATCTTTAACATGACACTTGTTTAGAGGTTTATTATAAAATATAAAAATTCAGAGACTAAAACTTTAATTTTATACAAACAGGATAAAATGATTAATATATTAATTTAGACAAACAATTAAGTTAGACAAAGAATGATATTGTTAAATTTTTAACGAAATTTTATTTTCCTGTGGAAAAAAATACATACATAATGAATAGTGGGTAAAAGGGAAAAATATAAATATTAAAGTTCAGGAATTTTCAAAGTTACCATGATCGTACAATCTATAAACTAGTTTTATTGACTATTGTAGGTAAAAATCGAATTACGTAATGGATGATGTATAGGCCTGTGGTCTAGTGTGTATTTGCGTGTACCAGGTACAAAGTGTGTATCTTATAATTTTGAGGGACAGATTAGCTGAGAGGATTGTTAAATTAACTGAATAAATGCATGAGCAAAATATATTAGAAAGCAAAAATGATTAAGATTAAATTACATAGTTAAGACTTACACGCAATGAAATAGTTTATTATGATATCCAATGATTTTAGCATAAGGTTTGTGTATATATAGTATATATAGTGTGCATACATGTGTGTGTGTGTGTGGTGTGTGTGTGTGTGTGTGTGTATGTGTGTGTGTGTGTGTGTAAGGATTCGGGAGGTTTTTGAATTAACAAAGTTATATAATAATTTAAATTGAGAGTAGGGTTATAGAATCTTTTAAGTTTAAGTAAATTATTATTATTATTATTATTATTATTATTATTATTATTATAAAATCGTTTAAGTTCAAGGTCGATTATTATTAAATTCTAAATTGAAGGACAATTACTCACGATTAATTGAACAAAGAAATGAAAAATACAAATTAAAAATAGAAATCAATTATGCATTTTAATGAGCTAACATAATTTTATAATATTCTTAAAAATAAAAGTAAATCGAGCCATAGATGAATTTCGGCCAAGAATAAAAAAAAGTTATTGAAATGGAAGGAAAGCATTTATTTCGAACAATTTTTTTAATAATTTCAGGTAAATTTTACATTAAAAATTATTTTTATATAATAAAAAAAATATTAAAAAGGTTTAATAATTTTTGCTTGTTAAGTAGAAAAATCATACTCTTTCGTTAAATGTTGATAGAATTTGAATTATTTGATATTTTAGTCTGAAAACTTGTTTGCATATAGATAAATACGTATGTTTTATTGTGAAGAAGTTTTATTAAAATTAAATGACAACAAAAAATAAACACCACTGAAATTTAAGGTATGTTAGGTCCTACGGGTAAATTTCCCTACCGTACGTACAGAGCAGGATAAATTAGGTACATGTTCGATTAATTATTACACAATTACTCTCATCATATAATCACAATAATTATAAAAATTGTTATAAACAATTGTAAAATCGTTTTTGGTTACCAATAATAAAATATATAATTTTAGCTATATATTTATATACGCAACAATGGCATGAAAAGAAAAGACAAATCGGTTAAATTTCCTTCTTACAAGCAAAAAAAAAAAGGTTAAACTAAAGACGCAAACCGGTCAATTCAGGTTGAATTTATTCTCTTTTACAATAAAAAAAGTTGAATCAAATTCTCTTAAACAAAAAAAAAATTGAATTCAATTGACTGCATTGAAATGACTTGGGATTTGAAAACTGACTTGAGGCTTCAAAACTGACTTGGGACTTCAAAACTGACTTGGGACTTCAAAACTGACTTGGGATTTCAATACTGAGACTTGAAACTAACTTCAAATGAAACTAACTTCAAATAAAACTAACTGACTTCAAATAAAACAAACTGACTTCAAAACTGACTGAAACTTCGAAACTACTCGAAACTGATTAACCTGAACTGATTAACTTGAAACTGACTGACTGACTTAAGACTGACTGACTTAAACTGACTTAAACTGACTGACTTAAACTGACTTAAACTGACTGACTGGAACTGGCTTGACTTGAAACTGACTAACTGACTGACTTGAAACTGACTAACTGACTGACTTGAAACTGACTGACTTGAATCTGACTGACTTGGAACTGATTAACTTGGAACTGACTAGCAACTTGAATCTGACTTGCAACTTGAAACTGAAACTTCTGACTTGAACTCTATCAAATATCTAGAAACTGAAACTGTCTGACTTGAACTCTATCAAGTATCTTGAAACTGAATCTGTCTGACTTGAACTCTATCAAGTATTTTGAAACTGAAACTGTCTGACTTGAACTCTATCAAGTATCTTGAAACTGAAACTGTCTGACTTGAACTCTATCAAGTATCTTGAAACTGAAACTCTCTGACTTGAACTCTATCAAGTATCTTGAAACTAAACTGTCCTTCTTGAACTCTATCAAGTATCTTGAAACTGAAACTGTCCTTCTTGAACTCTATCAAGTATCTTGAAACTGAAACTGTCCTTCTTGAACTCTATCAAGTATCTTGAAACTGAAACTGTCTGACTTGAACTCTATCAAGTATCATGAAACTGAAACTGTCTGACTTGAACTCTATCAAGTATCTTGAAACTGAACTGACTGAAATTGACTGCACTTGAACTCTATCAAGTATCTTGAAACTGAACTGACTGAAATTGACTGCACTTGAACTCTATCAAGTATCTTGAAACTGAACTGACTGAAATTGACTGCACTTGAACTCTATCAAGTGGAGTCTACTGAAAATGGAACTGACTTGTACAGGGTGTCTCAATATACATGCAACCCATGTCACTGCTAATAATTCTGCCAATATTAATGTTCTCGTTCTATTTTTTCAGATTTGAAGAGAGGAGACGATAACAACTAATAATTATCAATCAAAATGCCTTGGACAAAGGAGGAAAATTTTTTTTGCGTCACTACTTATTTGGAGACGAAATCATTCAAAACTGTGCAAGCGAAATTTCGCAGGAAGTTCAACTTCAACAATTATCCCCAGAAAACCCAAATTTATCGTTGGGCACACAATTTCAAGCCACAGGATCAGTAAACAATCTCAACAAGAAAGCAGAAACACCCAGATCTGGCAGGAAGGTGACTGCAAGATCTCCTGACAATGTGAATGCGGTGAGAGATTCTGTCGGAAGGAGTCCGAAAAAGTCAATCCGAAGACGTTGCCAAGATCTGGTCTTTCACGTGCGTCAGTGCAAAGAATCTTGATCAAGGATCTTCAGCTGTACCCATACAGGATCCAGATCAAGCATAAACTCACACCAGCTGACATGGCAAAACGTGTTGTGATGTGCCGTGGTTCGAGAACAAGATCGAAGAGGATCCTGACTTTCTTGATGATGTTTGGTTCAGCGACGAAGCACACTTCTTGCTCAGTGGGTATGTCAATAGCAAGAACAATGTGTTCTGGGGCACACAAGCCCCAGACGAGGTGCTTCAGAGGCCCTTGCACTCTGTGCAGGGTGTCAGGGTGATTGACAACTTCGCTCGTCGGCTTCAAGTGTGTCTGCAGCGCCAACGGCGGTCATTTGGAACATGTGCTCTAATAAATGTATCCTTTGATCTAGAGACCTCAAATCTTCAGTTTTTATTGTTATCATATCAGCTTCCAGGAAATGTAATCTTTTTTGGAGTTTATTTTCTGAGTAATAAATTATTATCATGTCAATGGGTTCCATCTATTTTGAGACACCCGGTACTTGAACTGCTATCAAGTGAAGACTATTAATCTCTGGGGTTTGGTTGTTCCTCTTGGTGCAACCGATAAACTTGAAATGCTATCAAGTATATAACTCTCTGGGGTTTGGTTGTCCCTCTTGGATACAACCAACTGAATCTGAAAACTGAAACTGAAACTTGACACTGCTTCAAATAGCTCTATAAATCTCTGGGGTCAGGTTGTCCCTCTTAGATGCAACCAACTGAAACTGAAAACTGAAACTGGAACTTGAAACTGCTTCAAGTATCTCTATATCTATAAACTCTCAAAAACTCTCTCTAAACTCTCTCTTTCTTAATTCGCAAGTCATTTCAATTCAATAATGTGAAAAAAATTGTAAACAAAAATAATAAATGTAAACATTTCACTCGAATGTATGCGAAGGTACAGTAATATTATGTTTGGTACATAACATAAAATTATTCTATACTCACTATAACAGTGAAAATAGCTCTGAAATTAACTCTCTGAAATTAATCTCTGACATTAACTCTCTGACATTAACTCTCTGACATTAATTCTGTGACATTAATTCTGACATTATTTTGCGACATTAACTCTGTGACAATTAACTCTGTGACTTTTTACTCTGTGACCTTTTACTCTGTGACTTTTAACTCTGTGACTTTTAACTCTGTGAAAATTAATGTTTCAATAAAAAAAAATGTATCACTGGTGTCTGAAATGTTCACTGTGTTTCTTGTAAATTCTGGCTTGCTACTCATTATTAACTGTTAATAATACTGACTTTTGAAATGTTTGTAAATTACTTATAAAACAAACTGTGTACTTAACAAAATTTCTACGGCGAAATCCTTAGAGACGTGTCCTGAAGACGTCTTGTTGGCTACTTCTTCTTGGATGAAAACTAGGCGTGGAGAACTTGGAGTCGTGACACACCGGTTCAAGGGTGGATTTACGAACTGGAAGTCGTGACACGCCGGTCAACTGGTTTTATCCTAATGCAGGGTAATTTCTATCCTGGCCAAAGAGTGGCCACTTGTTAAAGTCCTCTTGTTAAAATCTTTCTTGTATGTGCTTATGGTTGCTTCGATTTCCAGGGTCTGGAAGACTGGAAGAATCCTGGATGCAGGGGTCGTCAGTTTCTTATCCTGGTTAAAGGGTTGCCAATGTTAAGATCCTGGCTACAGGGTCGCCACTTTGTTATAAACCAATATCTTCTATGGCCCTGAGTCGGTTCGGAGTCGACTGGGGATCTGGTTGGGAGGCAGCAACGGATATTTCTCGCGATAGTTTCTTCTATAATATTCTAATTTCTTTCTCTCGCCATAGGGTCGGCAGTTGTTAATTCTTCTCTTTCGATAATACTCTGATACTTTCTCTTGGTAATAAACTTAGCGACTTTACTGACTAAATTCCTGAAGAGAACAAGGCTCAAAGGAAAAGATAAAAAAAACTTTCTTTGACTGTAATTCACAAGTATATATATACTGTATATATATATATATATATATTATATATATAAATATATATATATATATATTATATATATATATATGTATATATTTTATATATATATATTATATATATATATTTATTTGATGAATAAAACCACGAAGGAAAAAAGAAACACAAAGGGTGCTCAAGCGCTTTCGTCTAATGACATCCTCAGGAACACTGGAGTGAAAGGACAGATCAAGGCAATATATAGGTTACAAAAATAAACATACATACATACATATTCACATATATATACATATATATATATTATATATATATAATATACATATATACATATATATAAGCATAGAAAAAAATTGTGGGAGGAGCCAACATTTATATGGTCACAGAAGAATAAAGAAATAAAATAAATATATATATAAATTGAGAAAAAATTAATTACAAAATAGTGCCTTAGTGATATATATGTCACAGCCTAATAATCATAAAGAAATAAACAGGCAAATAAAAAAAACCCATAAATACATACATACATATATATATATATATATATACATATATATATATATATATATATAAAGACACTTTAGCACTTTGGCGACCTTCAATATAAATTCAAATGGCTTTTTATGGAACAGGTCACAAAAGAATAAAGAAATAAAAAAATAAATATAATTGTAAGTGGAGTCTACCAATTCAAGCTCAAGAGGGAAGTTTTACAATCGATTTAATAGATGCTGCCAAATTGATATATATGTCAAAAAAAAAAAATTAAAGAATAAACCCAAAAAAAAAAAAAAAAAAATTAATTATTAAAAAAATAAAAAATAATAATAATAAATTGAAAGATAAATTTTAAGAGAGGCACACCAATTTATAAGGGAACAATTACCACATATGCATATTATAGTCACAAAACGAATAAAAAGTACAAGTAAATATAAATTGGAAAACACAAATGATGCCTAGATGATATATAAAGAACAATAAAATATATATACAACATATATACGTATATATACGAAATATAAACGCAATATATACAGAATATATATATATATATATATGCATAAGGGAAAAAAATTACCAAATTTGTTTTTATAATTATTGTCTGAGAAAACGGTAGGTCGCAAAAGAATAAAGAAATAAAAATAAATATAAATTGAAAAAATTACAAATAATACACGTACACATGTATACCCACATAACCAAATATATATATACATATACACACATATATACAACACACACACACACACACACACATATATATATATAATATATATTACAAGCTTGACCTTCACGAAATGAGAAATCATCCCGCAGAACCTTTGTGAGGTTGTAAGGTAAGGTAAGGTACATACACATATACATATATACATATATATATATATATATTATATATATATATATATATATATATATATATATATATATTTAACTGCATACATACATACATACATACATATACACACATACATACATACATATACACACATATACATACAAACACATTTAACTGCAATGACCACACACATACTCCATACACATACATACATACACATACACGCATACAACAAAAATTGAAAAATAAAATGTAAGGGAAACAACAGACAAAAACAAATTTTTTACCAAAGATTTAACAACCTGCCCTTTTTGTTTAAATCCATTCTGAAGGAATTCAGAGCAACGGGATCAAGTTGAAACAGACCTTTACTCATGT
Organism: Bathynomus jamesi; assembly: GCA_023014485.1. Classification (NCBI taxonomy): domain Eukaryota; kingdom Metazoa; phylum Arthropoda; class Malacostraca; order Isopoda; family Cirolanidae; genus Bathynomus; species Bathynomus jamesi. The sequence goes on along the minus strand of JAJOZX010001803.1, from coordinate 7,311 downwards.
TAAGGTTATTTGTAAGTTGAATTATAGCCGACTCAAGAATATTTCTATTAACAATGTTGCTAGAGTGAAACAAAACTGAAACATTATTCCAATCAATACAATGGGATAACTCTGACAAATGGACAAAAAGGGCACTGGACAACTGTCCCGTTCTAACGGAATATTGATGCTGTTTTACACGCGTTTGCAAATCCTTTCCCGTCTGACCTATGTAAAAGGAATCACATTGCTTACACCCAATTTTATAGATAATGCCTAAATTATTGGTAGGGCTATTTTTTACTATGATGTTTTTCACAATATTGTTATATGAAAAAACTACACTGATATCCAAAAGTTTAAGTACATTAGCACTTTCAATGGCGAGCATTATCAACAAGTTTTTGGGATGGCCATGGGCAACCCTTTGTCGCCCCTTCTCTCCAATATTTATATGGAGTTTTTTGAAATTACTTACATTCCGAGAATCCTGGGGGTTGGCATCCCTTGGTTGCGGTACGTCGACGATATTTTGTGTATCTGGCCCATGAATCGTGACCTGGATGACTTCCTCCTTCAGTTAAATGACCAAGTCCCCTCCATTAAATTTACTTTAGAAGTGGAACAAGACAACTCAATCCCGTTTTTGGATGTGCGTGTTCATAGGGATAGCCCGGGTTTTAAGTTTAGTATCTATCGGAAAAAAACAAACAATTTGTCCTACGTACACTTTTACTCTGGACATGACACCCTATTAAAAAGGCCATATTTTCCTCAATGTTTCTCCGCGCTCTTAGGATCGCCAGTCCGGAATACATCGATGCGAATTGGAAAATATCAACGGTATTGGAAGTGAGTTGTGTTACCCATCTGCGTTCATGGAATCTTGTCTTAATAAGGCTAAACGACCTTCTATCGTGTGAATAATAACACTCGCACCTTGTCAAAGAATATTTTAGTACTTCCATTTTTCCCGGGCTTCTTAGGCATTGCTAATGTACTTAAACTTTTGGATATCAGTGTAGTTTATTCATATAACAATATTGTGAAAAACATCATAGTAAAAAATAGCCCTACCAATAATTTAGGCATTATCTATAAAATTGGGTGTAAGCAATGTGATCCTTTTACATAGGTCAGACGGGAAAGGATTTGCAAACGCGTGTAAAACAGCATCAATATTCCGTTAGAACGGGACAGTTGTCCAGTGCCCTTTTTGTCCATTTGTCAGAGTTATCCCATTGTATTGATTGGAATAATGTTTCAGTTTTGTTTCACTCTAGCACACATTGTTAATAGAAATATTCTTGAGTCGGCTATAATTCAACTTACAAATAACCTTAACATGAGTAAAGGTCTGTTTCAACTTGATCCCGTTGCTCTGAATTCCTTCAGAATGGATTTAAACAAAAAGGGCAGGTTGTTAAATCTTTGGTAAAAAATTTGTTTTTGTCTGTTGTTTCCCTTACAATTTTATTTTTCAATTTTTTGTTGTATGCGTGTATGTGTATGTATGTATGTGTATGTGAGTATGTGTGTGGTCATTGCAGTTAAATGTGTTTGTATGTATATGTGTGTATATGTATGTATGTATGTGTGTATATGTATGTATGTATGTATGTATGCAGTTAAATATATATATATATATATATATATATATATATATATATATATATATGTATATATGTATATGTGTATGTACCTTACCTTACCTTACAACCTCACAAAGGTTCTGCGGGATGATTTCTCATTTCGTGAAGGTCAAGCTTGTATATATATATATATATATATATATGTGTGTGTGTGTGTGTGTGTTTGTATATATGTGTGTATATGTATATATATATTTGGTTATGTGGGTATACATGTGTACGTGTATTATTTGTAATTTTTTCAATTTATATTTATTTTTATTTCTTTATTCTTTTGCGACCTACCGTTTTCTCAGACAATAATTTATAAAAACAAATTTGGTAATTTTTTTCCCTTATGCATATATATATATATAATATTCTGTATATATTGCGTTTATATTTCGTATATATACCGTATATATGTTGTATATATTTTTATTGTTCTTTATATATCATCTAGGCATCATTTTGTTTTCCAATTTATATTTACTTGTACTTTTTTATTCGTTTGTGACTATAATATGCATATGTGGTAATTGTTCCCTTATAAATTGGTGTGCCTCTCTTAAAATTTATCTTTCAATTTATTATTATTATTTTTTTTTTTTTAATAATTAATTTTTTTTTTTTTTTTTTTTGGTTTATTTCTTTATTTTTTTGACATATATATCAATTTGGCAGCATCTATTAAATCGATTGTAAAACTTCCCTCTTGAGCTTGAATTGGTAGACTCCACTTAAAATATTTATATTTATTTTATTTCTTTATTCTTTTGTGACCTGTTCCATAAAAAAGCCATTTGAATTTATATTGAAGGTCGGCCAAAGTGCTAAAAGTGTCTTTATATATATATATATATATATATATATGTATATATATATATATATATGTATGTATGTATATTTATGGGTTTTTTTTTATTTGCCTGTTTATTTCTTTATGATTATTTAGGCTGTGACATATATATCACTAAGGCACTATTTTGTAATTAATTTTTTCTCAATTTATATATATATTTATTTTTATTTCTTTATTCTTCTGTGACCATATAAATGTTGGCTCCTCCCACAATTTTTTTCTATGCTTACTATATATATGTATATATGTATATATATATATATATATATATATATATATATGTGAATATGTATGTATGTATGTTTATTTTTGTAACCTATATATTGCCTTGATCTGTCCTTTCACTCCAGTGTTCCTGAGGATGTCATTAGACGAAAGCGCTTGAGCACCCCTTTGTGTTTCTTTTTTCCTTCGTGGTTTTATTCATCATAAATACTTTTCACGTGTTACTTTCGTGAAATAATTTTTCATATATTATATTATATATATATATATTATATCAATATATATTTTACATATATATATATATATATAAATATATATATATATATATATATATATAATAATATAAATAATATATATATTTATATATAATATATATATAAGGTAATAACTTTACATTATTACATTATATATATATATATATATATATATAATATATATTATTTAGAAGTAGAAGGTTAAAGTTGACAAGTAGAAGGTTTAAGTTGAAAAGTAGAAGGTTTAAGTTGACGAGTAGAAGGTTCGAGACAGCAGTTGCCAAAATCTTTTTTACGCATAGAATAGTAAATAGCTGGAATAGTTTGCTGGTAGAAGTAATTAGTAGCACGTCTATAAACATGTTTAAAAGGCGATTAGACGCATATGTTGTTAGATTAGGTATAGTTTAAGGTAGTAAAATTAAGGCTTTGTGGTGATAGATCCCACAGCTCAACACAAGTGTTGTGGGATATAGGGAGGCAGCATCTTGGGTTAGGGGTTACTCTCTGTCCTTACACACCCCACTTAAAGGGATTCCTCTGCCGAGCGATGCCCCCCATAGTAATGTGAGGTTTTGAAAAACTCATGATCTTCACTTGCCCCACAAGCACCTTGAAATGGAAGAACCAAAATGGGTGCACACACATTTCTACATTACTGTACAGTAGGGTGGATCACTTTTCACTTTTTTTTTTAAATTATAGCTGGTCAACGTTTTTCCCATGATTTGGTTCAGTGGAAGTACACTGACACCATTTTTACTAAAGTCGATCAATATTTAGGGGTCGCGCATCGACCTTGAAAATTTCAATTTTGGAAATTTGGCCAAATTGACAATTTTTTACTGAATAAAGATAAATCATCAAATGACCATAGTTTCTGAATCCTCTCAGTGAAAGAAATCCTCTCAGATACTTGCCAAGTTGATAGGACAAGTGGTTTAGAAGTTATACTCTCCTTGAGATAGCATTAAAATTTAAAATACCGTATTTGTCCCCGTACCTCCGTATGCTGTCTGCCATTGTCTGCTTTTTAGGATAAGATAAAACGAATAAGGAAAGATCAAATGTATTTTGTATTAAAATGGTTTACCGATATCACTAAAGGCACTTACTCCGGTGCCCCTAACTACGTTCAAAAACTGTATGAATCGTGGTTAGAACACACGTCATCTTAAGGCGTGCGCCATGTACTCTCTCTGCTAACTCCCTTTCCCTCTGCGCTAGGTCATCTTGGCAAGTGACGACTTCTTGAAGTCACCGAGTTCTTTCCGGCTCTTTTTCACGAGCTGAAGAAGACCCTGCAGCTGTGACTCATCTTTTGTGACAGTGTTCGCATAATCTTCTATCAGTTTTATCCCTCTCTCTGCCACGTCGTTGGTAACTTTCAGATGCGAGATGACATTCTTCAGATCACAGTAGTTCTTATCTTGATCCCACTTATTCACCGGCAGAGTGAGCCACGTAGACGCGCACACCTGCAGGCCTGTGAACACGAACCACGATGACTCATCGATCAGGTCCGGAAGGCGCATCGTGTCATCAACCGAGACGTTGTCATACGTGAAGTCCTCGGGCACAGCGAGGCGGCACAGCTTCTTTGCCATCTCGTGCTTCACAGTGTCTTCCACTTTGTCACTGCAGAGGGCGAAAACGACGGTCTGAGGCCTCAGATACCACAAGTGCCGCCTGATCACTGCCAGTGAAGCCTCTGCAATCTCGCGATCCACATCCCAGTACTGCAGAAGACGCTGGTACAACACAAGGTCATTCAGCGGGACATCAGCTGCGACAGGAGCCGCCAGCCAGGCAGGTGCGTAGAGGAGTGCAGTAAATAGTACCACTCTCTGAAGTTTCTGTACCAGCTCGTCGTCGAACTCCAGCTGACCGCTGAACATCAGGAGCTTCGTGTAGTAGATGATCTGAAACGAATACGCACTGTGATGTATAAATACCGATACCACTCCATATAAGTTTGTTTAATGGTAAATTATTTATCTTATTTTTTTCTGGTAGGGACTTCAAATGGCTGTTTGCAGAAGGCAATACAATATTTAACTTCGAATTCAAAATACCAACCTTGGCCATCCACCTCGCATGATGGTAGGCTCCTGGGCGCATGAAGTGTGTGCCACGACGTGGCTGGGCCCCGAGTACCAGGAGTGTAATCTCCGCCACTTCTCGGTAGTCTTCTCTGACAAGACCAGAAGCGGTGCCGAGGAACTTGACTGCCTCATCTCGGAGCTCCATCAGCCACGTCACCTCCACCAAATGCTCGATCTCCAGCTCGCGATAAGTCGAGAGGTCGAGCTTGTCCCACCTGAAATGGGAGTTATGAAAATGTTGCATGAAAACGACTGAAGTTTCCCTTTTCGACTGCTATTAACATCATTAGTAGAAGGACGCTGATATCTCAATTGCTCTGAAGGCAAAAAATCATTGGAGAAAACAAATGCGCCTTAGACTTGAAATTCACCTTCTCCTCAGATACTGGAACAAAGGTTCAGTTGGTGCTGTGGTTCTTCCAAACGCGGTGATGACCACTGCCCCCACGATGAGTTCCATAACGTGATGGCGACAGCCCAGCTGGAAGAGCGGTTTACCAAGCATGTTCTCCAGCCGGACCACCGCACCCTGCACCCTCCCCGTATTGGAGGAAGTTGTGTCGAAGCACAGTCCAATCACGTTGTTCTCGCATCCCCAGTCTTTGAGAGCACGAAAGGCCGCCTGGGCCTGGGACAGACCGGTGCCGTCAGCAACAGTCGGAACGGCCAGCAACTTTCCGTGTCCGGAAAATTCGCCGCAAACATTTTCGCCGTAGGAAAATTCGCCGTAGGAAAATTCGCCGTAAACATTTTCGCCGTAAGACAAATTCGCCGTAAGGACATTTCGCCGTAAAAAAATAAATTGCAATAAAAAAGAGATTAGCTGACCCCTTAAAATGGCCTAAATTTCTTATCAAAATAACTTGCCTGCTTTTTGTTCTGAAACGTGACAACCTAGATCCAGTATATATATATATATTAAGCGACACTTGGCAACTTCATCAACCAACCAACCAACCAACCATTAGAGAAAGGTGATTTCTTTAAAATTAAGCTATCTAGTTCACAGTCTGCTTGTGTGCCTCCTTTGATAAATATTTCCGTGCAACTAACCCCTTACAATGGTCTATACAGTGGAAACTAGCCGAGGCGGTGTGAAATTTGTAGATGATATGAACTATGTTTACCGAATTGATAGAAAATACGGTGAAAAAACGTATTGGAAATGTGAAAATAAAGAGTGCAAAACAAGAGTGCATACCGTGCTGGAAGACGATAATTTATCAATATGTAAAACATTCGGTGAGCATTGTCATCCTTCTCAACCCTCGAAACCAAAAGTTTATCAAGCAAAAGCGAAAATGAAATCATCAGCTATTAATTCACAAACCTCTGCGCGATCGTTAATTGCCGATATTTCATCAAATTTAGATAACAACGCTTCATCTCTGATGCCGTCTTTAGCACATTTGTCTCGCAATATTAGAGGCTGGAGCAAAAAAGAGCCAAGCCCCCCTATCCCAACCGGAAGAAGTGGGTATATAATTCCGGATGAGTATAAATTTCTTGAAAATGGTGAGCAGTTTTTATTATACGATAGTGGTGAAGATGATGAAGAGAGAATTCTAGTGTTTGGCACACAAGCGGGGTTAGATGACCTTGAAATGATAAGGATTGGGCTTGCGACGGTACTTTTAAATGCAGCCCAGATATATATTATCAGTTATTCACGCTGCATACAGTAATAAGAAGTATTAGCATCCCTCGTCTTTTTGTTTTGCTTCCCAGTAAATCCGAAATAACGTACAGCAGACTTTTCAGTGCCTTAAAGGGCTTACGCCCATCATTAGATCCCGAAACCTTAATGGTTGACTTCGAGAAAGCAACTATCAACGCTTTCTCTAACATATTCACAACAACAACTATTACAGGTTGTTTATTTCATATGGCAAAGAATATTTATCGCAAAATTGTTGATATCGGTTTAAAGTCACGCTATCAAACAGACGCTGAATTTAACACGAAAATTAAATGCTTCACAGCATTAGCATTTCTTCCAGTGAGCGATGTTATTGATGGATTTGTTGAATTGACTGATGATGATGATTTGCCCCAAGAATTTGTATCGTACTTTGAAACGCACTATATAGGAGGAGAACGAGGCCGAGGCGCTCGAAGGCGAAGAATGGAGCCAACATTTCCTATAGAATTGTGGAATGTTGTCGAAAGGACTCATAATAATATGCCGAGAACGAACAACAGTATAGAAGGCTTCCACAATGCATCCAAAGCTCTATTACTAACATGCATCCAAG